>CM052443.1:123635243-123728982 GCA_028533085.1 Varecia variegata
TGTGGGAGGTGTAGGTGTAGGTGTGTGGTGTGTGTGGGAGGTGTAGGTATGTGGGGGGTGGGGTGTGTGTGGGAGGTGTAGGTATGTGGGGTGTGTGGGGTATGTGGGAGGTGTAGGTGTAGGTGTGTGGGGTATGTGGGGTGTGTGGGAGGTGTAGGTGTGTGGGGGGTGTGGGGTGTGTGGGAGGTGTAGGTATGTGGGATGTGTGGGAGGTGTAGGTGTGTCAGAGGTGTAGGTGTGTGGGGTGTGTGGGGTGTGTGGGAGGTGTAGGTGTAGGTATGTGGGGTGTGTGGGGTGGTTGTGTGGTGTGTGTGGGAGGTGTAGGTCTAGGTGTGTGGGGTATGTGGGGTGTGTGGGAGGTGTAGGTGTGTGGGGTGTGTGGGGTGTGTGGGAGGTGTAGGTGTGTCGGAGGTGTAGGTTTGTGGGGTGTGTGGGAAGTGTAGGTGTAGGTGTGTGGGGTGTGTGGGAGGTGTAGGTGTGTCGGAGGTGTAGGTGTGTGGGGTGAGTGCGGTGTGTGGGGTGTGGTGTGAGGAAGAAGGAATGAGGGTGAGAGATTCAGATCGGGGTTTAGGAAACTTGTGGGCACCTGGTGGGTGCTGGGTCAAAAGCCGAGTGCTGGTGAGGGGTCCGAGATGTTGGGGCGTAGGGATGTCCAGGCGTCCCAGGCCCTGGGCAGGGCAGAGAGAGGCCCTGGGCTGGGAAGGGAGAGGACTGCGTGCTGAGGAAGAGGGAGGTCTCAATGACCCTGGGCACACCCCTCTGTGGCTGGCAGGGCCACAGGGGATGATGCCGATCTGGGCTCAGCTGGGGGTGCTGAGCTGAGGAGCTCTGTGGGGGACAGTGTCGCAGCTAGCTCACTGGGAGGCTAGCAGGGCTGCCAAGACCCAACCCCAGGTGTGGTGGAGGAGTCCGGGCTCCCTGCCTGCCTCCTTGCTCTCTGGGTTCCAGTCACACTGGCCTCTCTGTTCCTCAAACTCCCTGGGCCACTGAACAGTTTGGTCCTGTTCCCGGAGCCCTCCATCCCACTGGGGCACCCCTGGTCACTCTTCAGGGCTCAGCTGAGGCCTCACTTCTGCTGAGAGGCCTTCCCTCGTCCCCTAGACCAGGGCAAGTGTCCTGGATGTGCTTGCCTGGCCACGCAGCCCCATCTGAGTGCTCCGCACACCTGGGCGGCAGCCACCGGGTTGGAAGATGGGGAGGTTGGGGCTGTTTACTCCTCAGGCACAGCTTCTCTTCACTTGGGGTTCCTTGGTGGGGGCTGGGGACAGGCACAGCATGGGGGCAGGGAGGCCCAGTGGCCACTGTTGCCTGCACTGGAGGTTGGTGTGCAGTTCTGAGGGCAGCGGGGCCAAAGCTGAAGAGCAGCAGGGCTGAGAGAAAGGAGGGTGAGTCAGGACGTCAGAGAGACAAGGGGAGGCTGGCGGCATTGTTGGGTGGCCCTGCAGCCGCAGGCTGGGGCCAGCGGGAAGAAGGAGGGAGGCATCGGGCAAGCCCCAAGGCGGAGGCAGAGGCAGAGGCGTGAGTTCGGTCACTCAGCCCCACTGTGGAGCCCTCTCTGCTCCCAGCCCTGTGCCCGGCGCTAGGATGCTGCAGGGAATGGGACAGACAGGGCCCTCCCTCCTGGAGCGTTTTCTAGCATGACTTGTCCTGAGGAAACCTTGCAAACCCTGTGTGTCCAGCCGCTGGGGACTGTAGAGGCTGGAGGATGCGGTCATACAGTGGCTGTCAGATGACGCACTGACCCAGCACTCTTCTGGAAAGATGCTTACGATCTCTTGTCAGTGGGGAGAGCAGCTGCAGAGATAGTAGGTGGAACACAAGCCTTTCTGTGAGTCCCTAGAAGCTTGCACCCGTTACCCGTCTGTCTCTGTCCCTCTGTATGGACCAGGTGGTGACATGCTTACCTCTGAGTTGGTGGGGTGAGAGGGTTTTTGGAAAACCATTTTTGCTTTTCCTGCTTCCAAAGATAGTTATGAAAATGCTAAACATTACTGAACCACAAAAGAAAAAGTGATTGTGGGTAAGTTTTAACTTTGCTTTATGTTTTTCATATTTGATTTTTCAATCTTTCCACAATGTTCACATACTACTTTTTTTTTTACTTGTTGCCTATGAAACTACACCACGCACTTCTTTTGTGATAAGAAAAATAAGAGAAACTGATTAAAAAGATTTTCTCCCTAAAGAGTACCAGGGATGGGAAGCTGAGGCAGGAGGATCGCTTAAGGTCAGGAGTTCAAGACCAGCCTGAGCAAGAGTGAGACCCCATCTCTACTAAAAATAGAAAAAATTAGCTGGGCGTGGTGGCATGTGTGCCTGTAGTCCCAGCTACTCAGGAGGCTGAGGCAGGAGGATCGCTTGAGCCCAGGAGTTTGAGGTTGCTGTGAGGTTGCTGATGCCACGGCACTCACTCTAGCCTCTTTGACAGCATGAGACTCTGTCTCAAAAAACCAAAAAAAGCACCAGAGGATCATGCATCCAGCAGGGAGGAGGGGGCTCGGCTTTCCAGGGAGGAGGGAGATAACGGAGGGGCATTGATCAGGTATATGAAGGTACAGGAAGGGGAGGTGTATTCTGGCAGGTGATTTGACCCAGAGACCCCCTGAGAGGGAGTGGGCAGGTGGGGCTGAGGCTTCCGGGAGTGGAGCGCAGTCGGGTATACCATGTTTAAGAACCCATCCAGACTGGACCCAGCGAGGGGAGGCAGCCGATTCCTCATGGAGCCTTTGGACCAGGGGGAGGTGAGGCGTGCAGTCCCCTGGACGGTGTCTGTAGCCTCCCTGGCCTGGAGTTCCTGCTCTTGGGACCCTGGCACACATGGGTTGGTTCCAGAATTCAATCCCAGAGTTGAGGTGCTCTTTCTCCTGCCTGTGGTCTGGATTGGGGGCTTGGTTATAAACCAAGGATGGATTATTCCATTTTCCCCAGTGCTTGCAATACTGTGAGGGGTGTTTTCCTGAACCCCAGAAAAGGGGCAGAGCCCCTGGTGGGTCCAGCTTCATCCACCATCCTCCCCTGAGAAGGTGGCATCAAGAGCACTGTGCCCAGCACCAGGGACACTTGGGACAGCACCTAGGAAGGACCTTGGGCAGGGGCCTTCCCCTCTCTGAGCCTCGGTTCACTGCTCTGCGCATGAGCGTGGCCGTCTGGAGCTGTGGTGACGAGGCAGCCCGCCCACGGTGCCAGCCCGCAGTCGGAGCTCCATGAGGTACTTTGTCTCCCAGCAGGGCAGCAAGCGTGTCCCTCGTTCTGGCCTTGATGTTCTCCCTTCTGTCTATGGCCACCCGCTCTGGCCAGACCTTTGCTGACCTCTAGAGAGATCATTTGGTCTGTGTGTGCACACGTTCCTTTACCTTCCTTATTTGCTTGAAACTAAGTTGGGGCTTTTGTAAAGGGACACTGCAAGGCAGACAGAGTGCAGGCACTCATCCTCGGGTAACTGGAGGCCAGCCCCGGGCGGGACTGGCAGGCTGGGAGGCCTGCCCGGACCTCCACTTAAGACATTCGGGTTGGCCTTGCTGCCTGGACTTAACGGACTCCACAGGCCCTTCAGAGGCAGCTCCTAACCTCTGCACCTGGGGGGGAGTGTTGTGGTCAAGGTGTGCACGGGCTCTGGAGTCGGCTCTTGCACTTGCTGCTGTGTGACCTTGAGCCATTGCTTAACCCCTCTGAGCCTCTGTTTCCTCATGTAGAAATGAGATAAGTAAACATGGCCTCCCAGGGGTGGTACAAGCCACTGAACAGAAACGACTTTGCCGGTGCCATCTCATTTAATCTCACCAGTCACCCTGTGAGGTGGGCACGTGGTGACCCAGGCACAGAGGGGAAGTGGTGTTCACACCTGGGCCATCAGGCCCCAGAACGGACGTTTCTAACCATGAGCTCAGCAATGGCCGTTATCCATCCAGTGGCGTTTCCTGAGCACTCCCTCCACACCAGGCCCATGCGAAGCTCCGAGGAGACGCTGAGGGCCCTGGAGGAGGCAGGCGCGGTCCCTTGCCTCACGACGTCCCTTCCCCATGCCATGCAGATTCCTGGCTCCAGTGTCCTCAGTTGCCACTGCTGCCCCAGACCCCAGAAGCTGCCTGGCCCTGGCCCCTGGGGTCCACCAGAGCCCTTGGAACCAGTGGCTCCTGAGCGCAGCCTGCATGTCTGGCCTTGAGCTCAGTGCTTGGGAGCCCGACTTGCTCCATGCTCGCTGTGGGCCAACAACGTCCTCTTGTCACAGGGCGGGAAACCCAGGCTCAGGTGGGTCGGTCGCTGGCCGGTCAGAGGAGGTGCAGGGTCTCTTTCCCATCAAAGCTTGCACTCCTGCAGCCTCTCCCTGGGGCCCAACCTGAGGCCTCAGGGTGGCCCCGGCTGCTGTGTGCTGTCCCCACCGAGGTGGCCTGAGAGCCCTCCTCTTCCTCCTGCTTCTGGGCTCTTCTCCAGGACTGGCCCTGGGCCCCGACCCCGTCTGAGAGGTGCCTCTTTCCAAGGCCCCACTTCTTTCTGGGAGGCAGGGCCGATTCGCACAAAGATGACAAAGAGGCAGGATGGCAATGGCAGCAGTGACTGCTCTGGCTGGTAATGTGTGTCCTGGTGTGTTGGCCTGCGAGCTGTGCTTTACATGTCCCCTCGTGGAGTCTCCATAGTGAGCCAGGAAAAGTGGCATCATGTTCACATTGAAGGGATGATGGTGGTGGGGCTCGGAGGAGTTCAGTGGCTGTCCAGGGTCTCTAGCTTGTCCCAGTGGGGTCAGGGTGGAACCCAGGTGTGCCAGACACCAGGTCCTGAGAGGGCTAGTGTGGTGGGCCACATGCAGCAGGGCAATAGGAAGACTTCTCCGCAGCAGTGCAAACTGGCCATGGCTCTCCCCTGGCCCAGGCTACCCATCTCAGTGGACGCCATTGGGCCCCAAATCCAGGTGTCATCCTTAATTCCTTTCTTCCCTCCACCCCCAAATTCAACCCATGAGCAGGTCCTACTGGGTCCTCCTCCAGTTGTACCCCAAATTGTCACTGCTCCCTTCCCTGCACTGCGGCCGCTCAGCCTCGGCCACCATCTGCTCTCACTGGGCCACGCACGGCGCGGTCTCCTCTCTGGCCTCCTGACTCCACTCTGCCCTCCAGACCTGGCTCTGGCCAGAGCTGCTTGAAGGTAAATCCCATCAGATCCCTCAGGTGGCTCCTCACGGCGAACAGAAGGCTCCACTAGGCGATCTGGGCCTGTGGCCCTCTCCTCTCTCTCCACTCCCTCTGCTTCAGTCCTACTGCTCTCTTCCTGGTTCTCCAAAATGCTAAACTTGCTACTGCCCCAGGGCCTTTGCGCTGGCTGTCTCCTCGGCTTGGACTGCCTGGGCCCCAGGCTGAGCAGTGGCTCCCTCCGGATGTTCAGGGCTCAGTTCAGATGCTGCCTCCTTAGGCCGGTGCTCCCTGCCTTCTCCCAGTTGCTGTGCAGCAAGCCTCCCCATGCCTGCTGTGCTCCATCCTGCCCTCTGGGTTAGTTGCCTTGGGGACACTTACCAGACTTTATTATCCACTGACTTGTTTTTTTTTTTTTTAATAAAGATGTCCATATAATTTCTTTCTATTTTTAGTAGAGACGGGGTCTCGCTCTTGCTCAGGCTGGTCTCGAACTCCTGAGCTCAAACAATCTGCCCGCCTCGGCCTCCCAGAGTGCTAGGATTACAGGCGTGAGCCACCGCACCCGGCCCCCACTGACTTGTTTACCTGGTTATCATCTCCTCTCTCAGCAGAATGTAAGCTCAGTGAGGGCAGGGGCAGGTCTGTTGTGGCCACCATTGTGTCCCCAGGGCCTGAAACAGTGGCTAGTCCAGAGTAGGTAGGTGCCCAATAACTGTTTGCTGAACGATGAATGAATGAATAAAAGTAGGTTCCCTGTCCTTGAAGTTATTCTAGACAAAGCTGGACAACAGGTGCTGGGCAGGGCCCTGGTGCCAAGTTGCCCTCCCCCCACCCCAGTACAGGAGCTCTGAGGGCCCATGGAGGGCCAGGCTGGCAGGATGACTCCCCAGTGTCCCAAGCTCTGAGGGTTTGTGGTTCTGGGGTTCCCTCCCAAGCTTGGGCAGCACCCTTGATGGAGACAGGGCAGACTGCATGGACTTGGCATTAGACAGGCTGAGTTTGCAGGACATTGCCGAGGGTGGAGAGGCAGACGAGCACTGAGTGGAAGCTGCCCTGCTTTTGACAACCTTGGGATGCTCCCTGCTGTAGCAGGATAAAGGCCCCAGTGTTCGATCCGGACCCAAGACCCTCCCAGAAACAGCCAGGCCGCCGTTGCTGGCCTCCTGGTCTCCCTCCGTAGCCTCCTCTGCTTCACTGGCAGGGGCTGGGCTCATTCACACCCATTGTCCCAGTGCCTGCCACAGGAGTGTATTGAGCACCTGTGAAGTGCCAAGTTCTGTTCCCTCCACGTGTTGGGGACAGAGCGATGAACTGATGAACTCCCGCCTTTGTAGAGTTCGCCTCTCGTGAGGCAGATAGACGAACGGACAAATAAGTGCACAGTGGAACATCAGGCAGCGATAAAGCCTATGAAAAAAATGAGGATTAGGCGGGGCATGGTGGCTCGCACCTGTAATCCTAGCACTCTGGGAGGCCGAGGCTTGAGGACACGTTGAGGTCAGGAATTTGAGACCAGCCTGAGCAAGAGTGAGACCCTCCCTATCTCTACTAGAAATACAAAAAATTAGCCGGATATGGTGGCGCATTCCTATAGTCCCAGCTACTCGAGAGGCTGAGGCAGGAGGATCGCTTGAGCCCAGGAGTTCGAGGTTGCTGTGAGCTAGGCTGACACCACGGCACTCTACCCAGGGCAACAGAGCAAGACTCTGTCTCAAAAAAAAAAAAAAAAGAAAAAAGGAAAAGAAAAAGGAAAACATGAGGGGATCATGATAGAGGGGATTATTGTAGAGGGGGCTTAGGGTGACATTTGAGCAGAGACCTGAGTGAGACAGTTAACCATGCAAAGAGCTGAGTGAACATTCACAGTGGAGGGAACAGCAAATGCTAAGGCCCTGAGACGGGAACAGCCTTGAAATGTTGGGCAACAGTGTGGAGGAGGCTGAAGTGCACTGAGTGACAGGGAGAGTGGGGACAAGTGGAGAGGTGGCCAGGCTGGGTCAGGCAGGGGCATGCAGGCCACAGGCCACAGAAGGACTTTGTATTTTATTCTGGGCAAGGTAGGAGCAGTGGTGTGCTGGAGTCGCTCAGACTGGCTTGCAAGAGCGGATGGCGCACACCTTTCCCACTCCGAGTTCAGTGATGTCACACCAGTAGCTTGAATTGGCTGAGGTGGGAGTATTTACATCGTAGGAATCGGCAAACGCTACAAATGAGCTTCACCCACCAACCAGTTTTAAGGGTTTATGCCACTGGGAAGTTTGGAGTTGAGGAGCGCCCTGACCCAGCGTCGACACGCTTAAAGGTAAGTGAGTGTAGCAGAGGGAGCAGGGAGGCGAGGAGGCCAGCTGCGAGGCTGGGGCAGTCAGGGGAGAGGCGCTGCAGCTGGGCCAGCGAGAGCAGGAGCAATGACAGTGAGGAGGTGGCTCATGCGTGTCCTCAAGGAGAACCCACGGGGTTTGCTGATGGGCTGGGTTTGGCTTTGTGGGGAAAGGAGTCAAGATGTTCTGAAGATTTTGGCCTGAACAACATGCTGAGTGGTGGCGCCATTGACGGGATGGGACAGGTGGGGGAGAAGCGGTGTTGAGGGGCTCTCAGGGGGTCGGGTGCAGACTCGTGAGCTCTGAGTTGTCAGCACCCCAAGGACAGAGGCCAAACAGGGCTGGGACCCTGGGCTTGTGTTTGGCACAGACGTCCTGGCTGGAGAGAGCTGTCCGTGGATTCCTGGGACCAGGGGAAGGTGGCAGGAAGGAAGAAGGGGCCCAAGGCCGGAGCCGGGGGCCACATCTAGAGGAAGGGGAGGAGGACCCAGCAAAGGAGTCTGGGGAGATGTGAACCAGGGAAGTGGAACTAAATTGCTTTCTCCTGCCCAGCTGGCATTTTCATTTTTTGCTTTTTAAACTGAGCGTGAGGGGGGTGGAGGAAGCACAGTGGGGGCCGTAGCCGTCAGCTCTTTCCTCCGCGGCAGAGTCTCTGCCCTGCGGAGGACCCGTCAGAAGGGCTGAGATGGGGCTGACTGGCCCCTGGGCTTAGTGAGGGACACGTGCCCAGAACTGGCCAATCAGAGTGCCACTGCCTCCCCATCCACTGTGCTTGGTTCAGGGATGCACATGTGACTCATGTGCTCCGGTACTTCCTGTTGGGGCAGTTGGGAAGGTGCCCCTTCTGCCAGGGCTGATGCTATCCTGGGGATGCTGGTGGCAGGGCCAGGTACATAAGCTGTGGGACCCAGTGCAAAATGGAAATGCAGGGTCCTTTGCTCAAAAAGCAGGAAAAATTGCCATTTAAGATACATAGAATACTTTTCTTCCTTCATGGTTTCTCTCTCAGCTTGTCATGGTGTTTTTGTTTGTTTGTTTTTTTAGAGACAAGGTCTCACTCTGTCACCCAGGCTGGAATGCAGTGGTGCGATCATAGTTTACTACGGCTTCGAACTCCTGGGCTCAAGCGGTCCTCCTGCCTCAGCCTCCCCAGTAGCTGGGACTACATACGAGCACCACCATGCCCAGCTAGTTTTTTAGTTTTTTGTAAAGATGGGGGTCTTGCTATGTTGCCCAGGCTGGTCTGGAACTCTTGGGCTCAAGTGATCCTCCCACTTTGACCTCCCAAAGTGTTGGGATTACAGGTGTGAGCCACCGAGCCGAGCCATGTCATGGTGTTTTTAATTTTCTACGTAGTGTCATTCTAAGTACAGGAAAATTAAAATTTTAAATAATCAGCATGAATTTTGTCATTCATCTTTATATCGTGTAATACCAGTTTTAAGCGCAAACATCAGAGCATTTAATTCATGTGCAGAATCACTGATATTATACAATTTGAATTTCGTGGCTTGTGTCTGAGGCTGCCTTGAGCTGGTCAGAAAAGACAAACACACAAGCCAGGCTCAGGGAAGTTGTAGGAGGAGAGGACAACCCTCCTCCGCCCCACAGGGAGTGCTTCTTCTTATGGGGGACACTGCCCAGGGAGTGCACACCCTCCCAGGCCCCCTCCAGCCCTATGCCTTCCCTGGTGGGTGCTCCCTCTCCCTGGGCCTGGCAGCAGCTGCTGGATTAACCCTCCCCCCAGTCCCAGACTGATGTCAGAGCCTCAGTGAGGTTCCTCCCCTTCCTACAGGCCCCACCTCAACCTACAGCAGAGGGGTGGTCCCTAAGGATCTCAGTACCCGGGTGGGGTACGTGAGAGGCTCACCCCACATCCAGACATGGTCTCTGGTTGGCTGCCAGACGGGCTGTGGTGCTGCCACCCCAGGGCATCAGTGGCTGCCACCATGCTCTGCAAGCTGCTGGGTATGCCTGACCCCCACCCTCTCTGTGCCTGTGTCCAGGTCCCTGCCAAGGATGGGAGGGAGAGGCTGTGCAGGCCCAGGGGCCAGGGGACCAGGGGGCCAGGAATTAGGGTAGTGGGGGGCCAAGAACCTGTCGCAGGGAGGTGGCAGGAGACAGGGCTGCACGTGAGTTGAAGCTTTAAGCTCCATTGTTCCAGACCTCACTTACAAAATAAACTCAAAGAGGAAATGATTATGGATTTCAAGACAGCCACCGCAGAGCATTAAACCGCACGCACGGGGTCATTTGAACACGGAGCCCTGTGTGACTGCAGTGGCCTTGGCCAGTGGCCATCTTGTTCGTGCCACAGAGAAAACCTAAGAAGAGGCCAAGGAGAGACAGGAAGTGCCAAGAGACAGCAAACAAGCCCTGATGACATCATGTGAGCCTCTGGATCCAGCTACGCCTGAGCTAAAACACCCATGGACTTCCCAGTTCCTAAGCCAAGAAATAAATCCCCCCTTTGCTTGAGCCAGCTTTAGTCGAGTTTCTGAGGCCTGAACAACATGGGGCCCACAGAGGAGCGGACCCAGGCCTGGGAATCTAGACACCTTTCTTGGCAAAGACTCCCGGAGCTGTCCGTTCCATCAGATGGCTGCAGGTCGCGCAGGGGTCTAGCTGCCCCTCTCCACAGGGATCTGTTCTGCTCCGGCCGTGTTCTTCGTCTACATTAGGTCTGCACTTCTTTGTCTAAACAAAGGAAAGCTTTATCCCTGGGTCTTCCCCGTTCTCCTCAGGCTGGAGGATGTGGGTGTCGGAAGAGCTGGAGTTCCTCACTCAGGGTGTGTGCGCGCGTAGTGCCTGGAGGGTGCCTGGAGCTGCCGAATGAGTGTGGGAAAGGTGCATGGGAGAGTTGAAGAAGCATCAGGACTGGGTTTGGGGGGACAGAAGGGGGTGGAGTTGGAGGCCCAGGAAGGACGTGATGGGGGGAGGATAAGAGCAGCCATCTCTCACCAACTGCTTCCCTGGAATGGACAAACAGTCCATTCATTCATTCATCCACCCATTCCTTCAGCACACATCCTGATGTGTGCTCAATCATCAAGCACACATCCTCAATGAAACTTGAACACAGCGCTGAATGTTGACTGTCAGGCACAGCCAGATGCTGAACATAACTGGACACCTTCCTGGGGACTAACCCTTTTAAAAACACCAGTGCCAATTTACGGAAAGAAAAAAGTCCAACAAAATTGATAGGGCAATTCCTCCTCTCTCCTCCCCAACCCCAGAGTAAAAAGATCTTGATTGGTCCCTCTGCAAAAGATGTGTCTTTCTTCTTAGGTCATCAGTTTTGTTCAACAGGAGTCCGTAGGAAGTGTCCTGCATTTTGCAAGGAAAAGTTACTATGTGGGCAGAGCCGACTGGAGCCAATACAGCAGCTCTCACTTATTGGGCACTTACTGTAAGCCAGGCTGGCGCTGTAGAAGACTCACTGTGCAGGTGGGTGTCTCGTGTCCCTCCTCATTTTGCAGACAAGAGCCTGACCCTCAGAGAGGAGAAGGAAAGAGCTTACTGTCACCGAGAAAGCTGCAGAGCCCGGTTTGTGCTCAGGTCTGTGTGGCAGTCTGGTCTTTGGCTGGGCGCCCTGGGTGGGGGTGGCCCCAGGAAGCCCTCTGGTGCTTGGCCCAGCGCCTGACAGTCCACAATCGCTCATCTGATACTTAACAACTTCCAGCGAGGAGCGCTGTACAAGGAACCTCACACAGCCTGCGTCACCCCTCCCACCCTCCCTCTTTGCCAAGGGTCCTTGGACGGGTGTGTCCATGGGGCTCAATCCGCTGGGAAGAGGGACAGACCCTGGATTGGTCTGGAGCCTCAGCCTGGTACAGCCAGGAGAACCGGTTGGGGCGGCTGACCCAGACTGTGTTTATGTTAGCTCATCCCCGCCCCCTCTGCCCTTCAGGCACTCTCCCCTCCACTGACCTGGGGAAGGAAGGAAATTCCTATGACACCAATAATTGCCACTATTTCTTTCTTAATTTTTTTTTTTTTTTTTGAGTCGAGGTCTCCTTCTGTCACACAGGCTGGAGTGTAATGGCATGATTGTAGCTCCCTGTAACCTCGAACTCCTGGGCACAAGTGATCCTCCTGCCTCAGCCTCCCCAGTAGCTGGGACTACAGGCTTGTGCCGCCACACCTGCCTAATTTTTTGTAGAGATGAGGTCTCACTATGTTGCTCAGGCTGGTCTTGAACTCCTGGGCTCAAGTGATCCTCCTGCCTCAGCCTCTCAGAGTGCTGGAATTACAGGAGTCGTGAGCCACTGTGCCCAGCCCACCACTATTTCTTGAGTGCTTGTGTGCTGGGTACTGCTCGGAGTCCTTCATAGGTCATAACTGAATTGTCCCAACACCCTTCGAGGAGACTAAGTCTCAGAAATGTCGTGGTGCTCGCTGAAGTCCCACAGTGGCAAAGCTGGGGTTTGAATCCAGGTCTGTGTGATGCCCTGACAGCACTCTCATCCACTGTATTAATACTCAGAATACAAACTAAACGCCTCCTGAGGCCGGGCGCGGTGGCTCACGCCTGTAATCCTAACACTCTGGGAGGCCGAGATGGGAGGATTGCTTGACCTCAGGAGTTCAAGACCAGCCTGACCAAGAGCGAGACCCCATCTCTACTAAAAATACAAAAAATTAGCCAATCGTGGTGCTACGCGCCTGTAGTCCCAGCTACTTGGGAGGCTGAGGCAGGAGGATCGCTTGAGCCCAGGAGTTTGAGGTTGCTGTGAGCTAGGCTGACACCACGGCACTCTAGCCCTGGCATCAGAGTGAGACTGTCTCAAACAAACAAACAAAAAAAAACCCACCTCCTGTGCAACAAGAATTCCCATCTCTGCTTTCCTTTCTGGGCCCACCTCCTACCTCTCCCTCTTGCCTCTGCCTCAGCCAGTCCTGTGAACTTGCAAATCCATTCCTGTGTTTAGTCTTTGCCCTTTCTGTTCCTTCTGCCAGGAATGCTCTTCCACCATTGTTCGCTCAGCTGGTGTGGGAGAGATTTCTAGTGTTCATCCACACGACTTTGTCTTTCCTGCCCAGACACCCAGGAGCACTGCCCTTCCCAGAGGGGTCATGGCACTAACTCTGGCCAGTGGGCTCTGAGTGTAAGTGAGGAGAATCACTTCCAGGCCGAGGCGACGAAGAGCCCTTTCAGAACTATGTAGCTCGCGCTCTGCGCCAAGGTGGTGATTCTGGAAGTCTTGTGCTGAGATAGAAGCAGGCTGAGTCGCCGAGTCACCACGTGGCGGGCGGCAGCCGAGGGGACTTAGCTGTCTGACTTAGATGGACTTTGCATGCTCAAGAAATAAACCTGTGCTGTGCTAAATCTCTGAGATTTAGGGATTAATTTGTTACTGCAGCATCGCCTATCTATACTGACCAATATGGCTGATCCCTTCAGGTCTCAGCTCAAATACCACCTTCTCTGATGCCCGAATAGTAATATAAAATGGTGCTACCCCTGCCAACCAGTTCTCTCTCGCCATGTTTTTATTTTCTCATAACACTTACCTAATTGTTTATTGGTTTACTTCTTTATCGTCTGCCTCCGCCGCTAGAATGTAAGCTCCATGAGGGCGGAGCCCTTTGACTGTCTGGTTCACGCCTGCATCCTTGGCGCGCAGCCCAGTGCCTGGCATATCTAGGTACTCAGTAACTGTCTGAATGAACGAATGCATTTATTGAATGAGCTAGTAAAATAGGCAAATGACCACGCTTGTAGGTAGACGTGGAATTTGATATTGCTACCTGTGTTTTTCTTATTCTGATTGGACACAAAGCCTCGGACCATCAGAAAGCTGGAAGCAGTGGTTACTTTTCCGATTTTTAGAGTGTCGAAGCTGGTTTAGGACCTTCCTCCTCCCCTCTCGCCCTGTTTACAGGTGAGGGAATGTGGGTCTATTAGGAAAGTGACTCATCCCAGGTCCCCAGGTGAGTCTGTGGCTGAGCCATAACCTGTCCCTGGGTCTCTGGACTCCTGGTCCAGTGGTCTTTCCACTGAGCTGAAAGTATTTCCTAAGCACACTTGCCTCTTACTCCCCACCCACCGTGTCACCCAGCAGTTCCAAGCAAATCATTCTGTGAGGACCGATGGGCAGGACTGGGCAGTGCTGGGACGGAGTCATAGATGAGAGCCGGGAATGCAAGAGGCACCGTCCGGGACAGGAGCTTGTTGTTTTGTCTCACATCTCTTTTAACAAAAACAGAGCACAGGACAGTGTATTCGGTCCCCTGAGGCATTTGGTTGAGTGCTCTGTTCCTCAGGGGTTGAGCCTGCCCCAGGCAGGTTGGACATAGCTGCCCCGTCCGGTGTGTTCCATAGGGTGCTGTTCATCGGTGATAGCACCTGTCATGTCCCATTTTCCTCTGAAAAACATAGTGTTCATTTTTCTTCTAAATGTAAAAGTGTTATATGCTTATTGTAGAAAATTTGGAAAATATAGAAATATATGAATGATAAAATAAAGGTCATCTCTAGTCCCCCCACCTAGTGATAACTATTTCAACATTTTCAAGCTTGTATTCAGCCCTTTTTTCTCTAAACATGTGAATAGCAAAGTCACCTGTACCCCAGACGTCCCCAGGCCCCACCAGCTGGGGTAAAAAGGTGACATGTCCTTTAGGGGGTCTTCTCCCCTCTATCCTGCTGGACAGCACTGTGACTTCCTCCAAGGCCTTTCTATCTGGAAGTCCCCGGAGGAGCCACATATGAGCGCTCAGCCAAGTTCTTCCACTTTGGCCTCCTTGCGGATGTCCCTACCCTAAATCCCCTGAGGGTGGACTTGTTGCTGTCCCTGCCACGGAGCCTGCAGGGAGAATCCTGCCCCCTGCCCTTCAGCCCTCCTTCTCCAGGTGATGCCGTAGTGGCAAGCCTGGGAGGCACCAGAGGGTCCTGGCCAGGAGCAGGGACAACGTTCCTTCTCCAGGACTGCGTAGGCTGCACTTAATCACCCAGATCCCGAAGCAGCTGTGCCCGTGCCCTGGGTCTTCCCAAGTTCCACGTGAAAACGCCTCCTTTAGCTTGGCTTGCAGCCCTTCTCTCTGGAGGTAGCTTTGGTCTGTCACCTAGTACATCCCTTCTCTGAGAAGAGCACCCCTTCTCTGCCCATGAACTTCTAGTGGGGGCTAGCTACCAGCCACCCCTCAGACCTGGCTGCAGGTTTGGGACAGGGCCCAGGTCGGGGATATGATAGAGTCATTCCCTGGGATTTTCTGAGTTGAAAATAAGGGGACAGTCCCTCTTGGGTGGCAAAACTCTGAGCTGGGAGGCCAGGAGTTGCCTCCTACGGCTATAGTGAGAAGAAAGAAAGGAGAGTGTCTTGGAGAAGATCTGTGTCTGGATCCAGCTGTGCCTAAAGCCAGCTGCACCCTGCTCACTGCTCATCTGAGCTCCGTGAGTCAAGAGCATCCTACCATCTGCCAAGCTGGTGCCAGACTCACAAGTAGTGAGGCCTGAGGAAACAGGAATAGGTTAGTCCCTGCCCTGGGTTGGGTGGGAGACAGACTCCACCGTTGGGTGTCCCCATCCCTCGGCCCTGGCCCCGGAGGCATGAAGTATTGAGAGGGTGGGTGTGTGCTTCCAAACTGCTAGTTCAGGCATGACCAGATTCCAGAACCCAGTGTAGGCCCAGGTGGACTTATTGATGTGACCGAACAACCTCAGGGTCATTTGCCAGCTCCCACTGTAACGCTACAAATTCTTACCGCTACCTGTGATCTCGGACACGTAGAGACCAGCCACTCCTTAGCTGTGTGATCTTGGACAAGTTTTCTCATTTCTCAAATGAGGATGCTAACAGTATCTACCTCGGGGGGTATCTGGGAAAATTAAATGAACTAATCCATACAGAGGGGTTTGCTGTTCTTGCCATTTCTATTTTATGTATTTATTTATTTAGAGACAAGGTCTCTCTCTGTTACCTGGGCTAGAGTGCAGTGGCATCATCATAGCTCACTGCAAGACTTAAACTTTTTTTTTTTTTTTTTTTTTGAGACAGAGTCTCACTCTGTAGCCCGGGCTAGAGTGAGTGCCGTGGCATCAGCCTAGCTCACAGCAACCTCAAACTCCTGGGCTCAAGCGATCCTTCCGCCTCAGCCTCCCGAGTAGCTGGGACTACAGGCATGCACCACCATGCCTGGCTAATTTTTATATTTTTTGTAGAGACGGGGTCTTGCTCTTGCTTAGGCTGGTCTTGAACTCCTGGCCTCAAGCGATCCTCCCACTTCGGCCTCTCAGACTGCTGGGATTACAGGCCTGAGCCACCGTAACCATCCTTGTTCTTGCCATTTGCTGGTACTGTTCATGATGGTCAGCTTAGCGCTTTGCACAGGCGAGGCACCAAGTGGGAGCATAGTAAGTGTGTGTCCGGTGAACGAAGGGATGGACACAACTCCTGGTGTGCATACCCTGTGCCAGAGGGACACATACACACAGTCACACACACACACTCTCTCTACCTTGCTCTAGTGTGTACACGCATGGACACACACACACACACACACACAAGCGCCCAGATTGCAGTGCCCTGTGCAGTGGCCCTCCTGGGAGACCAGGGCATCCCCACCCCGACTTCTCTGGAGAGCAGGCTGCAGCTCTCCAAGGCTCTGGGCTGTCGTCCCAGCTCCACGTTGCGCGGAGTGCAGCTGGAGCCTGGCTCAGCCCTACGCCGAATATCAAGGGCAGCAGGACCTGCGGTGTCCTAGGAGCCAGGGAAGTATGTGTGGCGAGCTGGTTAACCTGGGAGGACCAGGGCCTTGCTGGAGCTCTTGCTTCCAGACCTTCTGCTCTCTGGAAGCTCTCCCTCCGCCCTCCCTGGGGCCCCCAGTCTCTTTCAATTCCCCTACCTCCCCAAGCAGCACCCCCAAGTCCTGCCTGGGGGCTCTTGTGGGGTCCTGCCTGGCCTTTTCACTGGAGGTAGAGGGGCTTGTCTGTGGACCTGGGTTGGACTCTCGACTGGCTGCCTAACGCCATCCCTTTCAGAGGATCCCCCCACCCAGGCAACCCATCCACCCAGCTCCTGGCCCCAGTCTTTCCCTTGCGCTATGATGTGGGTGTCAGTCCCTGCATGTTCTGGGCAGCATGCTGCCTGCTGTGCTAGTGGCCCCAGCCTTGTGCGTGGGGTGAGGATGCTGCTTACAGCACTGTGTGTTGGAGACAGTGCCTTTGGCTGGGTGTGGCCCTCACGGTGCAATATCTCCCTCCCCCGTCCCCCCCTTACTGTTTTGTGTGGAATGTCTTAGTGTGCCATATAGACTGCCAGTGGGCTGCGTTTTCGGCCACTGCATATTATACTCAGGACATTAACCCTTTGTGTGACTGCTCCAGGTCCCTGGGCCCTGAACAGATAAGGGGGGGAGGGCACCTCTCTTCTGGGTGCTCTCTATCCCCATCCCCAGCCCCAGCCCTCGGTTTCACCAGGTCCCAATATGCCCGAGTCTCCAGGCGCGGCTTAAGCTCAGAACACCTGGCAGAGGGGAGGAGAATCCTAGTCTAGGGTCCTGCTGAGTGCAGAGCTCTTACTGCGCACCCCACTACCCACGCTCCTTTCCCATAGGGATCCAGGACGGGTGGGGAGTTCCCAAACCCTTCAGCTGGTCCCTTTCTGTGCCCAGCTCCCAACAAAGGCGGCCGACCACGTGCCCCTACTCGACGCGGGCCTAGGTTGGGCACGCACACGGCCCCGCGCCCCGGCTCCGGCCAGGGCTGGATCCCGTCGCTGCGCAGCTCCCCCGAGGGGCGCGGAGTAGCGCCCCAGTAGCCTCGCCGCCCCCGGCCGTGCCTCGCCCACTCCCAGCCGCAGCCGCTGCAGCGCCCTGGAAGCGGCGCTAGGGGGAGCTCTGGCAACTGGCTTGGCGGCTTGAATCAGAACCGTGCCCCCAACAGCTATTTCCCTGGACTTGCAGGGACTGGGAGGGAGGAGACGCTCGTTCCCCCTCCTCAGCAGCTCCAGAGTCTTCCCGTGGGAGGCCGAGAAAGCAGCCCTGGGGGGTGAAGGTGCCTTTCTTTCCCGTAACTCTCGCCTCCAGAGCCCCCCTTTTCCCCCACCCCCATCGCGGACCTTCGCGGCCCCTCGCGTTCTGCAGTGACCCTGAGAACTTCGCCTCGCGCGACACCGGTATCCAGAGCCCAGCGGTCCCCTGGGACTGGCTTGGGTCCGCCTCTCGGAGTCTGGCTTGGGGGCCTCTTGGCTGCAGCCCCTCCTCCCGCTGCAGGAGGCGCGAAGGCCGGCCGGGGGGAGCGAGCCGTCCTGCGGGGCGCTGCGAGGCTCGCGCGGAGAGTGGGGTGTGGGGGCGAGAGGGCTAAGCGAGAGCCAGGCAGCTTTGGGGAGGCAGCCAGAGACGGAGACACCGGGAGAGACTCTATCAAACGAACAGCAAGCAAGCTGCTACTTTGCTTTTTTTTTTTTTTTCCCCCGTTCTTTCTTTCCTAACCCCTCTTTGCAAAGCTGGAACCACCCCGCGCGCCCCCGGGCCCGAGTCGCGGCTGCAGATGTGAATTTGGTTCCAGTGGGGACAACGCGAGCTTCCCCCGGGCCTTGGCACATTCTCCCACTCTGAGGTCATTCCGTAGGTGGTCAGGAGGGAGAGCGCGCCTGGAGCCTTCCTGCCTCCATCCACCGGGGAGGGAGGCGAGGCGGGCGGGAGAGGAGAGGGAGAGGGGAGGAGCGCGAGGAGGGAGGGAGACGCCGCCAGCACACCACCAAGTGGCACCGAGCAGTGATAACAAACTCAACTTAAAAAAAAAAAAGGAAAAAAGAAAAGGAAAAAAACTTCCCCAAGTTGCAGCCCGAGATGTGCGGACGTGCGGGTGGAGACGCAGGGCAGGGAGTGTGGGTGGCCCTGAAGCCCCCCGGCCTCCCCCAGCTGCTCTCCCTGCCCACAGAGAGCTCAGACTTGAGGCTGACCAGGCCCTGCGCCCCTGGATGGGCAGGAAATGTGTTGAAGGCTGGCTCAGCTTCCTGTTGGAGACCCCTCGGGCGACCGGTTCCCATGGGGGGCAGGACCCCCAGCAACCACCATCACCCTCCTTCCCTCTCCCACCCCCAACCCAGCGGATGTGGGCAGATCCTGCCCACCCAGGCCCCAGAGAGCTGGGGTTTACATGAGGGGGTGTCTCTCCCCACCACCCTCTATTTCTCCCCGCCGCCCCCAGGCCGATCTAAAAACAAGGCACCACCATCCTCTATAGTCGACTTTTTATTAAGATTATAAATTTAAACAAATAATCTGAACAGTTTTACCCGGTGATATACAATTCAGTATGCACAAAAATACAGGGAAATGAGGGAGAAGGGCCGAAAAAGGAAGGTTGGCAACTTGTTTTGGAGTCCACATGGTGCTGATGACAGAGAACCAGAGGGGCTACTGACGAACCCCACCTTTTTACAACAAAAGGCTTTAAATTAAACAAAATCTATCCAGCTGAAGACACAGGACGGGGTTCTCACAGGCTCGAACAATGCTGGTTTCATGAAATGCAACCAAAGGCTGAACGAGGGCAGTGCAATTTGGAAGCACACACACACAAACACCACAGCTGACCAGGAACTTAGTGAAAAGTCTCCAACGCAGTCGGCGGTCCCGGCCCCTCCCTCCCCGGGGGCCGCCGGGATCCAGGTGAAGGAATCGACTTCCTTTTTTGTTTAGTGAGGACCGCAGTGCTGGGCATGATGGGAAATGTAGTCCGCCGTGCCCGCCCCCCACCCCTTCCCCAAACAGTGTCCAAGAGTGTCGGGGTGTCAGGCGCCACCCGCGAGTCCGGGAGACGGATGGAGGAGGGGAGAACCGAGCCAGAGGGGCGGGGAGAAGCGGGGTTCAAGACACCCGCCCCGGGAAGAAAAGAAAAAAAAAAGTTGAAGTGTTTTCATTTCTGCCTTCTCATTTTGAGAACTTTGGAGTCCGCCCCCAGAGAGGAAATGTGACCCAAACGTCCCTTTCGGAGATAGAGTTTGCCTTTGTTTTTGCTCAGGATTTCACAAGACCCATTCCTCACCCCACGGAGGGACTCGGGAGAGCGGAACGTCGGGCTTCCTGGGTCTGACAACTGATTGCAATCGGCGTCCCAGGCCCGGCGCCCTCCTGTGCTGCGCCCCCGGCGCGCCCCGGCGGCCCGGGCGCCCTGCCTCGCCCCCGGCTGCCCGGCACCTCCTCCGGGCAGCAGCCCTCCCTCACGTGGCAGGCTCCTCGCTAAACACCACTGCAATCACTACAATAAAAAGAAAAAAAGAGTAGGAGAAACACAAAGCATACTTAAATAGGCGCTTTTTCTCTCTGCAAAAATAAAGTCCAAGATTTTAGATTTCTTTTTTTATTTTACAATTTATAAAACATCAGCCGCCTCCCTCTGCTTGCCCCCAGCTCTGCCCCGAGTGGCCTGGCGCCCGCTCGCTCCCTCCTCTCGCCCCTTGGCCAAGTCTTTGTCTGGCCCCAGCCCCGCGGGGCCCCGGGTCCCTGTGCCCTCGGGGGTCCCTAGAAGGCGACAATGGCTCGAGTCCAGGCGCCGAGGCTGGCGAGCGCCTGCTTGGCGCACAGCTGCCCGTTGAGCGGCGGCGGCTGCTCCGAGGAGTCCGGCTGTCGGCTCACCAGCCCGGAGAAGCCCGAGCCAAAGATGGAGATCAAGTTTGAGATGTTGGACGCGTCCGGGGACGAGTCCGGGCAGAAGTCCTCGAAGCGGGCGCGCTTGCAGGGGGCGAATGGGGCGCCCCCGGGGGGCTCGGCCCCCAGGTCGCCCGCGTCCTCCTCGTCTTCGTCCTCCTCCTCCTGGCCAGGGTAATACTTGCGCTTGCAGCCGGTGGTGGACGCCAGGCCCGGTCCCGGAGCGCCCTGGCCACAGCAGGGGCAGTGGGCGGAGGCGCAGCAGTCCTGGTGCAAGTAGCCGTTCTCCACCGTAGTCACCACGTGAGTGTCCAGGTCCAGCACGGTGGTCTGGCTGCTGCAGTGCACGCCGAAGTCCGAGGGGGCCGGGTACGCGCCCCGGTAGAAGCCGGGAGAGGAGGCGGGTGCCGGGGAGGCGGGCGGGGAGGCGGCGGCGGCCGGAGGGGTGGCCCCTGGGGGCGCGGAGGGCGCGGAGCAGGCAGCCGAGGCGCGAGGGTCCCGCAGGCAGAGCGCAGCGGGCGCGGGCGGCGGCAGAGGCAGCGGCAGCGGCGCAGGACCCGGCTGCAGCGGCTCCAAGGGCTGCCCGCGGTGGGGCGCGCCGTGCGGCGGCTGGAGCGCGGCGCACCCGGGCAGCTCCGAGAGCGCCCCCGCGCCGCCCGCGGGCGCCCCGGCCGCCGCCGCCGCGCAGCCCCTGGGCGCCGGGTGCTGGTGCTGGTGCAGCTGCTGCTGGAGGTGCAGCTGGTGGAGCTGGTGGAGCTGGTGCAGCTGGTGCCGGGCGGCCGGCTCGCGCGCCTCCGCGTCCCCGCCGCCGCCAAGTTGGAGCGGGCCGAAGTCAGCCGCGCTGGCCGGCATGCCCGGTGCCGCGTACGCGAGGTGCTGGTGCTGGTGGTGGGGCGGCTGCTGCTGTTGCTGCTGCTGCTGCTGCTGGCGCCGGTAGAGCTCAGCGTAGCGCTCGCTCAGGTAGAGCTGGCGCGCGTTGCGGAGCACGTAGGACACCAGGAGGTTCTTGTGCAGCTTGATGCCGCCGCGCTGGGTCCGGGAGCTGTGGATCTTGCGCAGCGAGATGCTGATCAGGCTCTGGGCGTCCAGGGCGCACTCCATGCTCCCGCGGAGACGGCGGCGGCCAAGCAGCCGCCGCCGCTGCTGCTAGTGCTGCTGCTGTTTCTTTCTCCAGTCGGGCGCCTGGGCGCGCCAGGCAGGGGGAACCGAGCCCGGGTCAGCGGGTCGGCTGCGCTCCGAGAGGCGCCGCCACCATGCGCTGCGCGCCACCCGCAGGCTCGCGCTCCCCAGACGGCGCCAAAGCAATGAGCCTCGGCCGGCCCCGGCCCCAGCTATTTAGCTGCGTGCCCGGGCCCCGCCCTACATGAGATGAGCCAATAGGAGTGCCCAGAGCCTCCCGAGTGACAGGCGCTGCCCGCCCCAGGGCCACTCGGCTGGCCAATCAGACCAAGGCGGTTCCTTTGTGCTATTCAAATACCGAACGGACCCCGGGCCTCCAACGCCGCCGCTGCCTCGAATGTTCTCCTGGGGCCGCCGCGCCGCGCGGGACTCGGAGCCGCCGAGGCCGCGGTCTGCAACACGCGTCCGCCTCGTAGCAGCCACGTTAGAGCCCGCGGCTGCCCTCGGCTTAGCTCCTGGGAGCCGAGGGTCGGCTCACCTGAGTGCTGTGGCGACGGCTCCTCCCCCTTCCGCAAGCCTGGGCCTCACCTGCGGCAGGTGCTCTCGGCTCCCCACTCCCGGCCCTGCGGCGCCTCCTCTTTCTCACCTGTCGGCCCCCAGGTGACCCGCGGGAGCCAAGGCCTCTGCTAGTGGGGCCGCCGGCTTGACACTGAGGGACGTCAAGGGAGAGAGAGGTTGGGGGTACGCTCGACTGCAGAGAATGTTGGACCTGATCCCCTGTCATTTGGGCCGAGGGACCTCTGGGAATGCTCACGGAAGGGCTGTTCTCCCCATTTGCCTGACGGGAAAAACCAATACATCCTACATTGTGATCTCCTCTGACGGAGAAAGTTCAAGACCTGCCCCAGAAAGGCGTGGACCTCGCAACCAGCTGAGCACCCAAGGCGTCCTGAGAGCCTGACGTTGAGTTTCCTAAATCACCGGTTCTGCAACGTTTCCTTTCATGCCTAACGAATAATAATGACAATGAGGACTATTATTATGGGCCCACTGTGGGCCAGGCCCTGCGCAGAACCGCCCTTTGGCCTCACTCTAACGGTAGCAGAGCGGAGGCCTGAGGCTCTGAGAGGTGGAGTGACCTGGGGGTCACACAGGTAGCACCGTGAGCTCCAGACAGGACGTGCATACCAGTGGATACCAACGGCCAAGGAACGCTCAACTGAACTTTTGTTCACACCGTTTTCCTTCTTATCCTGAACCACTCACGGGCCACCTCCTTCCAGCTGGGGACTGAGAGGAAGGCAGAAGAGAGGGACAGGATCCTGATTCCTCGGGGCTCCCCATCTGGACCGGAGGTCTGAGGGGGCTGACTGCTGCTCCGAGAGGCTCCAGGCACCTGCACAGCGTCCAGGCACCGGACCCTTCCAGAGGCTCCTCGAAGTGGTCAGGAGGTTTGCCTGAGGAAGGGCCTGTGAGTGGCCCTCAAAGGGTCCAAGAGACCCCCAGAGATAGGCAGGACCTGGTGGGGGGGCTCCATGAGCAGACCTCCTGCTGTTTCACCTCCTCCTGGGGGATCTTTGCGTCTCCCCTTTCCTTAGGCTTCCTTTCGAGTGCCCTTAGCACCAACTTCGTCCCTCTCTGGGAGTGAGACCCACCAACCTGTCCTACAGTTTTTGGGTCTCCCTTTAGTCCTAAGATTTCCTGAGATTTGTTTCCTTAAACAATTTTTCAGCATCTACTTAGTGCCAGGCATCAAAGGTGGAAACAAAGTGAAGGGGTGTGTATCCCATTTTTTGGATGAGGAAACCTGGGCACTGGCAACGTGAGAGACTTGCCCAGGATCCCAGGGCTCCAGGTCCAGGTCCGAGTTCTTTGCATGCCATCTTCAAACAACCTCAAACTGGTCTGGGCCCCTGTGACCAGGAGCAGCTCTCCCGGCCCCCTCCCAGAGAAGCCAGGATTGAAATTTTAGGGGCACTTTAGAGAAAGGACATGTTACCTACATTCTGTTGGTGATCCGGTGGCAGGGACATCCAGGAATGTGGAACTTGCTCATGTGATAATACCCATAGGATTAAAAATATGCTGCCCCTTATTTCCTTGGTGCCACAAAGGAAACTTCACTTATAAACTTCAGTAGGCACTTCACTTATTTATGTTTGAAGTTCACCTTTGAGATGTCACTAGCACGCACAGGGAACTGGGAGCTCTGATCCGGCTTTACAGCTGTGAGGACTCAGTATGCGACAGTCAAGTCTGGGACCCACCGTGTCTGGCATATTGCAAGCCAAAAGCTCCAGAATGTATTATTATTAACGCTGATTTGGGGCCTTCATTCTGTCCTTGCCTGGGGAAACTAAGAGTTTTCGTGCTTTGCTTGAGGTCACATACCAGGAAGGGCTAGAGTCAGGATTTGAACCCAGGCCTGTCTGTTTCTAGGGCCAGAGCTCATTACAGGTTCCTCAGAATCCGCTCCTACTGTCAGCAAAGCGGAGTCCAGTTCTCAGGGCCCAGCTCATGGTGAATGTGACCTTGATTTGATCGGCCCCAGCACTTTTCTGCCAACTGCTCTGGGATCAGGGCCTGTAGGAGCCCACAAAGAAGCAAGTGTCCGTCCCCGCCAACTCGTCATGCACAGCCTTTCTTGGAGCTGTGCCCCAGAACACCACTCTGGGGGCTCAGATGGGGAGTCAGGGTAGGGATGGAAGTGGATCCCAGCCACAAGCTGGGGGACAGGGAGCCAGGCCCCTCCCAGTCCCCCTGGGTGGCAGCCTCCGCCACAAGGTGAGTTTTGAGGTCTACCAAGGCCCTTTCACTCCCTGGGGCTGGCTGAGAAGTGGTCAGCCTCATCTGAGTGGCCCCCTCTCTGTGCCTTCTTGTCGGGGTCCACGTGTGGTCTTCCCCTCTTTTTCAAGAACCAAGAGGTGGGCAGGTGGGAGGGCTAAGCAGTTGTCTAGCTTAATGAAAACCCTTGATCGTGTTTGGGGTGGCATGGGAGAGGGAGTTGCACAGCTGCTGCAAGAAAACCCTTGCTGAAGGAGGCAAAGGAGCAGCTGAACTATTTGGTGCCTCGGGAGCAGTGTGGCTTGGGGGGCACACAGTAGGAATTCACAAATGTTTACAGAATGGGTGAGCCACACGCCAGGCTTCTGTTGGGATGCATGCACGGGATGGTTCAGGGCAGGGGACCATAGACTGTCCAGGGCAGCGAGTGTGTGCATGTGTGTATGAGTATCTGTGTGCACACATGTCAGGAGGAGGGGGTCCTCGGATCTGCACCCCATGAAGGGGGACAGGTCCGAACGAGACAAGGCTCACTGGACAAAGGGCTGGCCTTATTTGTCTGGGCACCTGAGAAAGGTTGAGGCACTCACCTTTCCCCAGGGCTGAGGAGATTATATCTGGCTCTGAGTCACTGCTCCCTGGAGGAAGTTAATTAATGCCTCAATATTTACCGAGTGTCTGCTGGGACAGCACGAAGCAGGGCCTGGAACCACTGGGGACCTGGGTGCTCGTCAAACCCCAGGTGGTTTCAGCCCCACATCAGAGCAGCTAACACCTCACAAGTGCACATACGCCTGTGGACACCTTCTGGTCACCCAGGCTTGGGGGTAGGTGGCATGGTTGGAGGGCTACTGGCCAGCGGTGGGATTGGCCTCCTTGGCTCCCAGGGGTTGGTTTGGGGAAGAGGGTGCAAAGGCAAAAAACTTAACTGGGGGTGTTGCATTGCGGGGTGGGGGAGGGAGATTTGGGATTCGTGCATTCACTCCTTTGTTCATTTGTCTGAGAGATATTTCCAGAACTTCCTCTGGAGTCCCTGGGAGTGGGTCAGGGAGTAAGACCTGATTCTGCCTTCAGAAGGCCATGATTCTGGGGAAGCAGACAAGATAAACAGACGAGACAATACGGAGAGATAGGTCTGTGATTAGGAAACAGGGCTGGAGGAGGGTGGGAGAAGGATCCCACAACTTGTCCCAGAAGGCTTCCTACCGAAAAGTAAGACCTGGAGACCAAGAAGGGGGAGGGGCTTTCCAGCAGAGAGAACAGCAAGGGGCCCAGCAAAGGGCCTAGTATACAGTAGGCACTCAGTAAATAAATAACTTGTGGAATAAGTGGATCAATGCACGTGAATATGCAGAAGATATTGTTAGAGTATTAAGGGCTCTAGGGACCAGGCCACACCCACCCCCAACTCCCAGATGGGCAAACTTCGGTCCTGAGAGCAGGAGGGATGTGTTCAGAGCGCCGGTCCAGAGCTGCACCGGAACCCACACGCCCCACCTCCCCCTGCAGCCTCTAGCTGTCCCAGGGTGCTCTGTGGCTGGCGACAGGGTGGGGGGTGATACTGAGCCCCAGGGCTTTGGGCAGTGTCAGGGAATGTGGCAGGGCATGGCTGGCCACAGAGGTCATTGTTGAGTCCTCTCTGAGGTAGAGGAGCCGGTGGCATTTGAAGGGAGGGGCTGCTCTGTAGTGGCGGGCACTGGGGAGGGAGGCTGGGTTCCCAGAGGTCAGGCAGCCTCCCCTACCCTGCAGGACCTGCAGCCTGTCACCAGCCCAGGTGGAGGTTAATGACCCACCAATGTCTATGTTTGCCCAGTGTGGTCCTGAGCAACAGGCCCAGAGCCCAGAAAGCCACTGTGGCCCCTGGCTTCAAGGACCTTCAGTGTAACGAGGAAGACTGACAGCAGCTTGGCTTCTTATAAAGCTCTTGCTCTTGCCAGGCACTGGGCCAAATCTCCCTGAGTCCCCATGCCAACCTTTGAGGCAGGTTCAGTTATAATCCCCATTTCGAGGATGAAGTAACTGAGGCACAGAGCAAGGAAGGAGAAGTGCCAGGGCTCTGGGCAGCAGGGGAGTAACGGAGGCCCCGTTGCTCCCATTCCCTGGTCTTTTGGATAAATTCTTACTTGTCAGTGGAACGTGTGTAGAGTGCAGATGTGATCTCTCACACCTGAGGTCTCTGCCGGAGCACCTGGCAAAAGCTGGGTGTCCACTTGTTCATTTATTCATTGAGTAACTATGAATGCTGGCCAAGGTGCAGGCACTGTGCTGAGCTGTGGGGAGAACTCCAGGCAGATCTCATTGTGCAGAACCAGGCTGAGGGATTCTTTTAATCTCTTGGGCCAAATCTGATTGACTGGTAGTGTCTGCCTGGAGCCCTGGGTTGGAAGAGATTTGGCACCTGCCCCATTGATTAGTGATGTCTGCTGAGGGCTCAGCTGGAGCCTTTGTGGGTAGCGCTTCTGGGATGAGGATGTAGTGTCTGCCCAGCACTTTGGACATCTGGGTGGTCTCACAGATAGAGTGGGGCCCAGGGGGCCAGCAGAAATGGCTTCCAGCTCCAGATTGGCCCTGTTATCCCTAGGTAACATACGTCGCCTCTCTTGGGCCTCAGTTTCCTAATTTGTCACCCCTCCAGGAGGTGCTGTGAACATCAAATGACTCAAATGTGCTTTGGAAAGTTGAGGGGCCCTATGATGTGATAGATAATGAAATGAAACAGGAAATTTCCCTCTTTTCTCCTTTCTCAAAATCCTACCAGAAGCTGAGCACACTGGGCAGGCCAGAGTTAATCCTGAGCCGGGTCTGGGCATGCGTGTGCACGTGTGCACATGTGCACGTGCATGTGTGTACAGGTGTGCACGTGCACGTGTGTGCATGTTTGCATTGTGTTCATGTAGATGTGCACATGTGTATGTGCACATGCGTGCATGTGTGTTCATGTAGACATGTGCGAATGTGTTCATGGGTGTGCGTGGGCACGTGTGCACAGGTGTGCATATGTGTTCATGTAGACATGTGTGCATGTGTGTGTGTGTGTGTGTGGTGCAGCTCAGCGGTTCCTGGCTCGGACTTGTTTTTATAACTCACTTAGTATAGACCTTTGTCCCCTCCCCAGCTCAGTTGGGAGTTTCTAAGGAGTGAGAATCTCTTTGGGTCTTAGGAACTGAATCTTGGAATTGTTTTCATTTGAGTGGTGGGAGCTGGTATATGTGCCTCTTGCTTTCCTCCCTCCCCGCTCCGTGAATAGTAACTGGAGACACCATTGTGCCAGACACAGCACTACATTTAACAAGAATTGTTTTCATTAATCTTCCAAACAATCAAACGAGGTGTGTGGTGCTACAATCCCCATTTTACAGTTGAGGAAACTGAGGCCTAGAGAAGGGAAGTTCGGTTCCTCGGGCCACACCTCTCCTGGCCCTGGTGCCACCTCTGAGCTGAGCTAGGCCAGGACCAGCTGCACCCTGGCTCTTTTGCCATTCATTCATTTGCTCAGTCACTCACCCTTTCATCCTTGCGCAAGCTTTAAGTGCCTACTATGTGCTGGGCTCTGTGCCAGCTCTCAGAACCACTGCAGGCCCTGCCCTCATGAACCTTACTCACCTTCCAGACAGGAAATACACCCGAAATAAGTGAGCAGGTAAACAAACAAGCTTGCAATGAGGGTGACGAAGGAATCGAGCCAGGCTTCGCCGCGGCCTAGACAGTGAGGAGGGTGTCTGGTCTCCCAGGCGTCCGCGCCTGGTGCTGCCTGTGCCCGGGTTTGCTCATGTCCCTCTTGTTCCCCACTCTGGCGAATGTTTAGTGCTGCATACACAGAACAAAGCAGAGGTTTTGTTTCTGTGTTGAGAACATTTCTCAAAAAATCATTTCTCAAGTGTGTGTGGGGAGAGAGAGAGACAGCCCAGTGGGGGCTGTTTGTCTGCCCTCGGTTCAGCTCTTGAGCTCCTTTTCTTGTTTAATTTTTGTTTTTTAATAGGGCCAGATGGGATTTTGGTTTGGGACTTTGTGCTGGTGAAAGGGCACCAGGCAAGGCCCTCGACATCCCTGTCCTCAGCGACCTGCCCAGCCCCTTGGGAGCCCAGGCACCAGTTATCACCTTTGTCAGACAGGTGAGCACACTGAGGCACAGGAAGAAGCTTCTGGGTGGGGTCCTCCCACTAATGAGTGGTGGTGGGGTGGGGGCAGAATTCACACACCCACACACACGTACACACACGCACACATGCACGCACATGCCCACATGCACACGTGTGGGCACACACATGCACACACATGCACACATGCACACACGCACACACACAATGCTCAGGGCTAAGTGAACTTCCCAAAGTCACAGGTCTGGCCTCAGGAGACCGGAGGGAGGGAGGGAGCCTCACCTGTGACCTCTGAGGGGCCAAGCAGGGGAGGCAGGTGCACAGGTAGGAGAGCGGAGCCTAGTGGTTTGTGCTGGGGCAGGACTTTCCCAGAACTGACCCAGGATGTGGCGAAGTGAGTCTCTGCCTTGTGTCCTGCATGGTGGCTCCCAGGGCCATCTCCTTAGCATACTTATTAAGCACTTACTGTGCACTAGCCACTGAGTTCTTTACATCAGGAGTCCCCAGCCTGCGGTGAGCTGTATAATTATTTCATTACATATTACAATGTAATAATAATAGAAATGAAGTGCACAGTAAATGTCATGTGCTTGAATCGTCCCAAAACTGTCCTCCTTTCCCCCCTGCCCGGTCCATGGAAAAACTGTCTTCCATGAAAAGGGTCCCTGGTGACAAAAAGCTTGGGGACCGCTGCTTTACATGAATCATCTCACTGAGTCCTTTCAGTAGAACCTGTCACTGAAGTTCTCTTATTATGGTGCCCATTTCACAGACTGGGAGCCTTGAGGCTCAGAGAGGTTAAGTGACCGCAGTGCAGACTGCTTTGCCTCCAGAGCTGACTCTTCAAACCCCGACTCCCAGGGAGGCACTTGGCAGGAAGAAGAAGGGGCCTCTGGAACTCTCGGAGCTGAGGTTCACGAGTGTCCATGTAAACTTGACAACCTTCCACACTGCTCTGGTCCATCTTTCCAGCCTGGTTTCACTGGTTTCTAGTCTCGGCCTATCGCCGCTCCTCTAGGGACAGCTGCAGTGGCCGCAGCCTGGAGTCTCGTCTCCCCTTTGTGCCGCCTCCATCCTTCCTAGTGGCAGGGTCTCTCCGCAGTTCCTGGTTTTCCTGCATGGTAACTAGGACCTCTTTAGTCCCATGGCCTCATTCGAAAGAAAACAGGAGTGATGTCTATGAAGAACTGCAAGTTGGGCTAGGCTTCACTGAAGTAACAAATGATTCCTGACTCTTAGAGGCTTGATCCAATACAAGTTTCATTTCTCACCTCTCAGCCCAGTGTGGGTCAGACCCGGTTCTTTTTGTGTGGTTCCACCTCACAGAACTCTTGGCTTCCAGCCTGGCCGACGGGGCAAGGGGAGTGTGCGGATGGTCGCGCAGAATGTTTCATGGCGAAGCCCTAGCTGGCATTCTTCCCTTCCATTGGCCAGAGCTGGGCCATGTGGCACCACCTAGCTGCAAGGGAGGCTGGAAAATGTCCTCAGGTGTGTTCAGGAGGCGAATGTCTTGGTTCAGTGAATACACAGCTTTGTCACTGACACAAAGCCGTGAAGAATGAGAAAGAGGAGCTTTGAGTGGTTTGTGGATCCCAAGAATAAGCTATGATGCTCTTCGCTGGTGGCGGGGAGTTTTCATCACACAGTTACCAAGAAAATGTTTATTTTTTTTAACTCTCTGTCTGTCTCCCCCATTA
Source organism: Varecia variegata (assembly GCA_028533085.1). Taxonomy (NCBI): domain Eukaryota; kingdom Metazoa; phylum Chordata; class Mammalia; order Primates; family Lemuridae; genus Varecia; species Varecia variegata. The sequence continues at coordinate 123,664,985 of CM052443.1, forward strand.
GACTGTAAGTTCCCTCAGGGCAGGGCCATAAGTCTCTGTGCTTGGCAGCATCCTTAGTCCTTGGCAGATAATAGATGCCCAATTAGTGTTTTCTCAATGAATGAACACTGTCTGCGAGAAAGGATCTTTTTTTTTTTATTTTTATTTTTTTATTTTTTTATTTTCCTTTACGGTAGGCACAAATACTGTAAGAGAAAGGATCTTGATGAACAACTTTTTTAGTTTGCATGTATCAGATGTGTACAAAATATATTTTAACATCAGTCTAGCATGTAAGTCCCTCTTTAAAAAAGTTTTAGTCAGTCTTGCCCTTCCACGAGGGGCGAACACAGTCCTTTAATCAGCAAGCGTCATTCACTGTTGATTCAGCCACTGATTCCCTGGTGACTGCAGGGATGGACTGATTCACCCCTTCAACAGATATTTGTTGAGTGTCTACTGTGTCTGAAACCCTTCCCAGGACATAAGAGAAAGGGAAGGGACAATGGCTTGCAGTATATATACTCAGAGGGACAAGGTAAACGACATCAGACAATATTTAATTCCATGAAACCACAGCTTGATTCTCACCTGCAATGTCACACACTGAATTTAATCTGTTCTAAGGAACCCACCTTCCCCCCATATCTAGTATCTCTGAAATAGAGAAGCGTCTTACCATCAATAGCACCTTAGACTTGACAGAGTCTGGATGTTTCACTCGTTGGACTAGTTAACGTTTATAAGGCAGGCACATCAAGCAATGCACCTCATCGTCCCACACTGAGTGACTAGTTCTGCCCCCATGTTGGTTAAGGCAGCCTACTAGGGTCGTGGAGGAAGGAAGGGAGCAATTCTTTATTGAGAACTGGGTACGTACTGGGCAGTGTGCTCATGGTTCACATCATGGATTTTTAAACACCCCGCAGGCACTTGTATCATCTCCATTTTACAGAGTTAGAGACCAAAGCTTTTCTGGAATCCCTCATTGGAAGAACTGGGCTTCCACCCAGTGCTGTCCTGTTCCAGAGCCCCTTTTCTGGGTCATCCCTCCACCACACCCTGCAGATGCCCACCCCAGAGGTCGCCATCAGCCTCATTTCCCAGGTGAGGGAACTCAGGTGCACGGAGCTTACCTGCTTTGCTTAGATTTACCAAGTGAGAAAGTGTCAGAGCTGGGGTTTGAGCCCCAGTCGTTCACTCCCCAGAACCCAAATGCTAATGATGGCTATTTCCTATATATGGCTTCTTCATGGCCTTGACAATGAGGCTGGACTGACGGGGCAAAGGTCCTGAGATGGAACCTGGAAAGAGAGTCTGTTTCAGCCCCTCCGTCTTGAGGGCTCTGGATGAGAATGCCCACCAGGCCAGTCTTGGCCCAGCAGGAATCATATTCTGATGAGGCTGAAGTGGCAGCTGATAAAATTAGAAATGGCGGCCTTGCTTCCAGGCCTTGGGGGCGGGGGCCGTGATGGGAGGTGAGGCCTGTAGTGAACGTCGTAGTGGGCTTGTGCAATTTTGGAAACCCGGTAACTAAATTCGATTGCTAAGAATATGTATAGCACTGATAGCAGGCTTTGTGTGAACTTCCACACACAGGTTCCAACGCTTCTCCGTCGGGGAATAGCCCTGTGGTTTGGATGGCATTGGCTCCACCCCCAGTTCCAGGAATGGCAACCTCATTCCCCCATGGGGCAGCAGTGGAACATAACCCAAGTCTAAAGCCAACCAGCCAGAGTTCAGGTACCATTAGGTTCCTGTGAAACAGGAATTATCATCAACCCCATTTTACAGACAAGAAAACCGAGGCTCAGAAAGTGTGGTAGATTGGAATATTGTTCAATAATTATTCACTCCTGTTCTATGTGGGACAGAGTAAATGTCCCTATCCCACTTACTTAGGTCTTGGCATATGACTTGCTTTGGCCAGTGGACTTTGGGTAGAAAAGACAACAGACTTCCTAGGAGGAGGCCTTAGGAGATATTGCCTGTTTCTGTTCTACTTCTGGCATATTTCTTATCTGTTATGACAAAATATATCCCATTTAACTTCAGATCCACAAACAATATGGAGGCACATGGAGCAGACTTGAACCCAACCATGACCTGGAACCCGGTTCAGCTGATCTACAACCTGAAACAAAACTACCTAGTTGAGCCCAGCCTGGACCAGGCAAATCGCAGTCAACCTGCAATTGTGAGAATAAATGTTTGTGTAGGAAAACTCTGAGAGTTTGAAGTTGTTTGTTACACAGCATCATTACAGCAAAGGCTGACTGCTACATAAATGTTAAGTGACTTGTTTAAGGCCACACATCTAATGACTGGAAGAGCCAGTGTCTAGAATTTTGGCCTCCTTGGACTCCCCATCCAATGCTTAACTGGAGGCTCTAGGAAAATGCAGTCAGTAATGAGAACAGAACTGGGAGTAGGGGGTTTTCTGTAGGCATCCGGGACTTCTAGCTTGCTTTCTTTATCTGTCCAGTGGAGACAATAAACCCAGTGTACATCCACACATCTCTGAACACTCCTGGCATTTCATCACCATATGCAAGTTTGGAAATGGAGAGTTTTTGGAGAGAAAACCATATATTAGCATTTTTTCTGTTGTATGTGCTTTAAGGAAGCTTGGCGAGACAACTAGAGATTCTCAGAAGTTTCTCCCCTTATCAAGAGCTGTTTACCAAGTCAGTCAACTTTTTGTTAAAAGAATCTGTTTCTTGGGAACTTAATATCTTGTAAGTATATTTATGGATATGAATTTTCCTTTCAGTATTTCTTTGGCTGCATCCCGTAAGTTGTAGTATGCAATACTCTCATTTTATTTAATGTCCAAATAGTGTGAAACATCAAAATAGTGTGTAATTTCCTTTTGAATTCCCTCTTTATCTCAAGAGTTACTTGGAAGACAGTTTTCAAATTTCCACCAAGTTAGATTTTTAAAAATAAATCTCTAGCTATTAATTTTAAAATTTCATCTCACCGTGTTAAAAATGTATTTTTATTTTGGAACTTGTTGAAATTTTCTTTGTGCCCTAATACCATGATCATTATTTTTATTTTTATTTTTTTAATTTTTTTTCTCCTTTTAACAGAGATGAAATTTTTTTTTATTTTCATGATCATTATTTAACATAATAATGGCATTATTATTTTCAAGAGTATAAAGTTTGGACAGCTCCAAATACCTGCAAATACTTACATTCCAGGTAAATGTAATCACTCCCCTCTGCTCTTTGGTATCATATGCAAATAATTGAAAGTTGGGGTGCATTTGTTTTAAGAGAAAATTCCCCAAGGTCCAGCCCAGCCAGATGTCTGTTTCTGCTGGTGACTTTGGACTGTTCTGCAGAGATGGGCTGCTGGTTGGCTCCCGCGGCGCTGTTATACCAAACATGAATGAATCCTGAAAACGGAGGGTCCAAACGGAAGAAGCGGTTAATTAATATTTGACTCCTGCTGGGCATGTTTGGGGGTGGGTGGAGCAGGCTGATTTTTGGTTTTCTGGTTTATTCACTTTTCTGCTTTTCCCTCTGCTAATTACTGCATTACCGCTCCTATCACTTTCCTCTTTGTTGATAAAATTTGCATTTTAAAAGTGATCTGGGAGATACTGAAAGACAATTTGGCCACAATGAACTTTTCACAAATAAAATGATCCTTCAGCTTCTTGTATGGTCTTTAGGCCATTTCCTGGTCTATGTAGAGACAATTGTCTCATTGCTGTGGTGTAATGAGTAGTTTGACATCCCAGCTCTGCCAGTTACTAATGGAGTTTGTGGAACAATAGTCACCATCATATGCGGGGCTCTCACCCCAAGTTAAAGGCACCAGCTCACCAACTTCACAGCTATGCTGCAGGAGTGGGGCTTATACTCTCCCATTTTCCAGATAAAGAAACGGAGACCTGCACAGGTTAGGCCGGGGGTCCTCAAATCTGGCCGAATCTCAGAATCACCCGCGGGACTTGTTAATCATGCAGAATCTTGGGAGGGAGGGCAAGGTCACACTGACCCAAACTTGAGTCTAATCCAGACTTCCTCTTGTCTTCCCTGCCAGGGAGCACTTCCTGCCTCCTCTGTCACATCCAATGTGGCAGGACTCCAGCCTCCCTCTTTCCCTGCCCTGAGCCAGGGCAGACCAGATGCCAAGGCCCAAGGATGGCTCTGGAGGAGCTGTGGTCTGCCACAGGAGACAAAGTCACGGCGAGCTGCCTCCCACACACACCTCAGAGGACACAGTGCAGTGAGCTCCCAGTCCTTCTGTGGGTTCTTAGTGACTGGAAGACAGTCCCCTCTCTGTTCCCAACCTTTCCAATGCCACTTCCTCCAGGAAGCCTTCCTTGATGTCCCTGTCAGCACCCTTCACTGCTCTTTGTCCCTGTGGCCCTGAACATCTCTGCTTAGCGAATACTCCATGGGTCTTGGTTGACATTGGTGTCTGTCCTTCTCCCCCTCCATGGTGCCTCCTGGGAGGGGGATGCAGTGGTCAGGGGCACCCACTTTGGAGGCAGAAAGACCCTGGTGTGGTCCCGGGACTGCCTCTGGCACTTTTCCCTGGGGCCTCAAGAAAAATGATTTCTCTTGTAGGTCTCCCCTGTCCACCCTCACAACCGGGGTAGCAGCTCAGTCCCACCTCACACCTCCCGTTCTCTAGTCCCACTTCTGCCACAAGGCTGAGTTATTTACCCCTGAGCCTCAGTTTCCTCATTTGTTAAACAGGGAAAGAAGAGCACCCCGTTCACAGGTGTGCAGAGAGATGACACGCGGTGCTTGGCATGGGCCAGCTCCATCAGTGCCAGCCCTTCCCGAGCAATGACCAACCCAGCAGCATTTCCCCCTCTATTTCCCCCCCTGCAGCACGTGGGTTCAAAGGTGAGAGGAGCCCCACTCCTCCCCCGTCAGAGAGAGAAGGAGGAAGAATCATGAGAGGTACCGCCCTGAATTTGGCTACATTCCTCACAGACCCTCAAAGACCATCACGTCACACATCTAACTTCAGGTAGAAGAACTGAGGCCCTGAGAGGAGAAGGAACTTGCTCAGGGTCACAGAGTGTGGCCCGGGGCATCGCCTGAGTCTGACAGGACCGTCCAGCACTCTTCCCATTTGGGGTGAGCGTGCAGTTCAGGTCCTGGAGTCTCGGGGCTGCAGGGCACCTCAAAGGCCCAGTCTGCCTCGTCCATCCAGTCACTCCTGGGTGCTGTCATGCTTGTTAAGCAACTGCTCTGTGCTGGCCCTTCTGCTGAGCACCGTGAGGGTCTCCGGGGTGGCCTGGTGATGAGCCAGGATTTGCAGTTAACTGAAAGTCATAGAAACCCAACTACAATGGCTTTAACAGGTAGCACACAGCCCTGCAGGAGGCTGTTAGGGCTGGGGCAGCCTCTCAAGATATCTTTCTGGTTTCCCTAGCATGTGGCCTTCATCCTCATGGCACAAAACGGCTGCTTCACTTCCAGCTACCATGGCAGCATTCCAAGCAGGAAAACTGAGATGGAGATTGGGGAAGGGTGAAGGGCAAAGGACAAAAGACCCCTGCCAGGTGAGTTCCTCCTTTTATCAGAAAAACAATTGAGTTTCTGGACGTTCTCAGTAGGAAACTTCTAGTTTTATCTCATTGCCAGAATTGGGTCAAGTGGCCCACCTAGCAGCAAAGGAGTCTGGGAGGTGAATATTTTCTTCTGGGTGTATTTGCCCACTTGGACAAAACCAGGGTTCTGTTAGGGAAGAAACTAAGGACGAAAGAGACGCCGGTTGGCCGGCAGTGTTCTTACCCAGCAAGCAGGTTTTCTGTACTCAAGGAGCCCACATCTGGCCAGCACATACATTTGGGCCTTTTTGCTGTAGTACAGGGTAGGAAGTTGCTGGAATGGTGTCCTGGAGGAAGCTCCAGCCCTCTCTCACCATATCCAGAGGTAGCGTCCTGTGCCCAGTGCAGTGCCTCACGCATACCAGGGGCCCATCCAATATTTGTTGGGACTCAGGGGACGAGTTTCTAGATGGCAGCAGGTCCGGTGTATTTACCGTGAGCCGGTCTAGCTCTTGCATTGGTTTACGTGGCCTTTAAGTCTGGGTCTCCGTGAAATGCCTCCTCAGCGGGTGCGATGGTGGGCCGTGGGGCAGGGGTGGCTGAGGCCAGGGAGAAGGCTACAGCCCTCCCGGCCTTTTTGCGGGGGGCTTAAATAACTCACAGAATTTAGCCCTCCACACTGGGACCTGCCTCTGAATTGGGAGCCCCTCTGTGACCCCCAGACCTGGACAGATAGGGTGCTGTCCCCTTTGCTGACAACGTCGCTGACTCCCACGTGCTGGGGCTATCCCTGTGTCTCCCCTACATGCCCACAAACGACGCTGAGGGAGGCTGTGCCAACGTGGCCCCATTCCACAGATGGGGACAGAGTCAGCGCCTCTGTCCAGGCCGGCCGGCACCACCTGTGCTTTGTGAAGTGGCAAACAGTTATCCCCTCGCCGAGCTTATGGCCATGTTCGGACCGTGGGGACGGGGTGGGAGGTGGGGAACATTCCCAGTGGTGGAGAGCCAGATGGGGGGGAGATGCAGGAAGAGGTGCCAGGTGTTGGGGCCACGCTCCAACATGTCATCCCCAGTGGAGGGCTCGGTGGCCCCTGCCCTGAGCCTGGCATCCCCTGTGCTCCTGTCACTCGAGCTGACGCCGGCCCAGCACTCGGCTGGTGCTCGCCAGGGGCAGTTTCTCTCCTTTCCTCTTCCTTTTTTCCGAGACAGTGATCTTGGCTGTGGCGCCGCATCCGCTCTATGGGAAAAACTTGTTTTTGTCGGTAAACTCTGGCTCTATGACTCAGAAGACACCCAGGGAGCAGCCTCCCGGTGTCAAGGGGCTGCTCTGCTAATGAGCTAATGCTTGTAAAGTGCTTTGAAGATGAAAAATTCCACGCGAGGGCTGAGCGTGTGCGCTGCTATTTGGGGGAGAGGGAGAATAGGAAGATGGGGTTGGGGAAAGGGGGCGAACCTGGCTGAGGAGCAGCCGCAGACCTCCGGGCCGCGCGGCCAGGCCGTCTCTGCTCGGTGCTGATGCAGGCTCTGTCTGGGCAGAAGCACCAGCTGCCCCTTTGTTCAGAGCCAGGCAGATCTGAACTGGGCGACACGTTGCTTTGCTTCAGTTCTTCTGGTAGTGGGGGCAGGAGAATAGGGGTGAGGGGTGCAGGGGGTAGGGAGGGATGGGACTTGGGTGGCCCCTGCCCTCTAGACTGAGATCGTCCAGGCTGGAGGTAGCTCCTGTCATCCGCTCATTCAACAAACACGTCGATCTGTGCCAGGCACTGCCCAAGGAACAGGGAACAAAGAATACGGTCCCTGTCCTGTGGAGTGTGTGGCCTGGAGGGGGAGATGACATCTAACAGATGAAGACGCCAACCACCTGCAATTATAATTGTGAAAGGGCAGAGGAGGAGAGACACCTAAAGTTGCAGGCACCGGAAGCAGAGCTGTCTCAGCCCGGGCTGGGAGTGGCAGGAAGGCTTTCCTAGGAGGGGCGGCTCTAAGGAAAGAGTGGGAATTTCCAGCTCCCAGGCAGAGGGGGAGAGAGCACATCAGGCAGAGAGAGTAGCATTAATTAATACATCAATTAATTAATTAATTCCACCCTTTATGGAGTACCTACTATATGCCAGACGCTGGGGATAAAGAGGCACATAGTACAGGCAAAAATCCCGGCTTCTCAGGAAGCTCACATTCGATGTGACAAGCAAATGAAGAAATGAGTGAAGAGAAAGTACCAGATAGCAATGAGGGGTGGGCACGGGGTAGCGGTGGCTGGGGAGGCTCCCACAGATTGTGCAGTGGACAGGAAAGGCCTTTCCTACAAGGCAGTGTTTAAGCTGAGGCCTGAATGATAAGAAGGAGCCAGCCATAAGTAGACGTGGGCAGTGCAAAGGACCTGTGGCAGGAATGAGTTCAATGCGATCAAAGAACCAAAGGAGGCCAGTGCAGCGGCTGGAGAGCAACAGGATACAAGGTCAGCAGGGGCTCCGCATGAAGGGCTGTGTGTTGCTAGCGTTAAGTTCACTGCAAATAAAGAAACTACTACAATGGCTTGCAGAGGCAGGGGATTTTGACTTAGCCAATAATAAGTGGGTGGGTAGTCAGGGGCTGGTGCAGTGGTTGTATATGCCACCAGGCACCCTGGCTCTTCCTATCTTGCTTTTCTGTCCTCAGCGTGGAGGCCTTGTCCTTGCATTTGCTGCCTCATGGTCACAGTGCGGCTGCTGCACCTCTCCAGGCCCCATGTCCATGTTCCAGGAAGGAAGAAGGGGAAGGAGCAAAAGGCCAAGGAGCAAAGGGTGAAAGGTCTTTTCCTTGCCAGACTCCATCCCTTTACTCAGAAAGGGAGTTGCTCCCTGGGGACTTCGTTCTACCTTGTTGGCTCGGACTGGGTTACATGGCCACCTTGACCTATGAAGGAGGCTTGGGAAAATCCAGCTTTAAAATCTGCTCTGCTCTCCATAGAAGGAGGAAAGGGAGAAGGGCTTGGAATGCCTTTTGGGTCGCCAATGCGGCGTGTTGGCCAAAGGCCTGCAAAGGCCCCTAGAGGGGAAGATCTTGGTGAATTCTGGGGACAGAAAGCCAAGGAGTGGGCAGGGGTCAGGCTAAAGAGTGTGGACTTCATCTGGAGGGCCGCAGGGAGTCACAATGGCTTTTCAGGAAGGGTGATGCAGACAGATTTGCACTGAATCTCTGCTATTTAAACTGAGCACCTGTGACATGTTGCTGAGGATGGCACATTCCATGTGACCTCAGACACTTGACTGGGGAGCCCACAGGGCTCAGATGAAGCCCCAACTCCTTGGAGAAGGGCCTCCAGCCCCCAGGGTCTCTCTCTTGTATTGCACACCTCCAGCCCTGGCAGCCTGTGCCCTCGTTGGCACCCAGCAGTGGCCCACAGATGGCTCCTGGCTGTCCCACATCGTCACATCAGGGCATGGAATGGAAAGTGACTCACACTGGCGCCTCTCCTGCTTGTAAAATGCCCTGCACATCCATCATCTTTGGTTTTTCTGCTAGAACTACCCCATGAGGTGGGTGTACTATGACTTTCTTTCATTGATGGGGAAACAGGCGCAGAGAGGTGAGCATCTTTGCCTGAGTAAGGGCCGGGCTCACCCTGGAGGCTCTGACACCACCCCCTGTCATTACACCTGGAAAGAAGGCTCTGTGTCCAGCCCACGCTGGCCCCAGCATCTCTACCTGTCTGTTTAGGGTAGAGGGATCATTCTCTTTGGTATGATTTGAGGGTCTTGGAGGTCCTATGTAGTGAATCCTATTTTTCTGCCACATTAGGGGAGTAGGCATTTTGCCAGGCCCTGAGCCAGGCGTTTTCATTGAGGGAGGACACTGGGCATTGGGTGCCTTTGCCCCTGGAACTCTGCCTCAGACATACCAAAAGCAGGGCTGGGTGGGAGGGGTGTGTGTATGCGTGTGTGTGTGGGGGGGGGTGTCTAGAAGACACATAAGACCTGGGCTCTGTCTTGGGGGCTTTAACATCTGGGCTTGCCTCCTTGGACCAACTCAACCCCTCATCTCTCTGGGCCAGTTTCTTCATTGGGATAATGAAGGGGTTGGCAGGGAAAGTTCTGGGTTTTCCCAACCCACCCATCAAATTCACCCTTCGAATTTCAAAGATTCCGTTCCAGCGTCTACTCTCTGTGTCTGTCTTTGGCTCAGAAAATCACCTTCTCTGCTGCCCCTGCTGTTGTATTCCTTTGAACTCGTCACAAGTAATTACGTATTTGTGGTATTAAATGTCCCATGTCTATCTTCCTATCTCCCTGCCCAGCAAAGGCAAGAACCACGTGTGTGTTTCTCTCTGTCCTCTAAGAGATCAGCGCAGAGCCAGCACGTAGTAGGTGCTCACTAAATGGAGTCGCGGATGTTACTGTTATTGCCACTGAGGAGGCAGCTGCTGGAACGAAAGGAGCCGCAGACAGGCCGGCAGGCAGCCAGCGCGCTCAGCCGCTCCCTACGCCGCCGCGGAGGCTTGGGTTTCCCCGGAGAGCGCCCAGACGGCCCCCCGAGCCCGGGCGGCGCCCCCAGGGAGAACTACAGTTCCCAGAAGGCCGCGGGGCCGCCGGCGCTCGCTCCGCCCGGGCCACCCGCAGAGCTGCATCCTGGGAACTGTAGTTCAGCCCCGCGGCCCAGGTGCCGCCGGCGCGGACGCGCGCGGAGCAGCCGGGTGCCCGCGGGTCTTGCGGGGGCGGGGGGCCCTGTCTCTTGCAGGATCCCCGCCCGCCGCAGGCCCTTGGCATGGACTATTACTGCGCCGGGGACCCCGGGACAGCTCCGTCCCGAGCTCCAGGGACCCTTTAAGGGGCGGGGCTGGACGCCCGGCTCACCCTTCGCTCCCCGACCCTGGTCTCGCGGACATCACCCCGGGCGCTTTAAAACCCTTGGTTTCACTGAAACCTTTGCAGTCTCGTTGGTCAAGCATTGATTGTCAACTATGTGTCAAGCCCTTTGGGGTACAGCTATTAAAGTCGGGGTGGGTGGGAGAGGGGATCACAGACATTCTTCAGCCATCAGTCCCACTCCACCTGCCCCCAGCAGAGATGGGGGAGGTGGCACCGGGGTCTGACTGAGGCCTGGGGTGTGGGCAAGTCTTCCAGGGGACCGTGACATGCAGACTGGGTCTGGGTTGGCCGGGTCAGGAGCAGGGAAGGGTGTTCTATTTTGGGGAACAGGAGGAGGGAAGGCTCAGTGTGAAGAAGGGCTCTGGTGCTCCAGGGAGCTGGGCTTTGGGGAAGCAAAAGAAGGCCTGGGAGGTGGCGGGGAGGGGACCTTCTGAGAGATGGTGAAGGGAGTTGGGGTTATCCCAAGGACCTGGGAGCCGTGGCAGGAAGGTCTGTCAGATCCCCAAATCCCATGTATGTGATTGATTCTCAGGCGGAGTGGCAGCCCCAACTTAACCAGGAGTCAGTGGCAGAGCTGGGACCCAGCCCAGGGGTCCTGCTTCCCAGGCCGTGGGCTTGTCCTTAGGGGCAGGGGCTTCCCAGGACAGGGTTGCAGTGAGAGGTGGCACAGTGCTGTCCTGGGGTTGTCCCAGAAGTCAGGAGGGAGGCAGAGGGTGGGAGGGGAAACTGAGACCCTTGAAAATTTCTGCTGAGTGAGCTTCTGTTGGAGATCAAAGAAAAGCCTTCTCCTACCCAGACTCTTCAGCTGTCAGGAACCCACCATGAGGGTCATTTTCACAACCTCCCCAGCACCCCAGATGTGGCCGAAGCAGAAGGGATTTAGGCCAGATGTTGGGGTCTGCAGGAGTTGCATGGGGTGGGGGGGCAGCCACGTCTAGACCTCTGTGGATGAAAACTGAGCCCTCACTGGGTTGGCTGCTCTGGTTGTCCCTGCTCTGGCACTGAAGGCCACGAGACCCTGGGGACAAGCTCTCTGGCTCTGGGCACATCGAAAGAGAGAGGCAGGAAGCCCAAGCCTCAGTGCTGACGGCACCTGGGCTTTTGCTTCCCCAGCAACCTTGGCCGACTGTTCTCAGCCACCTGGTCCCAGGCACTACCTCCATGCTCCCTGCCGGGAACCCCGGCCTCCTCCCCTGCACCTCGGGCCCCTGGACTTCTCTGGACTGTTCCAGACACTTGAGAAAGCCCAGCAGAAATGAAGCTTCCTGACCCCAGTGGAAACGTCGGTGTCTGTGCCCTGGGTGAGGATGGCATCATCTCAGTGTGGCCTCGTCCCCCAGATCAGAGGCCTGGCTCGGCTGGGGTTTGTCTTTGATTAATAAAAAATGGGGAAGCAAATCAATTATCCCTTCGCAAATGCAATTCAGATGGTAGGAAAAAATAACTCTTGAGGCTTAGGGGCCTCTTCTTCATGAGAAGATTGGAACACAGACTGTCGGCCGTGATCCCCACCCCCCATCCTGGTGGGAGCTGCACACTTGTGCCTGAACAGGGGAGGGGACTGAATATTTATAAATTAAAAACTTAGGGTGTGTGGGGTCGTGGGGGCAGGGAGAGGTGGGAGGCATTTGTTCCTGGAGGACTCCTTCCCCGCCGGGAGCAGAGGGCTTCTGAGGACTGGACGTGGCTCCACCTGGTGCCCCACCCGTTTGATTGGATCTCAGGGTTGACATTCTGGAAACCAAATGGTTTCCCCAGATGCCCACTGGCCTGGCTGTATCAGAATCTTCTAGGAGGCTGGTTAAATGCAGATTCCTGGCCCCTCCCACTCTGAGAGCCTGACACAAAGAGTCCCAGGAGGGGCCTGGGAATATGAATTTCTAAGCAGCCCCTGAGGCAGTGGTGATGGGCAGCGGGCTGGAGATCACAGCTCCGGGGGACAGGCAGCAGGGCAGCAGCCAGCACATGGCTCTGGGGTCAGCCAGACCTGCCCTGGTCCCAGCTCCACTTTTACTGTGGAGGACAGCAGTGATGTCCCACCGGTGACGTCCCTTCTGTGATCCTTGAGTCCCTGTCTGTAAAGTCGTGATAATACCGACCTGCTCCCAGGGGTGTGTGTGGTGTGCCTAATGTTCGGTGCATGGTAGTTGTTATTTTTGTTGTTGTTATTGGGAGGGAAGGAAGAGGAAGTAACTGCTTTTGAATTTTTTTTATTGCTGTCTAAATGACTAATTATTATTGCCTCTAATGCACACTTTGCAGTGTGGTGGTCCCCTGTCCTCCTTTAGGAATAAGCATGTCATCCCAGCCTGGCCAATTAGGGCCTTCCGTCCTCCTGGCCAGAGAGCACGCAAGAGGGCAGTCACATGATCCAGGCAGGCCAATGAGACTCAGTCCTGGGACTTGTGTGCAAATAAGGGGATGCGAAGTCTCTCTCTGCTAGGGAGTCTAGGCTGGGGGGATATAAGGGCAGAGTTGCCAGGGTCAACCATGTGGACAGCCTGAGCAAGACGGAGCCAACACAGTAGGGAGCAGTGCTCACAAATGGAGAGAGAGAGGGAGAGGGAGGGGGAGTGAGAGGGAGGGGACACTGTTTGAACACCGGGACCCAGCCTTGCCTGAGAGGGTCTCCCCCTTTTGGCTTAGGACAATTTGAGTTGCGTTTCCATACTTGGAACTGGGTCTAATGCAGACAGCTTCTTTCACCCATTTCTCTGTCCCTCCGTCCACTGTCCATCCCCTATTTACTGAGCGCCTGCTCCACACCAGCCCCGATGCTGGGGCCTGGCCCCAGCCTTCACTTTGAAGGAGGAGGTGACAAGGTGATACAGCTTTTTAGAATGTGGGACACCAGGATCTGGTGCAGAGAGGAGCCCCGAGAGTCTCTGTGTTGTGGGGAAGGGGAATTCAGGCAGGCTTCGGGGAGGAGGCAACCTTTGGGTAGGCAGTATTTTGCTGGTTTGAGAATCGGGGAGGGGACCTTTCAGAGAAGAAGGAGTTAAAAGGCAGCAAAGACCAGGAATGCTTGAGCTCTGCCACCTGGGGCGGAGGCATGGGATGTGTGTGATAGTGATGCCTGCTCAGTGGTACTGCCCTAACAGGAACCGGCATTTGTTGAGTGGGCACCCCTTGATGTTTGTTTCTCATTCATTCTCTCCACCTCCCTGGAAGGAATCACACACATTCTTTCCACGTTGCAGGTGAGGAAACTGAGACCCAGAGAGGTGACAGCCTTCTCAAGGTTTTGCAAACACCCATTGGCCCAGTGGGTCTCTTGACCTCGACCCCAAGTTCTTAACTGCTCAGGCCCACATAGGTTCTTTGCAGCTCTGCAGCTTCGGCAACGTCTTCCTGAACATCTTGGTAGGAGGTTGGGGTGGAGGCCGAAGAATCCCTGGAGATTTCTGGAGATTCCCGGGTGGGGGTGTGGTGGGGTTGTGGGGAGGTTGGGGGTGGGGGTGGGGGAGTGGGTGGAAAGAGAGGCTTGCCCTGCAGGCAGGCTCCCAAGATTGGGGTAGAGACGGTTGCTGTGGTTGCCTGAGGCCCTTCTCCAGCCTGCCCCTCCCCCTTCCCGTCTTCCCCACAGCAGCCAGAGTGACTCGTCTTTCTAGCGCACACCTACCCAGTCCTCTCTGTTGCTGTGCAGTCTTCAATGGCTTCCTCTTGCCCTTGGGGAAAGAAAGCCCATAGCCTTCCCCTTTGCCTACATGCTCTTCCTCCTTGCCCTGCCCCCCTCTCAGCCTCTTCTCGGAGCCCAGCCTCTGCCTGCACCATGGCCACCGCTTCTGTCTGAGTCCCTGGAGGCACGCCACCTGCCAGCGTTTCTCTGTCACTCCCCTGGAGTCCGAGAAGGTATCCCCCTTCCAGAAAGTGGGGCTCGGGCCTTTCTATGCCTCTATGTCCCCCAACACGGCATTTCTTTGCTACAGTGTCACTGGGTGTGCGCCTGGCTCTTCAACCAGACTGCGAATCCCTTGGGAGCAGAAAGCAGGACTTGGCCACCTGTGTCTCCCCCGGGGCCAGCAGTGGCGTGCGGGCGCTGGCATCGAGGGGGTGGAACGTGCAGTGCAGCTTCCCTGGGCTCTGAAGAGAAGCAGTCGCCACTTCTGGAACCACCTCACATCCTGCGCTGGTTAGAAAAATGAAGACAGAGGGACCCAGCTCCCCTTGAAAGTCGGTCTGCAGGTCAGTCTCCTGCAAAAACAGAGGTGACCCCTGAGTCTCGCCACCCTGGGGGGAGCCGACAGGCAAGTTTGCCTCCATTTCAGGGCTCGGAGGAGGGCCGAAGGAGGGCCGAAGGGAGGGAGGAACTGAGGGAACGAGAAGCTGACTTTTGGGATGGGCGCAGGACAGTGATGCGGATGGGGCTGCTTGGAGTGGGCGTGCTGCTGCCCTCTGCTTGGGGAACTTGTTACACCTCGGTGAGCACTGCCCCTTCCAGCCTGCCACCTTGCCACCCTGCCAGGCAGGCCTGGCCCTAAGTGCCCTGTCCTCATGCCATGAAGACTCCATGACCTGTCAAGCCCCAAGGGACAGACACTCCATTGGCCAGGGGTGTGTCCCTCTTGCTCACTGCCTGGCACACAGCACGTGCTCTATACACTTTATTTTGAACATTGCACGAATGAACAAATGCAAAAATGTTAGGCCTTGAGTTCCCACTTCTGATTTAGAGGGGACGGCCATCATGGTTATCTGCTTAGAGGAGCTTTTAAACAACAGGTATTAGTACACCTGTGTTCGTCAGCAGCATTGTTCACAACGCCCGCAAGGTGGAAGCAACCCACGTGTCCCCTGCTGGGTGGATGGATCAGCAAAAGTGGTCTAGCTGCACACGGGGCATTATGCAGCCTTGAAAAGGAAGGGGCTTGTGACACAGGCCACAATGTAGGTGAGCCTGGAGGACATTTTGCCGAGTGACATGGGCCAGATGCCAAAACACAAATACTGCCTGATTCCGCCCATGTGAAGTACGTAAAGTAGTCAAATTCACGGGGACAGACAGTGGAATAGGGGCCGGGGAGAAGGGGAAAGGAGAGCTAGTGATTACTGGGGACGGCGTTTCCTTTTCACAAGAAGAGTTCTGGAGGTGGGTGGTGACGAAGGCCGCACTGCAGTGTGAATGTGCTTAGTGCCACTGAGCCTCGGACTTAAAAATGGTCAAGGTGGTTAATTTTATGTTATGTGTATTTTATCACAGTAAAAAAAATGAAAAAAAAAAACCCTTTCTAAACTTTTTATTATGGGAGCTATTTTGCTTTAACTTCCCATTATGGAAAATGTCAAGCATTTACCAAAAATGGAGAGGACGGTATGGCCAGCCCCGTGCGCCCACCACCGAGGCGGGCATTCGGGTTGCTCTGGTTTGATTCTGTCCCGCCCTCTCCCTCCCTGTATTGACTTTGAAGAAAATCCCAGACATCATATTGTTTCATCTGGAAATACTTCAGTATGTAGCTCTAAAATATAAGAGCCTTTCAAACTTAACACCTAGCTACAATACCTAAAGAAAACCAAATCAATATTGTCACGTTTCTCAAAAGCATAAATATATTTTATACATAGTTATAGCTGTAAAACACATAGACAGTGTCTTCAGATTTCCAGTGCTCCCACTTTATATTTAATATATAAACATAGTGTTAAATATAATATTTAATGCATTTATGTAATGCACATTGAATTTGTAATTATATTTATAGGTTTAATATGTAATTGCATATTATGTAACATACCTCGTATATAAAAACACACATTCGTATGTAATTATTTTCATTTGAACCGGGATCTAATAAGGTCCACACATTGAAATTGATTAAGTCTTTTAAATCTCTTCCTAAACAGGCTCCCCCAGCCCCGTGTGTTTTCCTTGTACTTGTCCCGGAGAGCTCCCTCAGCCTGGATCTTGCTGACTCTGTCCCCTGTGGTGGTGTTTGACCTGTTTCTCTGCTCCCAGTATTTCCTGTAAATTGGCGTTTGAGTCTAGAGGCTTGATTGGATTCGGGTGTGCAGTTTCGGTAAGACGACGTCATAGGTGGTGGTGTGTGTTCCCACCGAGGTGCAGACACCCTGGTTCCTCCGTTTTTGGGAGGCCAGCAGCCGTTGCCGGTCCTCGCCTGGGCCCATTCATTCACGAGCAGCTGTGTAGTAGAGATAATCCAATGCCATCATTCCTTCTTCCTCTATTAGCTGGAATGTTCCTGGAGAGAAACTCCACCTCCTTTAGTATCAGGCACTAGGTGACATGCTTTTGTCTGGGACAGCTAGGGCAGATGCCCGATCTTTTCTCTTGATACATCCCCTCCCTTTTTTTTTTTTTAACCAGGGAAGAAGCTGAGGCTCCCAGGCAATGAGGGACTTGAGTTCTGGGTCAGAAAGCAAAGGGTTGGAAGGGCCCTGCAGACCAGGGCTAGACCTGCACCATTTTCCACCACGGGTCACTTCTGTAGTCCAGGAGGTAAAAGGGCAGATGTACTGTAGGAACTGACCTTGGGCTGCAGCCTTGACCTTCTCCCCTGCTCCTGCAGACAGCCCCGGGCTCACCTGTTTGGTTCGTGTATATCACCCTCTGCCTCAGTGTGAGGGACATTTGGTGCAGGTCCCAGCAAGCGGTGGACCACAGGGTACCGAGGACGGTGGGCTTCTCTCCCTCACTCAGCTGCTCCTCTCCACGCCGACCTTGTTCACGCTCTCTCAGCCTTTGCTTCTTGAGAAAAGCAAGCCCTCCCTTGGCTTCTGTCCAGGGGCAGCCTCCCCGGGCAGGCCTGAAGCCCCATCCAGAACCCAGCCCTTAGGGAGGTCCCCTAAGCCTTCCTGGTGCTCCCTCGTGGGCGCTGAGCTCCCACCCTCTGCTGATCTTCAAACTCAAGTCTTGTACCAGGTACTAACATTTCATTCATTAAATCAACCATTTCTTTCCTTTGAAGTTTCTTTTTAAAAATAATTTATCAGTGTCATTGAGGCATAATTGACATGCAACAAACTACAAAATGAAGTGTATACTTTAATAATGAACGGATAATTTATTGAGCACCTATTAAGTAATCAGGTACTTGCCTGGCAACCAACGTGTGTGGGTGGAGCAGACTGGATGTCAGACAACCTGGGTCAAAACCCCAGTTAGAATCACGCTAAGCAGCTGTGTGACCTTGGGCCACTTGTGTCCTTGTGTGAGGCCCTGGATTCTCCTCTGTCAAACCTCTTGGGGTGGATTGGATATTATTCCCAGATTTTGATTCCCTCCTGTAATGGAATTATACATCCATGTGCTTTGCCGCATGACTGCAGCAGCTCCCACTGGAGGAGGCAGAGTCTGGTTCCCACTGCACCGCAGTGTGGGCCTGGCCACGTGATGTGGGATATTGGTGGATGAGACAAAGGCACAGGCGTGGGATATGGCTGGGTTTTTGGCTGGGTGGCCTGAGCTCCTGCCATGTGGCACAGGCCAACATGTCTCAGGTGGCTGACGGTTCCAGAGGAGAGACTGGTGGGGCCAACCTAAATCTGACCCCTGGCCTGGAACTAAATCGAACCGACCCACAGAACCAAGCAAACCCCCTTGGTTGACTTGCAGACCTATAAGAGATGGAAATAAATGTGGCAGGCCACCGGATGGGCGGAGTTGTTTGTTACACAGCGTTATCCTAGCAGAAACCTGACCCTTCAGGTGTGTAATAATGGTACCCACCACCCAGGATGGTCTGAGGATTAAATGAGATCGTATTGATATATTAAAAAAAACATATTTCATACATTAAAATATTTGTGTTAGAGTTGAGCAGGTAGTAACTCTATAAAATATTAGTTATTGTTATTAACCAAAGCTTTTCCCCTGTAAAAATAAGCATAAGTGCATCCGGATGTATGACGTGATGTGCTGACACATCTATTTAACTCGTTGGGGTTATTTTTCTTTTCTAAGCCTTGAAATACAGACCAACTGTGATACCGACGGAAACACAGCCTGGGACGTGGATCACAGAACTAAAACCTCTCAGCATTGAGACCCTAAAGCCCCCCTATCTGACCCCCACCTCCACCTCCACCTGCCAGCCTCACCATCTCTGGAGGTTGCTCAACTTCTGCTTGAATTCTTCTAGTGATGGGGAGCTCCCCGCTTCCCATTCCAGACTCTTTAGTTTTGGAATCTCCCTCACGGGGAAACAGCCTCTCTCTTTGGCCTGATGCAGGATGGCTCTCTTGGGCAGGGCTGGGGATTACTAGCAGCAAAATTGTGGATCCCACACTTAGTGCTGTGTGACCTTGAGCAAGTGTATTCACTTCTCTGAGCCTCACTGTAAAGTGGCGGTAGGGGACATAATAAAAGATCCACCTCCCAGGGTGTCGTGAGGATTAAACAAGAGGCACCCAGTGGATGCTCAGCAAACGAGAGTGTATAGAGGTGTGCGTTTCAACTGAGAGTCCCGGGATATGAAAAGTCCCTCTTGCTGTGCTGGAGTTACTCTCACATCCTCCTCTTCCGCTTCAGGTTTCCCTTCTCTGGTTTGTAGCATCACCCACACTTTCCAGGTTGCTTTGGAGTATGCGGTGGGAACGGTCAGTTGGCTGAGGCGCCCCAGGGCATGTTCGTGCCGCAGCGGTTGTGTATCCAGCACCCATGATGTGCCGGGCACTGGCCTGCACGGAGCCCGCGTTCTGGGCATCGGAGGGAGACGGGCATCAAACCAACACATATGGCCTGAGGGTGAGGCCACGGAGCAGATAGAGCTGGAAAGGGCACAGCCGTGGGGTGGTGTTGGGAGCTTGGGGACTCCATCCTGAGGTGCGCCAGGAGAGAGATGGCAGTCCCTAGAACGAGGGAGGGCAGCATCCTCCTCTCTCCTGGTGGGGCCAGACTGGCCCGTGGTGCTCCATGCCAAGCATCTGTGGCCCTCAGGACGGGAGAAGCAAAGGGGTATAGGTCTGGAGAGGGGAGGCCTGGTGGGGAGGGGACCAGAGCCGCGTCACCTCTGTCGTCCTAAGAGTGGCTGCCATTTATCAAGGCAGGGTCCGCGTCTGAGCGCTCTGTGCCCCTTCTCCCTCACTCCTCGCACCGACATGTCCCACCGCCTTCATTCCCATTTCACAGAGGAGGCTTGGGGAGAAGTGACCTGCCCAGGGTCACACTGTGAGTAGTAGAAGAGGCAGATTGGAACCCAGGCCTGTTCCTGCTCCCAATCTGCCTGTGACACTGGAGCTGGGCACGGGGCCTGGGCCTGGCAGGCTGGTGAATTTTAAGCTACCAGAGGGGATGTTGTAGGGTAGAAGTGACAGGACCTGGTGTTTGGGTGGATGGAGCGGCGTCAGCCAGGCTCCCAGCGAGAGCCGGCGAAGGAGGGGTGGGAGAGGAAGAGGCACCCCCATCTTTTGTTTCTTCCTTGCAGTGGTGTTGTTTTATGGCAGATCCTGCAGCTACAAATGTGAAGGTCCAGGGGACATTTGGGGACCCCTTGGAATCCCAGCTGGTGTCTGTGGTTCCTTCGCAAAGGTTAACTGAGCTCCTCCAAGGAGGACGTGGCACATTCCAGGCCTTGGGGGCCTCGGCCTTGGGGTGCCCCATATGGGAACGCTGGGCCCCAGGGCAGCCTCTGTCCTCCAAGGTCAAGGCCAGCATGGGGAGGCCAGGCCCTGTCACAGGGAAGAGCTTGGTGCTGGGGCTGCACCCTCCCGGGTGTGAGTCCCTGCCCTGCCACCCACCAGCCTGTGATCCTGGGTGTGACATCTGCCCTCTCTGGGCCTCAGTTTCTCCCCCAGTCAAATGCAGAGGTGGGACCGATGAGCTCTGGGGTCCTCGCGGCTCGGGCCTTCCTCAGTCAGAGCCTCCGAGCGCATGGGAACCCAGCCCCAGCGCCCGCTGCACGGTTCCCTGCCTCTCCTCCCGCCGCATTGCTATTTAAAGTGGCGGTGGCTTGGCTCGCTCTTTTTTTAAAAACCATTCCCGTACTCGAGCTGAGTTCCACAAGGCCAGCTGTCACCACTAAAAATGTCTGTCGTGTGACAGCCACCAGCAAGGAGGTGGGAGGAGGCAGGAGGCCCCGGATGGGACCACACGGTGGCTGGAATGAAGAAAAAACAAAAAACAAAAATAAAACAACACCACTGTGAGGAAGAAACAAAAGATGGGGGTGCCTTTCCCTCTTCCCCCACCCCTCCTTTGCCAGCGCCTGCCGGCCCTGCTGGGGACGGTGGCAAAGGCTGCCACGCTGCCGTGGGGAGGGGGCGGTGCAGGGTCCTGGCCGAGGGGCCGTCTGCCGCTCTGGAGCCCCATCCCCTCCCCATGCTGGGTACTGCGTCTCCGCAGGTCCCCTAGCAGCCCCGTGTGCCTCCTGCCTTCATCCTCCCCCACCATCCTCATCCCACTCACATGGGGAAACCGAGGAAGTGACCCATGCATAGTTTCGGAACAAGGGTGCTGTCACCATGAGGGGCTGACATGGGGCTCCCCCAGGGAGGGAAGGAGAGCCCCTGCTGGGGTCATACCCTTCTGGGAGTCACTGTTGAAGTGATTAAATGTTCATGATAGACTTGAGAAGGAGCTGCCATCACCCCCATTTTACAGACAGGGAAACTGAGGCTCAGAGTGGAGTGACTGGCCTAGGGCAGTGCCGTGTGGGGACAGGAGCACAGACAGGCTGGGTGTGGCTCTTGACTTTGGACCTCCTCACTGTGTGGTCTTGAGCAGGTGATTCTCCAGCCTCAACTGCCTCAGCTGCAAAATGGGGCAACAGCACACTGCTTCCAAAAGATGCCAGGCCAGGCGAGGGGTGGCAGCTCATGCCTGTAATCCCAGCACTCTGGGAGGCCAAGGTGGGAGGATCGCTTGAGGCCAGGAGTTGGAGACCACCCTGAGCAACATAGCAAGACCCCGTCTCTACAAAAAAATTAAAAAGTTAGTCAGGCGTGGTGGTGCGCGCCTGTAGTCCCAGCTGCTGGGGAGGCTGAGGCAGGAGGATCTCTTGAACCCAGCAGTTGGAGGCTGCAGTGAGCTATGATGATGCCACTGCACTCCAGCCTGGGCATCAGAGTGAGACCCTGTCTCCAAAAAAAAAAACTTTGTCCCCCTGGAAGGAATGTGTCCATCTCTTCAAAGGTCTTTAGACATTCATTCTTTTATTCATTTAACATTCAAACATTTATTGAGTGCCTGTGGTATGCCGGGCTCAATCCTGGGTACAATAGCTAATCAAATAAGCCCCGGATGGTGCCTGGAGGTGCACACAGCAGGGCAGGTGGGAGCGGCTCTGTGGTTATCCTCACTGTTTCCGAGGTGTCTGTTAAGCCCCTCTGGCACGGGCTCCCTGATTCGGGCTCGAGAACACACGGGCCTTGGCTCACTAGGATGATATTCCGGTCGGAGGGACACAGCACTCAATGGAACACATGCAGGCGGGAGCGAAGGGTGACGGAGGCCGGGCAGGCTGGCCGGCAGGGCCTCTCCACAAGGGTGACTTTAAGAAATGCTTCATCTATTTATTGATACATTTGTTGTGTATGTAGTGCATTCACATGGTTTGAAACCCAGAATAATAAAAAGCTGTAAAGGGAAACCCCTGTCTCGCCTCTGTCCCCTGCTGCAGGTTCCCTGTCCCAGCAATCACTGTCCTTAGTTTTTAAAGAACCTTCGGTTTGTTTATACATATTCTTTTTATAAAGAAGTCAGCACATGATGTGTACGCACTTTTGGACTGAGACCTGGCAGATGAGGAGGCGGCAGACCCGGAGAGCGGTGGGCAGAGCCCTGGAGGCTGTCAGTCGGGTGGCCCGATGGGTCTTAACAGAATGGCTGCTGTGGGGGCGGGGGCAGAGGCAGGGAGGTCACGGATAAGCCACGGGTGTGTGGACAAGGCCACTGTTCTCTGAGTGTCTGAAGGGTGCTGGCCAGCATGGAGTTTTCATAACACCCCGGGGGGCACCCCTGTGCAGAGGAGGAAACTAGCACAGAGAGGTCAATTAACCTGTGGGAGGTCACACAGGCAGCAAGAGCAGAGGTGGGGTAGAAGCTCAGGTGGTCTGACTGGGGAGCCTGAGCTTAACTCCAGCACTCACCTGCCTCTCCCACGTGCGTCACCCACAGGAAGGATCGGGCAAAGGCCACACATCGGGGAGGAGGCAAGGCAGGACTCAACATCGGTCAGGCTCTGGGGCTGGGGCCCCACACCCAGTGGTGCAGTGACTCCTGCCGGACCTGTTCCACCTGGGCCACTGGTCAGCTGCGGATTCCTGGGCCTGGGCCTGGGCCAAAGGAATCAGAGCCGCTGCGGGCAGGGCCTGGGAACCTGCATTTTAAACCAGGACCATTCCCCCATGCCCCGAATTGTCCTGTGTCCTCCTGTATAACACATCCTGATCTTTGAGAGCCCGCGGTGGTAGGGATGGGGACCCACCCCGTCACCCAGCTCAGCCCTTGCTTGGGGGTGGGGGGCAGCCTTTGAGTGGGCTCAGCAGGCCAGGGCCCCTCCTTCCAGAAGCTGGGGAGTCCCGGCGGAGGGCTCTCTCCTCTCTGAGCCGCCAGACCCTTCTGCCTTGGCACAGAGACTCGCCTCTCCCACGGTGCATCCTGAGGGCGGGGCCCGCCCTTGCTCAACTCCAAGCGCCTGGCACAGGCCCGCTCCCTGGAGGCCGGGGCCCGCGGCCTCTGAACTCAACCCAAGCCTCGCCGTCCCCCACTGGAGCACATGTGGGCTCTGGAGCCAGTGCGTAAAAACTCATCGCCAGCAGGTGCCTGACGCTCCCACACCCCTACCCTCTCCCTGCCACACCCCTCCCCTACCTCGGAGGGAAGGCAGTGAGAGCACCTTGAATGTAGCTCCCAGTCAACGCCTCTACCCAGCTTCTAGGGCCACTGCCTCCACACTGCCCTGCCGGGCATTCCTGTCTCGGGCCCTGGCCCTCTCCCTTCCCAGGTCTCTGGGATGGAGCTTGATCCAGAGTGATGCACTGCTGAGGGCAGGAGCCAGGTGGCCCTGCCTGGTGGCAGACTTGGCCTGGACCCAGGCCTGTAGGTGGCTGTTCGGTGCTCGTTCTGCTCCTTCCGGAACCATTTCTCGGGTGTGCACCCCGTCTGTCCGAACCGGGCCCTGTTGCTCTGCTTCTTTTACACCTCGGTTTTCCCATCTGTGAAAGGGAGTCACGAGTGTGGTGTCAAGCATGGGTCACATGACGTGAGAAAGGCCCTGGCATAGGGCTCAACAAATGGCCGGTGCTGTGATTCTGGGTGTCGGGGACTCGGGTTCCTGGGGAGGCCACGAGAGAAGGAAGGTGCTTCAGGTGCTCTGGAACCCCGAGCCCAGGGCAGGCGGCTGGTGGCCTGTGGCGCAGACCCAGGGCGTGTGCGCTTCCCCGTGGTGGTGGAGTCAGAAGGCTCCTCCCAACCGGCTCGCTCCCTCCCTCCCTCCCTCCCACAGGTGCCCCTGCTGTGTGGCATTTGAGCGGCCTTTCCCCAGTGGGGACAGACAGCCCTGAGAGCCTGGTTGAGGGCCGTGGGCTCTTGAGCAGTCTGTGTCCCAGAGCCAAGGCCGGGCCTTTGGCTCCATGTCTGGGGGTGGGCTCCTGGGCCCCCATGGCTTCCCCCGGGCCCAGACACTCTGTTTGGGCAAGGTGGGCTGTGAGTTAATCTGCTGGTTCCTTCATGTGTTTATTTACACACGTGTCACTTCATTTGTGCATTTATGATGAATTCTTGCCCCAGATATTTCTCCAAACACTGTGTGCCAGGCCTTGCACTAAGCGCTGAGAACGCGCAGGTTCCAGACCAGCCCTGGCCCTCGCTCTGCTGGGGACGCAGGCCCCCAGACGGTGACTGGACAGGGGACAAGGGCTCTGCAGGATGGGGAGCCCCAGACGCCCCACCTCCTGTGAGGATAGGGAAGGCTTCACAGAAGAGGTGACATTGGACTTAAGCCTTATAGGAGGCAGAAGGGACTGCTTGGTGCCGGCTGAGTGAGGAGGGGGTGCCCGGGCCCAGGGCCACGGTGGCCGAGGTGAGGAGAGGAGAGAGGAGGGGCTGGGAGGTAGAGTGGGGCCGAGGACAGGCTCAGGGTTTGCTGGGAACCCTGAGGAGGCACTGATGCTGCAGGAGGAAGGGAGGGACCAGGCAGGGCTGGTGGCTGTGAAACAGTGGCCCGGAGGCCTGGAGACCCCAGAGGAGGCTGTAGTGGTCGGAGCTGGTGCAGCCCTGTGGCCACCTGGCTCTAATCTGCCCCCAATGGCTCCTCTGCCCCCTGGGCCTGGGGGCTTCGGGCAGTCCGGGCAGGCCCCTCCCCAAGTCCGGGTGCAGGGTGGGCAGGACCAGGAGACAGCGGGGCGGCGGGGGAGCTGCCTGACGACAGACCCAGCCCCTCTCCCTCTGGTGCTCCCCTAAATCTTGAAATAAATTAGGCAGAATCAAAATCAGACTCTCTTCATCAGGAGAAATTACTCATTTCAAATATTTGCAGCCGCTTGAACTGAAATTGAGCGAGATGAGGGCTGAGATGAATAATCTGGGGCCTTTTCAGAGACGGATTTTACTCAGCACTTTTCCCGATTCCCAGGCCCCCCTTCCCTGCCAGGAGCCACCCTCCTGTCGCCTCCCCTGCCTCCCTTCTCTCACCCGGTCCTGGCCCGTTCCTCCCTCTCAGCTCCTGGGCTCATTCACTAAACCCACGAGTTCGCCTACTCCTGCCTGGCCCCGAGCTTGGCCTGGGGACGCCCCTGCCCTCGAGTGGCTGTGGGGGCTCCTGGGCGCGGGACTCGCCCTGTCCACAGGCAGGGGATCTGCCCCCTTATTTGCCCTACGTGGCACTTCCTAATATTTTCAAAATTTTCCTTTCCACGCTTTTTAACATGAAATCTTATATAAGCACCTCTCCAGAGGCCCTTTGGAGGCTGGGAGAGAATCTGGAGAATTCCACCCTCTCCCCCGACCCCTTCCTCCTCCGCATCAGCTTGTGGCCTTCAGGCTGGGCGGCGTTTGACGAAAGGCAGGCCTGCCCACCCTCGCAGCGACCACTGCAGGAAGTCCACGGCGCACGGGGGAGGGGCGCGCAGACGGCGAGGATGAGGGGCCCTCTGCGCCCAGCGTCTTTGAAAGAAGCTTCCAGGCTGGCCGTGGAGGCTGACCACACCTCCTGGCTCCCAGGGTCCTGGCTGTCCGGTGGGGTGGGCAGGGGCCGTGCTGGCCTCTTCCTCCTTGAGTGGGGGTATGTGTGAAAGGAGAGAGAGGAAGGAGGAGCGGAGAGGGAGAAGAGGATGAGGAGGGAGGATGAGGAAGGGCAGAGGGAGGGGCGTTCTGGCAAGTGAGAGTGCAGGCAGGGTGGGGGAGGAACCCCACTTGTGAGGAGGCTCACGGCCAGTGTGGTTGGTGCCCACAGGGGGTCTGTGGGGTTTAGGGTCTGCCGGCCCCATGAGGGCACAGGCATTTGTACCCCTGTGGCCCTGCAGATTTTGTCCCGGCACCCTGTCACCCACCTCTTTCCCCTTCTCTTGCCACCAGGAGCTACTTTCAGTTCCCGGAGGGGATCAGGCTCATGACTGCCCGGGCCTTTGCACATGCTGTTTCCTCTCCTAGAATAATACTCTTTCTTGACCTGGTCAGCTTGCTGGTACACGGCCTTCAGGCCTCAGCTCGGTTGTCATGGTGGCCTCGAGGAGCTTGTGCTGTTTGATAGGCAGCTGGACCCACCCCGGTGGGTGGCGGGTCTTGCCCGGCCAGAGAGGGGCGGTCTGCTTGGACAGATGGTACTGCTGTGTAGTACCTATGATGTCTCTGCCCAACTCGGAGCCCTGCTGGGCCAGCCAGGCTCTGGGGGGCCACGTGGCTCTGCTGGGCCTTGACTGTTGGGTTGGAACTGGGGCTGGGCTCCAAAACCCACCTCGATCTCACCTTAGTCATTTTCCTTCTGCAGAGCTGCAGAGATGTTGACAAAATGCCACTTAGTGTGCATGTGCTGATGGTCGGGGCAGCCATGCAGGGCCTAGCATGTTCTAGAAAGGAATCAGTCAGTGGCTTTGGACTCCAGTGTGGTTCAGGGGGTCAGAGAGGTCCTATACGGAGACAGGTGGCTTTGGGCTCAACCAAACATTGTGGGCGGTGCCTGGGTGGACCCTGGAGGCCAGCCCAGCACGTCTGTCTCACTGTTGGGGCCTTTGAGGATGTAGCTACCCCCTAACCCCTCAGGGACCCTGGGGTCTGGGAGAGAGGCATGGGAGAGGAGGGAGAAGCCGGCGTGGGCAGGTGGGGAGGTAGAAGCCGGGCGAAGGCCAGGACACCTGAAAGGGAGCAGTTACACGGGCAGGGCTCCCACGTGGGTGGGGGGGCTGCAGACCGGCTGGGCCCTGGGCTGGGTGCTTTACCTGTGGTGATGTTCACCGTCCTCCCAGCACGCCCGGGAGAGGCTGTGATTGTCCTCATCACGGGGGGAGGAAACTCAGAGAGCCGAGGCCTGTCCGTGACCGTGTGGCTCATTCAGAGCAGAGCTGGGAGTGGGTGCCCAGGCCTCTGTGTCTCATCACAATGCTGTGTGGCCTCTCAGAGGCCTTGCGATCACAGTGGACGCCTGTATGGTGACTTCCACGTTGCCAGGTGTTGATCAGTGTACACAGACCTCGACACTGCCTCAAGCTCCCTCAACACTCCCACCTTACAGACGGGAAAACTGAGGTATAGAGAGGTTAACTGACTTGATCTAGTTTACACGACTAAGAAGCAGTGCTGGGATTTGAACCCAGGAAATCTGGCTGCAGAGTCCGAGCTCCCAGCTGTCTGGAGACGGCAGCCTGTGCTCCTGGCCCCGTCCGCCCGCAGGTGAAGGGCCTTCGGGCCACTGATGCTACTGAGCTGTGCTCCCCTCAGCTGTGAAACGGAATTGAGTCCGGTCTTGCCAATTTCTCCCTCTCTTTTCTAAAAAGGAAAAAACTTTTACTAAGACAACTTAGTAAACGGCAGACACCGTGAATGGGTCTCCTGCCCCAGCCGGGGGAGAAACAGTAAATGAACAAGATTTGCGGTTCCCGACCGCAGTTGGCTGGTGAAATTCTAGGAAACAATTTTATGGCTGTGACGGAGGAAGCCCGTGTTCCTTCCAGCCCGTCCTGGGGCCGGCGTGTCAGCGCAGGTCCGCGCTGTCCGGGGAGAGCGGGGGTCGGGGACCAGCTCTCATGGTCCTCCTCTTCCTCCCTCCCTCCATCCCGTTGCTGAGCACTGAGCAGGACTCCGTGCTGGGTGCTGGGACACAGCCGTGAAGCTGACTTACAGGAAGCTCTCCCCCAGCCCAGCTCACGGGCCAATGAGGGCGACAGACCTTGAATACACCATTCTCAAATAAGTAAACGAAACTGTGATGGGCCGGGGTGCCAGGCAGTGACCCTTGGGGACCTGGCCTTTTCTGTGGCGGTGGCGAGGGAAGCTCAGCTTGGAGGAGTCTGAAATGGTAGGTGCGGGTGCTCAGCAGACAGTGCCCCAGGCGGGCGGCTGTTCCTGCTCCAGTCTCTTCTTCTGGGGTCGCACCCTGCACTGCCCCAGTCTCTCCTTCCGGAGCCCCCCACGTCAGTCCGTTGCTCAGCCCGAAGGCAGAGAAGCCTTTGTGCAGGGTTCTGGGAAGCTGCTCTGCCCAGCAATGCTCTTGGGAGTCTCTGAAGTCAGCGGTTCGGCTGTGGGTTCAACTTGAAATGCCATGTGAATTTTGGGGTCGTTTTGATCCGAAACCAGGGGTTGCCCACCCAGGAAGAGGAGGAAGTGGGGAGGAGGCAGGGACTCTAAACAAAAAGAAAAGTCTTGCAGGCCAAAGCCTGTGATGGGATGATGTCCTAGAAGCCAGTGTTTCCTGGAGGGAACCTGGGGTTGCTGCAGCGGGAGGTGCCCTCGTCCCCAGCGTGGGGCCTGGCACAGAGCTGGGCTTGGTCACTATTCACAAAATGAGTGGGGGGGCCACTCTGTTGCCATTCCTGTCGTGGAGCAAGCCCCACAGAAAAAGACTCTTTCTGACCCATTTTACTCTTCGATGTTGGGAGGGCGCCAAGATGGGGGGATGGCGGGGACTTTACTTCCATGTCCCCCCCACTGCCTTCAGAAAACCACCTCTGACCCGTGGCATGGTCTTGGAAGCAGTTCATGAACTGGGCTCAACCTTCTTCTCCCACTGAGGCTGGAAGAGAGGCAGGAGCCGCACATACGGCTCGCTGCTGCCCCAGACTTTGGCCTAAGGTGCTGGGCAGCTATGCATGGATCTTAAGGGAGGACATGACACAAGGAGTCCCTTTCCTGGTAATGGGATTATTGTTGCCACATAAAATACAGGGCACCCAGTTCAATTTAAATTTCAGACAAACAACGAATGAATTTTTAATATAAGTATCTTGCAAATATTGCGTGTGGGAACATGAATTGTTTTTATCTCAAATTCAAACATAACTAGGCATCGTATATTTTTATTTGCTACATGTGATGACCCTAAATGGGTCATCCCCAAGCTGTCCCTTGACCTCTTGTAGCCCATGTTGTGCAGAGGGAGGAGCCCATAGATGGGTCCCCAGGTTCCAGAATTTCCTGGGGGTTGCCTCCTTGGCATCAAGACTTGTTCCTGAAGCTGAGGGGCAGACTGGAAGGGCCACGGAGGTGTGGGCGTCCCTGGGTAAGTGGGTGGGGTCCAGAAGTTCAGTGAACACGAGTGAGGGGCCGCAGCCACTCCTCACTGCAGTCCTGTGAGGTGGGTGCCACCACCAGCCCGGGTTCACTCGTGTCTGCTGAGGCTTGGTGAGTCCCAACTGGCACCATCACATGGCTCTGAGTAGTTGGAGCCTACTGGGTCTCAGCCACAGGATGCTCTGCCTCCTCCCAGCCTGGAGGTCTCCCCTGGCATCTGACCGCTGACCCCCGACCCCTGATCTCTCATTGGTTTGGCCTTGGCCTCAGCTTTGGTGCTCACTGCTGCCCGCCCCAGCATAGGGGCTCTGTCTCCCCATATCCTGCCCGAGAGCAGTGCCTGGGAGGGGGCTCTCATTTCCCAAGGCTGGCACTGCCCACTCCGCAGTCCCTGAGCCTGAAGACACATTGGCAAAGGCTGTGGGGCAGACAGACTCCCCATTCTCCCTGCAAACAGCGCTCATGGCTCGTATCTGTGGAGCACTTAATAGGAGTCAGGCCTAGACTTCACTCTGTGACCCTATCAATGCCCCACACTGACCCTATTGGGTAGGTCCCACCAGGAACCCCGTTTTATAGGTGCGGAAATGAGGCTCAAAGAGGTGGGGTCCCTTGGTTAACCTCAGCAAGTGGGGAAGGCTGCAGAGCCTGCCCTACCCTAACACTCCCTCTCCTGTGCGCGTGGGTCTTGTAGGTCAGGTCCGTCACTTGTCATGGCACCTGCTCTAGCCGAGCAGCCTGGGGTAGCAGAAGGTCCCTAGGCCTGGACGCCAGACCCTGGTTCTGTTCCTGTGACTCAAGCCAGTCACCTGTTGCCTTCTCCAGGCCTTAGAAATCGGGATGAGTGCTGGCTTCAAATTAGAATCACCTGGAGCTTTAGCAATTATTGATGCCTGGGCTCCGCCCTGGAAGTTCAGATTTAATTGATTTGGGAGAGGATCCAGGTGTCACAGTTCTTAAAAGCTTTCGGGTGATTCAGAACCGTGGGGCATGTGAAGAGAATCAGAAGAATTGGGGTGAGAGCTGAGTAATGTAGGTGCGAACAGAAGACCAAGAGCTGACTCTCATGTCTTTATTTCTCCATCTTAAGAGATAAAGATGCCACCTTCTAATGGAAAGCTCTATCAGATTACATTCTATAAAAAGAGAGGGACCCTCCTTCCTGAGCAAATCCCTGGTTGTACCTCCCTCAGGAATCTGTGTAGGGTGTGACACGTTCCATCCCACTATCCCCACATCCCATCCGCCATCCATCCAAATGTCGAAATATCCACCCATCCATCCATTCACTAATACTTCTTTTTACCTACCCATCCATTTGTCCATTCACCCACCTGTCCATCCATCCTCTCACCTATTTATCCATCCATCCAATTTTACCTATTCATCCATCCATCCATTCACCCAACCTCTCACCCATTCATCTATCCATCCATTCATCCAATCTCTTACCTGTCCATTCATCCATCCATCCACCCAATCTTCTGTCTATCCATCCATCCACCCAACCTCTCACCCATCTATCTAACCAATCTCTTATCCAGCCATCCACCCATCCATCCATCCATCCGCCCAATCTTCCATCTATCCATTCCTCCACCCAGCTTCCCATCCATTCATCTGTCACCCATCCATCCATCATCCATCTCTTTTTCTTCAGCTCAGACTTGCTGAGCCCTCCCCTGTGTTGGGTCCTGGACTGGAAGTGGGGTATAAAATGATGAGCCAGGCCTAGTCCCTGCCCTCAGGAGCTCAGACAGGTGGCAGGGAGCAGATGTGAAAACACAGTAATAGAGATCTGGAGAGGGTGAGGGTGGAGGAAGGGTCCTTTTTGCTGGGGTGGGAGTGCAGGGCTGACAAACATTGTGACTGCCCACTGCTCTTGGGAGAATGTTCAGATTTCTGCACGATCAGCCTCCCATTGTCCTTTGGGTCTCAGTTTAAATGTCACCTCCTTGGGGACATCCTCTCCTACCCTCCCAAGGCTAGGTACCCTGTTACATGCTTTTTTGGCATCCTGCGTTTCTTCATGGCATTTGTCACAATTGTAATGAAGTCGTTAGTGAATAGTGCGTGCTGAGTTTATGTCTGTCTCCCTGCTAGCTGTGATCTCTGTGTCTTGATCACAGCTGTAACTCTAGCGCCAAGCTCAGCACCAGGCATGTGGCAGGAGCTCTCTAAGGGCTTATTAAGAATACAAGGAGAGGCTTCAGAAGGGTTGTGGAGTTTGGCTGCATCCTGGATGACTAGAGGCTGGTGCCCAAGTAGGCTGGGTTCAGGGCTGGTGGAAAGTGGTCAGGCACACCAGGTAGGGGTGCCAGTGTGGACAAAGGCTTGGAGGTGGGACACAGCTCTGTGTGTTTAAGGAACCCAGGTCATCGGTGAGCTGAAGCCCAGGAGGGGTGGTGGAGAGGGTGCGGGAGAGTGAGGCTGCCGGGGGCGGGAGCATCTGCAGTGGCCTGGGGCACCCCGACGCATTTGGACTTGGTGCTGTTTAGGAACATTCTTGGTTCTGAGTGTAGGTAGCATAAAGAAGACATTCTTTGCTCAAATGGGGATTTCCTCACTTTCCGAGATGGCTCACAGAGGCGAAGTCTGCTCCTTGCTGGGAGCTCCTTATTGGACGGGACCTTGTATCCCTTAGAAATACCTTTAGCTGCAAGAATCAGAAAACCTGGCTCTCAAAGGCTTGAACCATAAGGCCATTTAGAGTTTACCTAAAAAGAAGTCCCGAGGCGGTGTTTACAGGGCTCATTCAGCCACAGGTGAGGTCAGGGCCCTGGGCTGGCTTCTCTGTGATTCTCTCGGCCCATCCTTCATGGTCACAAGATGCTCACCTTCATGGTGGCAAGACGGGGGCCACAGCTCCAGGCTCCCCGCCTTCCCGGGACCACAGCCCCAAGTAGGAAGGGAGAGAGCGCGCGTGCGTGTGGGTGTGTGTGAGGGAGGGAGAGAGAGATGGGTGGTGGGGGCTCTCCTTTGGGCTTCTCCCCTTCCACCAGGGAGGAAAGTATCTTTCCCTGAAGCCCCCAGCAGACTTGGCCTTGTATACCATTGGCCAGCACGTGGTCACATGGCCTCTCCAGCTGCAAGGGATACAGGGAACGTAAGCCTGTGGCTTTCTTAGCCTCTGTGATGGAGGCGGGCAAGGGAGGAAGGGCGTGGGAATGGGTGGGGGAAGCTGAACTTCAAGGTCCCTTTTCTCTAGGATGTGACCTCGTTCACCATTTCAAGCCAACCCAAAATATCACCTCTTCTGTGGAGCCAACTTCCCCTGGCGGCTGGTCACCTCCTCCTCTGCCCCCGGCCTCAGAGCACCTGGGCTGGACATCTCGTGACCGGAAACCCTTCCTTCCAACATATTCCTGAAGAAAACTCTTGAGAGGCGACCGTGTGAGCATCGTGCAGACAGACGCGTGATAACGGGGCTCCTGCCCCAGCAGAACACAACACCCCCTTGCCTTTCTAAGGCACAGTCATCAATGTGTCATATCCAGTATTTTGTGTGTTTTTCAATTTTGTCATTTCACTGCACAGTTTCCAGCCCAGCTGTCTGGATTACAACCAGGGCACGTCCAACGGGGGGTCAATTCCGTGGTCTCGGTGGGTCTCATGATGTCACACTGACAGACCGCCCCCTTCCCCAGGGCCCTCTGGCTTGTAGTTCTGCCCTTTCGTTTTTTAACTCATTTTTACAAACTAAGAGAAAATGCAATAAAATGTTTTGATAGTTCCCACTAATAACACTTGCAGCCAAAGGTGCTGCAGACACAGGACCAGCCGTTTGGGGGCCGGGTGCAGTGGGAAGCGCTTGACTAATTCCACCTCTTAGGCCCTCACTGTGATGCAGGGGTGGCGAGACTGGGAGTCCGAGAGGTCAGGGCGCGTGGCCAAGGCCACCAGATCTGGGACTCACCCTAAGAATTCTTGCCACTTGGGCTCACCAAACATTCCATCTGTGTTCTCTCACTTCCAGCCCTTTGGCGTCTCTGGTCAATGGGCTGAGAGGTGATAGGACATTTGTCTCCTCTGGGTTGAAACACAGAAGGACCAGAGCTGACTTCTCTGTAGTCTCCTCCCCCTTTATAGTGACTGAGAAGGCCACCCGTTCCCGTTGGGGAGCTATAAGGTGATGGAGCCCCCAGTCTAGGTCCCTGAGTGGCCGTGTGGAGCAGAGCAGTGGCCATGGGGCCTGAGCGAGAGACAGACTGCTATGTTGAACCACTAAGATTTGGGGGTGGTTTGTTCCTGCCGCAGAGTCTACCCTAGCCTAACACACACCACCTAACTCACATGCCACGCCCTGCCTGTGAGATGCGTGAGCACCGCCCACATCCCACACCTGTCGGGAGCGCCAGGAGGTGCTTGTGGCTGCCTCCTGAAACAGCCTGAGCAAGGCTGAGCCCTGCAGCTGCACAGGATGTTCTGGCCTTAGCTGCCATGGCCTCTTGTCCACGCTGGGTCCTTCTCAGGGCCTGAGCCCTGGGCTGGGACAAGCAGCCTCCCTTCTCTGTCAGGCCTTTCTGAACCTGGCAGAGCCACCCGGAACCTGGGCACAGCTGGGGTCCCTCCTGTGTGCACCCTCTGGAGCCAGGCACTTCCACAAAAGCCCCAGCTGCTGCTGGCAGGGTGGAGGGACATCTGCGCCACACCAGCCCGGGTGCTTCTGCCAGCACCAGAAGCCAGGCTTCACCCCAAGCCAGTGAAGGCCTGGTTGGCAGGGACATGGTCTGCTGGGGGCTGGTGGCTCTGGGCTCCCCAGCCTCATCCCTGCCCGTCCCTGTCTACCTTCTCCCCCCACCCCCCATACCATCTTCTCCCTCAGGCCCCTTGCTCCAGCTGTTCCCTCTGCCGGAACGCCCTTCCCGCCTGGCCTGCTGGGTTAAGCACGCACGCCTTCTCCCCACCCTTCACAGGGAGCACCCTCTTTTCTTCTGCCATTGCACTCTGCCACTTTGACCCGACTCCTGTCGCTTGGATGTGTAGCCCTTGGTTGGCTTTTCTTCTGTCCTATGAGAATGTGGCCCTCGAGCACAGGGACCTCGCCACTCCTGGGGCCGAGCCTGGCTTGGCATGAGAGACGGTGCATGGAGTGAATGAATGGATGCCTGCTCTGCACGGGGAAAGCACACCTGCTTACAGAGCCCGCTGCGCCTGGGCTCCCGTGCCACCGTGAGCACCTGTGGTCATCACATTCGCTTATGAAGTCGCCGCTGTTTCTCATCCCTGACTTGGCCTGGGCTGTCCTGAAAACAGAGCCTGCCATGAAGGCCCAGGTGCAGATGGTTTGCAGGGAAGAGCTCTGAGGGGGCTGCACAAGGGGGTGGGGCAGTGTGACAGAAGCAGAAGCCCATGCAAGGGGGTGTCATGGGATTTGTGACCACTCTGGACAGCTGGGGCTCCATCCCTCCTGGACCCTCCAAGGGACTTAGGGAGAGCAGCCCAGCCCCACCCACTCGAGCATCCGGACCCCATGGACGGAGGGTTGCCCTGGGCTACCCCCCCCCCAGTGCAGTGTTTGGGTGGGCTCCCATTGGTGTCGCACACTGCTTGCTGGGGGAAGGGGACAGGCAGTGACCTGAAGGATGTATGGTGGATGTAGGTGACAAGGCACCTGCCTGGGTCTGTCCTCAGCCTGCAGCTTGCCCAGAAGCAGCGATGAGGCTGCAGGCACAAAGCGTCTGATTCAGTTCCCATTTTACAGACAGGTACACTGAGGCCCGGAGAGGTGAGGTCATTTAAATCATTCCTACTGTCGCTTGATGTATGTGTAAGTACTTTGACGACTGTGGAATTCATTCTTTCATCCTTTCAAACAACATCCCTTGCTGCACGTGGGGCACGCACTGATGACAGGCGCTCATCTCTGCCCCCGCGGCTTAGGGTCCTGCAGTGGGATTGTCAGCAGTTCACAATCCTCTGCGGTGTCGAGAACAGGGAGCGGCTGCTGCTGGGTGTCGGGCAGAACCGGGTTGGGTCCTGGCGCGGTTGGTCCCGTGATAGGAGCCTTTCTGACTCCCTGGATCTGT
Organism: Varecia variegata; assembly: GCA_028533085.1. Taxonomy (NCBI): domain Eukaryota; kingdom Metazoa; phylum Chordata; class Mammalia; order Primates; family Lemuridae; genus Varecia; species Varecia variegata. Next base: position 123,699,989 of record CM052443.1, read on the forward strand.
CCTCTTCCATGAGACGGATGAGTCACAGCGTTCACCTCCCAGGGCTGCTGGGGGGATGGTCCCACGAGCCACGGTGTGGATGCCCCGCACTCGGCCAGGAAGCTTCCGCATGGGTCTGTGCTGAGCGGTGGGTGCAGCGGGGTTTCCTCAGGCCGGTCCAGGCAGGGGCCGCTCTGGCCTTCTCTCGTTTCTTCCTCCCAGTTGCCCCACGAAGCTTGTACATTATTGTCCCATTCTACAGATGAAAGGCAAAGTGGCTCAGAGGGTCAGCTACTTGCTCAAGATCATGCAGTGGCCATGGCTGAGCTGGGCGTGGAGTCAGACTGTCACGTGGCAGATGAGCCATGACCTCATGGAGGAGGCCCCCTCCTGCGCGGCTCCCGGGACACAGTGGATTAGGACTGAAATGGCACATTCTTGGGGTTAGGGTGCCGATGGCAAGGGGAAGCCGGGCCCACCCCAATCAGGCAGGCGCAGTGGTGTGAGCTGCTGTCGCTCTGCTGCCCGGCCCCTCCCCCTGCCCTGCCCCACCGCACTCCTCAGGCATCTCCCCCTGCCCGGAGGGATCCCCAAAGAGGCTGTTTCCAGCTCTGTGCGCCTGTATCCGCAAAGACAGTGACCGGGACCGGTTCTGGGGCCCTTCCCAGCTCTCTCCCTGTCAGCAGTTGGGGCCCCCCTCCCTGCATCTCCAGCCCTTTCTCTGCCCAGGGAGTGAAATTTTAAACAGGCTCATTCCTGCTGCCCAATTTTCATTAATTGGATCTAAAAGGGTTTCTATTTTCTCCCTGAGCACTGATTGATCCAGCCGAGGTAAACAGCACCACCAAAAATGGGGTGTGGGGTGCTGCTGCAGGAGACGGGATAGCTAATGTTACTTGACATTTACTCAGAGAACGGGGGGAGGGAGGTGAGTCAGAGCCTCAGCCCACAGACTCCGCCGAGCAGCACACGCAGGCAGGCGGGGCGTAAGGGCTCCGAGGAGCTTCATGCCCCCGACTTTGCAGGCTCAGGGCTCCTGGGGGTTCTCCACTCCCAGGAGGAGAGGGTCTCTGTGTTCTTCAGTGGCTGTGCCTTTAGCTCTGGAGGTGGGACCCCTAGGGCGCCAGCAAGGCTGAGCTGATGGCTTTCCTGCTTGTCACAGGGAGAGATTCCAATATATACAAATCCCTCTCTCTGGGGGAGCTCTTTGTGGTGGGGGGAGCTGGGGTGGGGTGGGGTGGGGGTGAGAGGGAGGCAGGCAGAAAGGGCTGGGCGCTTGGTTTCTCCCTCTAGCCCACTCTCCAAGAAAAAGCCCTGCCCAGCAATCTTTGACCCGGCTGCCTCAGTTTCCCCACTTGGAACTACAGCAACTAGAGTTTGCAGGAGATGTAATTGTGGTTTGGGAATCAAGGGGAGGATGACCAGTGAGCAGGTCTTGCTCTCTGCACTGGGTAGAAAAGAAGGACCAAGGAAGCTGCAGCCTCACCATCGCCACCAACCACAGTCACCTGCCATGTGCCAGGAAGTCATCTCTTTATTTGTTCAACACGTGTTTGCTGAGCACCCTCTCTCGGCCCAGCTCTTTGCTGGTTGCTGGGCCCCAGGCGGGAAGAGCCTGCCCAGCCCCCTCCCTGCCTGGCCTGTGCCCTTCCCCTCAACCCTGCCCGCTCCCTGCTCTCTGGACCTGTGGGTGCTGCGCTCTGCCATCTTGTAGATCTTCCTCCTTTTGATGCCTGCTCTTCAGAGCTGACTGTATTCCCTCCTCCTCTGGGAACCAATGGCCTTGATTTTCTGGGACTATCACATCCAAAACTAAGTCCACCCTTTCCCAAGCCTTCTCCTTCTCTTGAGTCCCATCTTAGAGGGGGTCCCTGTAGCCATACAGCCTTCTGAGCCAGACCTGGCCTTTGCCCTGGCCCTCCCCGCTCACCTTGTCCCCCATAAACGCTCAAACACCAAGTTGTCTGGTTCCATGCCCCCCAGCATCTCTCAGACCTGTTCTTCCCCCTACCACGGATCTGGTCCAGGCCACATCATCTTAGCTCCTGGCTGGGTCCTCAGCTTCTTGTCTCGCCCCTGCACGCCATTCTGCACTCAGCAGCCCAGTGACATTTCATTGTGGATAATACTCCAGGGAGCAGCACTTTCCATGGCTTCTGGCTTCCACTGTGGCTGCGGAGAAGTCACCTGTCAGTCTAACTGGGCTGTCCCGAAAGTGAATCTGGCTGTTTTTCCCTGACTGCTTTTAGGAACGTCTCCTTACCTTTGGTTTTCTACAGCTTCACTATGAAGGATTGAGGTGTGGATCCTTTTTATGTCTTGTTCTTAGGACTCTTTGGGTGTCCTAAATCCATAGTTTGGTGTCTTCTATCAGTAGTGGAAAATTGTCAGCTATCATCTCTTAAACATTGTTTCTGCTCATTTTCTCCCTTTTCTAGAACTCCAATTAAACTCTATTTTCTATCCCTTCTGTCTCTTACTCTCTCCTTTTTCCCTATCTTTGTATCTCTCTGTAATGCATTCTGTATATTTTCTTTTGACCTATCTTCTTTTGTCCTAATTCTTTCTGTGGCTGCATTTAGCCCATTCTTAAACCCATCCATTGAGTATTTTTAAAAAAATACCTTATTATTTGAAAATATAGTACACTACATTAATGCACAAATTACAAACATATAGCTTTGCAGAAGAGTGAAAAACAAATGTGCAGTTTGATGAATGCTTAGAAACCAAACATGTATGGGACCATCACCAACAGGTCAAGAAATAAAATCGTTGGGTTTTAGATTTTGGTTATTCTAATGTTCATTTCTAGAGGTTTTATTTGGTTCTTTTATGAATTTGCTGTGTCACTTTTCATAGTTTTATGTTCACTAGTGACATTTCAAGCTTGTCTTTTTATTTTATTATGTTCTTTTATAGTCTGTGTCTGCTAATTCCAATATCTGAAACTTTGGGGGGTCTATTGTTTTTGTTTCTTCTCATGGTGTCTTATTTTTTGTGTGTGCCTAGTTTTCTTTGCGTGTTGGTCATGGTGTTTGAAAAATTAAGTGCAGGGATAATATAAGGCATGGGATGAAGCTACCTTTCTCCAGAGAATATTTTTGTTTGTTTGTTTCTACCACACCTTTGGATTTACCACCTGTAGGGACCCACCTTAATCCAAGCCTGAGTGTCCCTGGAAGACCTGAGTCACATAGACCCAGCCTCTCTCTGAGGATGTAGCCCTTGGGGCCCCGGATAATCATGGGAGGATATCCTATTAGGCATCTACATTCTGGGGGCCATGGGCCCTTGTTTCTGTCCCCCTTGTCCTTCACAGATGGCAAAGGACAGGTTCCTCTGGACTTGGAGCAGCTCTTTAGGCAAAAGTGGCTTCCATGTTGTACTCTCTTCTCCAAGTGCCTGTTTTTCCTTCAGGTCTGGTATGAAAATTTCTTATTCTCCTATAAGTTTTCAGTGCTTTTGAAAAATATAGCTCTATTTTAGATGTAAGTTTTTAAGTTATCTTCAGCTGGAAAGCTGGTCACAGTACCTGGGCCCACCATCACCAGAAGTCTGAGTTATCTTTCTGAACAGGAAATGTGGCCACGACTCTCCCCCAGGTAGAAGTCTTGAGGGGCTCCAGCTGCCTCCACTGAGGACCCCGCTCTTGACTGTGTCTCCCAGCATCCTGGAAGACCTGGTCCTGGCCACTGTCTTCTGCAAGCTCACCTCTCACTCCTCCCTGGTGCTGTCTGCTTCAGCCACACTGAGCTGTTCTGGTCCCCGACGGCCATTGTCCTCTAAGAGTAAGTAGGTGCTATTCCGTTCCTTCAGGCTGAGAAGCTTTCCCCTATCTCTTGGCCTCACTGAGTCCTGCTTGCCTTCTAGGTCTCAGGTTAGACACCACCTCCTCCAGGAAGCCTGCCCTGACTGTCCCACCCACCTCCCTGCCTGGCCTGGGCTCCCACAGGGGCCTCTGTTGGGCTCCCACAGTTCCCTGCACATCCTCCCCTGGAGCACTGAACACATTGGCCCCTAATCACCTGCTTCCCTAAGACTGTGGGCTTAGCCAATATTTGTTGAATAAATGAATGGGTGGGTGGATAGATGGATGGCTTCTCACTCTTGCCCTGACGTTGTCAATTGTCTATCTCTCCGGACCCATATCCCACCCCTGCCTGAAGTGCTAGTGCCTGGACAGAGGACCTGTCCCCTCCCAGTCCCCCTGCACCTCCTCTGCCAAGCCCTTCGCACAGAGAGGCTCCAGGCTGCTGCCAGCACACACTGGCCTTGAGGCTCGTGCACCCCCCTGGCCTCTAAGCCAAGAACTGGGGCTGTAGGTACCAGGAAGAGGAGAATATACCAGAGGGGGCAGTTTTAATTCAAACCACAGGAAGCCCTGTTTCATGTAAAATTCATTCCTGTGTACACAAATTCCAAAACCTGCAGGGGACGTGTCCAGGCCAGCGGTGACATCCGTGTCTCTGTGGGACCTTGAGCAGATGACTTGGCCACTCAGCACCTCAGTTTGCCCACCTGTAAGATGGGAGAACCATACCATCTACCTGAGAGCACTGATGGGGCCCCAGGCAGAGGGGCATTATCACCAGATGTCACTTATGTCTTTCCATGTATACGCCTTGCCCCGCACTCCGCGCTCCTCGGGGCCCCTCTTTGCCTGTGCCAGGCCCATCTCTGGGACGCCCTTCCTCTCCCCTGACAGCCACAGCCGCCTGTCCATCCTTCAAGTCCAGGTTCTGCCTCTGGACAGTTGGCGCTGAGTGCCCTGTTGCATGCAGGCCTTGCCAGCATCACCCTCCACAGGGGGTGCCTCAGCATTCACTTGGAACACTGACTGGGCCCCACCTGTATGCAGGGCCCCTTGCTGGGGACACAGCACTGAGTGAGGCCTGTGAGGCCCCTGTACTCTCGCTCTTGGGCTGTGTCCCAGAGTCATCCTCGAAAGGCCGACAGCTTGGCTGGCCTCTTGGCAGTTCCCACCTCCCCTGACCCTTGGCTGTCACTCAGAGGGGGGTGGTGGGACTCGGGTTGGGGGGCAGGTGGCAGAGAAGCACCATTTCCTACTGGGATTTGGAGGAGTGATGCTAACACCCTCAAATATTGTAAAGTGCTTTAAAATACAGAAACTGTTTTCCCTACATCCTCATACTGGTCTCCAGCTGTGCTTGGAGCCCCAGGACTTCTTCAGCTCGTCCTCCTTGTCCCCTCCACTAGCATGGAAGCCCCACGAGGGCAGGAAGTTTGTCTCTTTGGTTCACGAGTGCCTGGAACAGTGCCTGGCACGTGGCAGAACTCAGGGTGAGTTTACTGAAATTCCACATGTCTCTTAAATCCAGGCTGGGACCTTCTGCTTCTTTCTGTGTTGGACCCAAGGGCTGTGAACAGCTGCTGGCCACCCGCCTTCCCATAAACGGAGCTAACGACAATAAAGTGTTCTGGAAAGGACTGGTGTGGATGAGATGTGACCGTCCGTGTAGGACCCTAAGCATGGCCTGGCACACAGCAAGTGCTCAGTGGTGTCTGCCATTGGTATTATTTGGGGGTTTGCTCCCCACCTCAATCTCAATGAGACTTCGGGCCAACCACGTCACAACTGTGCCTCATTCCTCTCTGTCAAGAGGAGACGTGCTGTGGCCTGCACTAGGCACTGGACAGACTCCCAGAGGCACATGGAAACCCGTTAGCCACCGCTTGGATTTATGGAGGAGTGTGTTTCCCAGTGGGATCTGCAGGAATGATGGTAACAGTTGTTGCACTTTGTAAAGTGCTTTAAAATAAAGTTTATGCTTTCTCTACGTTCCCATAGCTTGTCTTGGTTATGGGGGACAGGGTGGGATCGATCGTTTTACAGATGAGAACCAAGTCCAGAGAGGGACAGTGGCTGCCCAAGGTCACACAGCTAGTCTGTGGACTAGAAGCCACCTCTTGTCCCCACCTCCCCCGCCTAGCTGGGCAGCAGGAGAGAGAGGACCAGGGGAGGGTTTGCCGGCCTCTCCAGCTGGCCTGCCGTGGTGTCAGGGTGGGCATGTCTGAAGCTCCAGAAACGTCTCTGGCTGGGGAAGGAGGATTGCCCTGAGCTTGGAGTCCAGAAGTCTGTCCTTGGATTCAACTGCATTCTGGACAGAGACCTGAGTCCGTTGCTTCTTTCTCTCTTTAACTCACCTCCTGCATCCAAACCTCAACCCACTGGCTCTGTGAGTATTGGTCCACACTTCTCTCCATCTTCACCATCTCCCTCTGGAAGGCTGCATGCTGCAGCTCTGCAGCTGAGCAAAAGATGCCCCTGCTTTTTTTCTCCTCTGTCACCCAGGTGGGGTGCAGTAGCACGATCATAGCTCACTGCAGCCTCCAACCCCTGGGCTCAAGGGATCTCCCTGCCTCAGTCTCCTGAATAGCTGGTACTGCAGGTGTGTACCACCATGCCTGGCTAATTTTTTTTTTTATAAGACAGGGTCTTGCTATGTTGCCCAGGCTGGTCTCAAATTCCTGGCCTCAAGGGATCCTCTGACTTCAACCTCCCAAAGTGCTGGGATTGCAGGTGTGAGCCATGGCATCTGGCCAGGTGCTGCTGCTTAAGCGCCCAATGACCCTGCTCATCCATCTGCTTCCACGCTGGGCTCCCGGCGTGTATGGTCTGCTGCTCCCTCCTGGCCTCATCTCCCCCACCCCTGCACTCCCGCCACGGGGCTTTGGTCTATCCCCCACCTCAGGGTTTCGTGCTGGTGGTTCCACGAACTGAAATTCTTTTCCATGCACTCTGCAAGGCTGCCTCCCTCTCAACCTTCAGTTCTTGGTTTAAATGTCGCCTCCTTAGAGGGTCCCTCCCTGATCAACCTGTTTAAAGTAGATCCTTCTGTTATTTTTTTTTCTTTCCTATATTCTCATCTGCAGTGTTTGTCGCCACTTCCTTCCCCGCTTCCTTGTCTGTCTTGTTCGGGGTCCAGCTCTGCTCCTGGGAGCGGCTTGCGAGGAGGCAGGACTTGGGGAACCTTTGCACATTCATTGCTTCGCACAGGCCAGGCACCTGGTAGCTGCTCTATGGATATTTTTTGGGTAAAGAAACATATTCGTCCATAAAGTAGTGGTAGCGCACGCTTCGTGGGGTTGTTCGAGCTTTCAGTGGGATGGTGCCTGGGACCACCCGGAACACAGCTCCTGGCACAGAACAGGGGATTGCAGATGGCGGCTCCATGGCCGGAGTCACCCCCCTGGACTGGAAGCACCTGGATGCAGGGCCCTGGATCCCAAACCCTACCATGCCTGCTAGAATGAGAGATTTACAAGACAGAGAAATAGGGTTAGTCATTGTCCTCAGCTATTGTTTTTGTTGCCCCTCCTCCCCTAGAGGTGAGTGACTTTGTGGAGTGAGGAACAAGGAGCGAATGACCCAGAAAGCAGAACGGGCTACACAGCAGGCAGAGGGAGAGGGGGCACCGGAGGGACCTCAGTTTTGTGGGTCCCAGAGCTGGGGGAGGTGCTGGCTCCCTATTGGGGTACAATTGAGATTCACAAGGATTTCCCTGGTGTCCGCAACTTACAGAAGGAGTTTAACATAAGGAAATGCTAACTCCTGCATTTTGGCTCCAAAAATCAGTTGACCATGGGGGAGGGGGATGGGACCTAACCACAGCTCCTCTGGAAGCTCCAGGGCCCTTGGGTGGGCTACAGCTTAGTATGGGCCCCAGGGGTCCCCAGATGGCCAGTCAGCCCCTGAGAGCTGCCCAGGGTAGGGCCTCTGGGGGTACTTGGGGTCCACACTGTAGGTCCCTGGGGCCTGACACAGTGCTCCAGTCACCACGCAGGCTCTGCTCCGCCGGGACCCTGACCGTGCCATTCTGTCCTGGACCCTCACCAAGTTCTTGCCCTGGTGGAGGAAGCCATGGGGGGGCTTCCTCTTGAAGCTGGGTCCCTCGTGGCGACAGGTGCAGCAGGCACAGGAACTCAGGAGTCCTGGGCCACGGGGAGTCCCCAGGTAAGGGCTAAACATCAGAAAGGCCGTTTCTCTGCTGAGGCTGCTGCCATCATACCAGCAGCAGTAATGCAAATAGCAGTGAGAGTGACAATGACAACAATAAAGGCAGTAATGACCAGACTTTATGGAGTGCCAAGACTGTGCTTCATGCTGTGTTGAGTCTCTTACAAGGAGCATCCCGCATCATTCTCACAGTGGGCCGAGGAGGTGGCTTTTGTCACTCTCCCTATTTCATAGAAAAACTCACACTTGGAGCTGAGAGGACTTGCCCAATGTCACCCTGTGGGTACAAAGTGGGGGTAGGGGATGCTCCAGCCCGGAATCTGGCTCCCAAGTCAGTGCTCTTACCTGCCCACCTGGCTGCCTCCTTTTGGTCCACCTTCTCCCTCCGGCCTGTGCTCATGCCACCTGCTCTTACTTCCTTTCTCTGTGGCACTCTGCCTCAGAGCGGGGCAGAAGTGAGGAATCACGTCACCCAGCCCATCCAAGCCGGATGCAAGTTTTGACACTTCTTTGAACTTCCTCCCCATGGGCCTCCCTGGCCAGGCCACTCCTTCTTATCTTCCAGGGCCAGGAAAAGAGCCAGGGCTTTGGAGTCTCTCAGATCTGGATTAAAATGTTGCTTCTGTGCACCTATTCAAAACCCCTCATGGTTAATATCATACTTCATGGTGAATGGCTAAAAACTTTTACCCTAAGATCAGGAACAAGACAAGGATGCCCACTCTTGCCACATCTATTTAACAATGTACTGGGGGTTCTATCCAGGGTAATTAGGCAAGAAAAATAAATAAAATCATCAAGATTAGGAAAGAACATGTAAAATTATCTTTATCTGCAGATAAGATCTTACATAGAGAAAATCATAAGGAATCTACCCATATACATTATTAGAAATAATGCATGAGTTTAGTAAGGTTGCAGGATAAAAGATCGATATACAAAATTGATTGTATTTCTGTGCATTAGCAATGAACACTCTGAAAATGAAATTAAGAAAACAATTCCATTTGCATTAGCATCTAAAACAATAAAATACTTAGGAATAAATTTAACAAAAGAAGTGTAAGATTTGTACACTGGAAAGTATAAAACATTGTTGAAAGAAATTAAAAGTAGGCCTAAACAAATGGAAAGCCATCCTGTGTCTGTGGATTAGAAGACTTAATACTGTTGAAATGGCAATACCAACTGCACTGATTTACAGATTCAATGCAATCCTCAAAATTCCATTTGGTTTTTTGCAGAAATTGACAAGCTGATCCTAAAATTTATATGGAAATGCAAGAGACCCGGAATAGCCAGACAATCTTGAAAAAGAAGAACAAAATTGGAGAACTCACACTTTCCAATTTCAAAACTTACTGCACAGCTATAGTAATCAAGACTGTGTGGCACTGACATAAGAATAGACTGTAGATCAATGGAACAGAATCGCAAGCCCAGAAATAAGCCCATACATTTATGTTCAATTGATTCCTGCCAAGGATGCTAAGACCATTCAATGAAGGAAAGAATAGTCTTTAGGAAATGGTGTGGACAACTAGATATCCACATCAAAAGAATGAAATTGGACCCCAACCTCACACCATATACAGAAGTTAACTCAAAATAGATCATAGACTTAAATGTAAGAATGAAAACTATAAAATTTTTGGATAAAAACAGAGAAGTAGGCTGGGTGTGGTGGCTCACACCTGTAATCCTAGCACTCTGGGAGGCTGAGGTGGGAGGATCGCTTGAGGCCAGGATTTCGAGACCGGCCTGAGCAAGACCCCGTCGCTACTAAAAATAGAAAAATTAGCTGGGTGTGGTGGCGTGTGCCTGTAATTCCAACAACTCAGGAGGCTGATGCAGGATAATTGCTTGAGCCCAGGAGTTTGAGGTAAATGTGAGCTAGGCCAATGCAATGGCACTCTAGCCTGGGTGAAGGAGTGAGACTCTGTCTCAAAAAAAAAAAGAAACCAACATAGAAGTAAATCTTTGTGACCTTGGATTAGACATATGACAACAAAAACATGGGGACAAAAAAAATAAATAACCAAATGGACTTCATCAAAATTAAAATCTTTTGTGCTTCAAAGGACACCAACAAAGTGAAAAGACAACCCATAGACTCGGAGAAAAATTTTGCAGATCACATATCGGACAAGGGACTTACATTCAGAATATATAAAGAACTCTTATAACCCACTCACAAAATATAAGTAATCCAATTTAAAAACGGGCAAAGGATTCAAATAGACATTCCTCCACAGAAGACATACAAATTGCAAGGAACACATTAAAAGATGCTCAAGACCATTAGTCATTAGAGAAATGCAAATCAAAACCATGAGATACCACTTGACCCCTGTAGGATGACTAAAATTAAAAAGATGGACGAAAATAAGTGTTGGTGAGGATGTGGAGAAATTGGAACCCTTAGACATTGCTGGTAGGATTGTAAAATGATGCAGTTACTTTAGAAAACAGTTTGGCAATTCCCCGAAATGTTAAACACGGAGTTACTATGACCCAGCAATCCTACTCCTAGGAATATACTCAAGAGAATTGAAAACATACATTCACATAAACACTTATCCTTGATTGTTCATAGCACCATTATTCCTAATAGACAACCCAAATGCCCATCAACTGATGAACGGAACAATAAAATGTGGTCTATCACACAATGGAATATTATTTGGCAATAAATAGGAATAAAGTACTGACATATGATATGATGTGGATGAACTTTGAAAGTAGCTAAGTATTAACCAAAGCAGTTGGACACAGAAGGCCACACACTGTGTGACTATTTATATGACATGTTCGGAACCGGCAAAGCCACAGAGAGGGACCGCAGATCAGTGGTTGCCAGGGGCCGGGAGGGTGGAGCAGGGAGCGAGTGGGAATGGGCAGGGAGTTTCTTTCCAGGGCAGTGAAAATGTTCTGAAATTGGACAGTGGCAATGGTTGCACAGCTCTGTGAATATACTAGAAACTGTTGAGTTGCACACTTTAAAAAGGCGAACTTTACGGCATGTGAATTATATCTCCATAAAGCCACTATTAAAAAAGGGAGGGGAGACAACTCTAACCCACAGGAAATGTGGGGACAGAGAAACGGGCTAAACGGCACCGTGAGGAGGCAAAGGGACAGATCTAGCTGCAGACACCCAACAGGACCACCGACCCAGTTTCTTCAATAAGCCAGCGGCATGAGATTAGCAAATTTAAAACAGGACATAACATCCCAATGCCATGTGTGGGCCTTACTTGGACCCTAATTCCAACAAATCGTCAGGAACATGACATTGATGAGAATATTCAGGAAGTTAGATTATGCCCTGGGGATTAGATGACACCACAGAGGAGCCTGTATTAGAATCCTAACCCACTGGCCTCTGAGCCACGGCTCTCATCTCCTTGTGTCCCTGTGGACCCAGCAGTTGTCACCTGTGTGTGTGAGAGACAGAGAGAGGGAGGCGAGGAAGGAGAGCGGGGAGTGAGTCTGCCTCTCTGAGGCCAGCCGAGGCCCATTCCGAGGTGGAGTTTGTTTTCTCTCCTGCGAGGGCACAGTGGACACTGGGATGTCCTTTGAGTCGTCCACAGCCCTCACACAGGCCCCTCAGTCTGTGCTGAGCCCTCCGCCTCTGCCCCAGGTCACCTCTGCCCCCCACTCCGGATGTCTAGGAGCCAGCCGGAGCAGCCCGGGCAGCCGGACAATGGGCCCTTTGGAGGCTGGGCCAGGGCCCGGGCCTCAGCTGTGGGCTGTGGCCGAGGCCACCACAGAAGGCTGCTTGTGGCCGGGCGGGGTGGCGGCCAGAAATAGGTCCTGCCGGGCGCTAGCTCCTGCGAGCCCTGCCCTGGGCTCGGCCGGGAACGTGGGTGTTGGTGGAGCTGAGGGGAGGAGATCTGCATCAGGAAAGCGGGTCTGTCTTGAGGCCTTGGGAGGCAGGGGAGAGGCTGGACCCCAGCCGTTAGCTCCTGCCTCAGCCCGCGCCTTCAGTGCAGGGGGCAGGGAGCACAGGCTCCTGAGTGCCTCAGGTTCAGATCTTGGCCCTGCCCAGCCAGCTGTGTGCCCAGGATGCCGGGCCAGGCATTCCCCTCCCTGAGCCTCGCTTTGCTCATCTGTGTGATGGGGACGAATGGTGACAACTCCTTCCCAGGGCGTGTGGATTCCAGGAGATGCCCCCAGCACCAGAGCTCTGCAGGCAGGACGTGTCTGCTGCGGCCGCTCCTGCTGTGGGGGTCTCACCCGGCCCTGGGTGGGCACTGCAGGGCCTGGAGGGGGGTTTGGGGCACACATTGGCCTCACGGCTGTTTGGGGGATGAAAGCAGGGAAACCCTCCCCTCCCCAGCGTGGCTCCCGGTTGCCGGCGGGCTCCCCAGGCTGGCTCTGGGCTGCAGCCTTCGTCCTTCCATCACACACGGGCGCCCTGCAGCAGTCGTGCTCAGCGCTGGCGGTGGGAGGAATTTCAGCCGCTTGCTTTTCCGCACGACTTCTACGTCTGCCTGTCTGGCTGATGGAGCTGCTGACGAAGGAGCGCTGCCAGTTTAGGCCTGTGGTCCACTGGGGCATATAGACCAGGGTTCAAAGCCAGAGTCATGCGGGCAGCGGAGGGCCCTTGGGGAGGCAGAGAGGGGGAGTCTGCGCATCTAGCTCTCCTGGAAGCCGGGGGACCAGGTCCCCCCTCCCGCCCCCTGTATGTCCTTGAAGCTATTTTTAAATGCTGCTAGAAACCAGAATTACAGCCAGAGCCAAAGCACTGGGAGGTTTCCGTGTGCCCGCCATAGGCCTTGCCTGGGGGACCAGGGGGCCATTCCCAGCAGACTGGTGGAGCCAGTCCAGAGCCCTCACTGTGCAGGTCAGGGAGCCTGGCTCCTCCGTCCCTTATGAGCCTGGGGTCGTTGTTGGCAGGCCCCTGGCTGGCTGAGGAACAAGGACATAGAGAGGCTGTGGTGTGGGTGCAGTTGTCCTGGGCTTCTCGAGCCTCATGAAAATCCAGAATGCTCATGAACTTCATTCATTCATTCATTCATTCGCCACTGACCTCTTCACTCATCACATATTTAAGGATCTTCTAGGTGCTAGGGTGGGGGGGTCACCCACAAAACACACAGAGCCTTGCTCTCAAGGATCTCACAAATCTGACTGCTTCACTCTCTGGCTCAAGACCCTTCCATGGCTCCCCATTGCCCTCTGGAGACGCTTCGATCTTTGTACAATGACAGGAACAAATCAAGGAGTGTTCCGTGCTCACCTAGGCCTCATGAGAGAGACTCTTGACCTTGCCTGTTCTGCTCTGCCCTCTGCCCTCCCCACTTCCCAGCCTGGTCAGGACCTTTTGGGGGGTGACTGAGGGGCAGGACTACAGAGCAGGAGGGAGGGGCAGGGATTGCACTTGCTGGCTAAGTTCCGGGCTGTTCTTTGTTGGGGGCCCTGGGAAAGCAGAAAGGAAACAAAGGCCTAGAGTCACCGGGGCTAAAATGCATGGCTCGAAGGAGGATGGAGCGACCAGGAAGAGGGCAGGGGTCTGCGAGCGAGGGGCTCTGGGGCAGCGCCCGATACGAGAGCTCCGGAGGGACAGGTGAGGGGCTGGGAAGTGCTGCTGAGGGCTGTCAGTTGGACTGCCCTTACTATCCTTTGCGTGACACAGAGAAGATTGGCAATCCCTATAAAGAATGTTTGGTTGCTGTCCTGAGCTCCCTTAAGAAGACTCTGCAGAGACGGGGCCACGTGGGCCCCAGGAGTTACCCGGGTTACGTGTACGTGGCTCCCAAGGCTCTTGGGATCTGTGGCCTGCCCACTCCTCCACTTTTCTTCTCACCGGTTTGCCCTCCCCTCCCCCACTCCTCACCTGAATCCCACCCTCCAGCTGATCTAGTTCCTTTGACCTCCCTGAAAGGACCTTGTTCTCTGCTTCCCCCAGCTTTGCTCTGACAACTGCCTGGAACCAGCCTCCACCCCCCCACCACACGGTTGTTCCAAAGTATTTTGTCTCCTGGGCCCCCCCGGGTCACCTTCCTTGGTCACCTGTCTGACAGGAAGACTATTTCTCTCTTGCTTCCTACTTTGGTATGAATTTTAGTTCTGTCTTAGAAGAATACAAAATTAGCTTACAGGTAAGTTTTACCAGCCTGTTTACTTTTAGGACAATACACAAGTAACTGGAATATCCAGAGAAATGAGGTCGGCTGGTCACTTTGTCTTGCTGGTTCATTCATCAAAAAAAAGAAAAAGAAAAACAACCCATTGGCACCACTATACGCTGGATATTCTGTTGGGTGCCAGTGATACAACTATACTTGATGGATCTCGAGCCCATAATTCCAACCCTAACCCCCAAACCAAACCTAAACTCAACCCTAACCCCAATACTAACCATAATCCTAAAGCCAACCCTAATCCCAAACCCACAGTAACCCCAATCCTAACCTCAACCCTAAATCCAATCCCAAACCTAACCCAAACACCAAAACCAACTCTCTCTCCAACCCAACTCTAACCCTAACCCCAAACCCAACCCTAACCCCAACCCCACCCCTAATTCTAACCTTTGTGTTCAAACTCTTCCAATAAATGTGTGTCTCCTTTTCTTAGTCAGTGGAGCATGCAAAGTAATAATGAAACTCATTTCTGAATCATCTGGTGCCTTCAGATGGAAGAGGTAGACAATGAGTGAGACCACGTTGAATATGACCCAGTCCAGGGGATACCTTTGAAAAACAGGCATGTGTATTTTCGTCTAAATCTCCATGACCCTATTTTGTGGCCATTTTCTAAAATCAAGATCCCCAGTGTGACCCTGTCTGGCTGGGCAGCTGCAGATTCCTCCCCTGCTGGCCTCGGGGCCACACAGACACTCTCCTTTCGTGAATGTCCTGAGCCGCTTCCTGCTGCAAGCCTCCATGTGCCTGCACACCCCACAGCGTTCCCTTTGCCTGCAATTCCTTCCCTCCGCTCTTCACTAGGCCGACTCCCGTTCAATTCTCAGGTCCCTCACATGTCCCTCACAGGTCACTTCCTCAGGGAGGCCTGCTCCGCCCACCCCTCCCCCAGCCTCCTTCTGTCCTGCGTGCTCGTGGCTCCATACTTTCCTTTCAGGGCATTTATGGATATTTGTGGCCGCGTGTTTGTTTGCATGTTTATGTCTTTCACTTCTGTCTCCCTAGCCAGACGGTGACCTCTTTCAGGACAGGGGCTGCTTTGTTCACCGTACCTAGCACAGTGCCTGGCACACAGCAGACTTGCAGAAGCCTTTGCTGAATGAATGAATGCATGCATTTTCCACTTCTTCATAAAAGTGGGACAGATTCCAGCTAATTGAAGCTCCTGGCTTCGGGATGTTTGTCTGTCTCAGGCCCTGCCCTGGGCCCTGGCGAAGCCCAACGAGAGGGACCCGGTTCCTCCTGCGGCAGTTCCACATCCAATTCTGTTTCCATTGAACTTTCTCAGGCTTACTTAGAGGATTTGGAAACCCATTTCCTCATTTCAGATTCTCCATGTCACCTTCACGGTTTTACATGATGCTTTTTCCCAGAGATGCAAAAAATGCTAGTGTGGCAGTCCCCAAGCCCTGTCCTGCCCCCAGCTCTTGGCATTGAAACCTCCTTTTTGTCCCTGCACCCAAAAGGCCCAGTTCTGTGTCTACCTCCAGGAACTCAGCAGACCGGCTGCTGTCATGGGGACCCTGACAGACCCCAATCCTATCTTCCCATTTTGTTGACAGGCATGTTGAGGTCGGTGTTGGAACCCTGGGCAAGAGTCAGAGGTCAGAGCCCCAGGAGCCCCCAGCTGAGAGAATGGATTCTTCACCCCAAAATGAGGTCCTTCTTTCCAGAGGGGCAGGGAAAGGACCTCTGTCAGAAGGGTCACTGCTGTTTATTGCACCTCCTGGTGCTAGGCCTGAACTAATCGCTTGTCATCTCGCTGGACCCTCGCAACTACCCCATTTACCAATGCGGCACAAAGAGGTCCGTTCACTCGCACAGTGCGCACAGCTAGCAAGTGTTGCTGGACTTTAGAATCTGAACCTTATACTTTGTAGGCAAGGAACATCCCAGGAGTGCCAAGGAAGCGCTGTCAAGATGTTACCAAAAATACGCGGTAGCGACGTCAGCCGAGTGGGCATCCTGCGCACTGCGGACCGCGGGGGTCGGGGTGACCCGGGCCCGGCCCTCGGCTCGCTGACGTCCCGGCCCCGCCCCCGCCCCCGCCCC
This sequence comes from Varecia variegata, assembly GCA_028533085.1. Lineage (NCBI taxonomy): Eukaryota > Metazoa > Chordata > Mammalia > Primates > Lemuridae > Varecia > Varecia variegata. The sequence goes on from CM052443.1 coordinate 123,716,153, forward strand.
GCGCCCTCCCGGCCCCGCCTGCTCCGGGCGCGCTCGGCTCCGCCCCCGAGGGCAGCGCGGGCCTCCCATTGGCCGCCGTTTCCATGGTTACACGGGGCCGGCGGAGCTGCCGGCTTCTCGACACGTGTCCCCAGGAGCGGTCCGGAATTTGACAGGCGACCACGTGCGCGGCTGCGCGGGAGCGAGACAAAGGGCCGGGGGAGGCGGGGAACGAAGCCGGCGAGGGGCGGGCGCGGCCGGGCAGGGAGGGGCCCGCGCTGCCCCCGCCAGCAGGACTCCCCCTCCTCTTCGTCTTGAGGGAAAGGAAAAGGAATTGCTGCGGAAAGCTAGGCGGGAGAGGATCCCGGGCAGCCCCACCTGCTCTCCCTCCTCCAGGAAAAGTCGGGGACTCGGCATCTTCTACGCCCAGAGGAGCCACCGCGTCCCTGCTTAGCGCTCCCGGGCCTGGGCTTCCAACCTGGCCTTGGCCTTGGCGCTTGGAGATGTAAATTCTGTTTCTCTGGCTTGTTCTAGAAGTGAAAGCTTAACAAGCGTTATTGTTTTGATACTTGAAAAATGAGACCCAAGGAATTGTGGGGGACCTCTCCATCCTCCCATCCATCTGCCTTGGCTGCTGCGCCCCAGTCGTGACTGTGCGATGCCCCCACCGATGGGCTGCTCCCTCGGGGACAGTAGAGTGGACTCCCCCGCCTATCACCGGTTGCATCAGTTTGCTGTCGCTGCTGTAACACATCACTACAAATTGAGTGGCTTAAAACAACACATATTTACTCTTTTATAGTTCTACAGGTCAGAGTCTTGACACAGTCTCATTGGGCTAAGTTCAAGGTGTCTGCACGACTAGTTCCTTCTGGAGGCTCCAGGGGAGAATCGGTTTCCCTGCCTTTTCCAAGTATAGAGGCCGCCTACATTGGTCCCCTTCCATCTTCCACGCCAGCAATAGCTGCGAGTCTTTCTTCCGTAGCATCACTGTGACGCTGGCTCTTCTGCCTCCCTCTTTCACATTTAAGAACCCTGTGATTACATTGGCCCATCCAGAGAATCCAGAATCATCTCCCATCTCAGAATCAGCTGATTAGCAACCTCAATTCCATCTGCAGCCTTAACTCTCACCTGTTGTGAAACATAAGAAAGATGTCTGTATGTTCCATGGATTGGGATGTGGATGTCTTGGGGGCGTTGTTCCACCTACCACACCCTCCTGACAGTCTTACCTCCGGAATCTCTGCAGCCCCTGCCCCCATTCCTCCTGCCACTCCCTTGCTGGTTACTGCATCTCTCCCAAGATGCCCCCAGTAGTACCTGTGTACAGACCCCGGGGCTGATGCTCCAAAATGCAGACACTGCCACTTCCAGTGCCCGGGTCACCAGCAAGGGAGTGTCTAAACTCTACTTGGGCACCTCTACCTGCCTTGCCCTGTTGACTCCTCCAGACCCACACCCACTCCCTCTCTCCAGCTCACACCTGTGGCTCCCTTAATACAAAATTACTTCCGGTTCTCTTTATGCCCCCAGGGCGTTTGATCCTTCCTGGCTATTGCCTGTGTGGTTCCCAGTCTCTGGACTCTCCTGCCCACCTTACTTATCTCCCCAGGGAACCTAGGTCCCTTCATCGTCCTTCCCCAGAAGCTAAGTGTGCTTTTCACCGACTGTGTTGGCTGAAAGAGATCGGAACACGCAGCTGCCTCCTCCTGCCCCTGAGAGCCCTGTGGGGTGGGCACTATGTCATGTTTGCCTCTTCGGCCACAGTGCCCAGCGTGGGATTGGTCACATAGCAGCTGCTCAGTGAACTTGGATAGAACTAAACTCAAGGACTTGGTCTGGGGGGTGGTGAAGACCCACTGGGCTGGAAGTAAAGGGTAAAGTCGGATGGAAAAGTCCTCTTGCACGAGGACCTTTGCTCTGTTTCTGTTTATTGGGGTGGAATAATAATACAACACCAATAATACAACAATAGTGTGACACCACCAGTGGCTGCTGACACCGAAGGCTGCTCCATGCCCGGCATCTGCTAAGTGCTTTACGTGGGTGTTATCGACCAACTCTCACGGCAGCCGCAGGAGATGCCACCTCTTACCCGAATCTCCCTTTCGTAAATGAGGACTCTGGGACACTTGAGGTTGACCGTGGCCAGCTTTGGAAGAGACTCTGGGCTAGGAGAGCACCTTGGCTGTCCTGACTGGAGGAGTGTTGGCAGCTGGCAGAAAGGTGGTGGTGGCACAGACCCGCAGGGCGGGGTGGGAGGAGACCTGGTCTTGAGTGGGCTTGGCCAGGCCCTTGGAAGCAGCTTCCGGCATGCTCAGCCCTGTAGCTTCTTCTTTCCTCTCACTTCCTGTCCCCATTCCTCATTGTTCTCCCAGCCTATTGTCCCCCCAGCCCAAGCAGGATATGTAGGCAGCAGGTTCATTTCCCAAAGTAAAAGCAGGGAAATGGGGAGTTACCGTGTCCTGGATACAGAGTTTCAGTTTGGGAAGACCAGAAGTTCTGGAGAGGGTGGTGGTGGTGGCTGGGCAAACATGTAAGGCCACTGAACCATGCACTTAAAAATAACTAAAATGGTAACTTTTATGTTACGTATATTTTACCACAATAAAAATATTGTTAAAAAAAAAAAAAAAACCGAAGTGAAGGAAAAGTGCTCGTGTTTGCTGAGTTTGAGGATGGCCGCCCACTGCACATTTGCCGTTTCCTAAGCGCCTCCCACGGGCCGGCCACGCACATCCTCATTTCGTCCTGGAAAGGAACTTGAGGAGAGAGGTGGCCTCCCTCTCCACTGGGGAGGAGTCTGAGCTCGGGGACTGGTGGTGATGAGGCCGCGTTTACAGACCCGCGGGCTCCAGTTTTAAGGAGCAGTACAGGGAAGCTTTAGGAATCTGGGCTCAGAATGGGCTCTGTTCTCTACTGCTGCACGACCTTGAGCGAATTGCTTCCCATCTCTGAACGTCCTCTTCTGACAATTGGGGACAATAATAGCATCCTCCCCAGTGCAGTGGGAGGATTCAACAAGATGTCGGAAAGTGCTAGCACAATGCCTTGGCTACCATCAAACATAAAATTATCTCCAGAGCCCTGCTCTTGGCTCTGCACGACACCCTCCCTCGATGCCCACTGGACAGAGGGCTGGACGGGCGGCCAGGAGAGCTGCCTCAGGGTCTCAGCCCTGACACTGACTTTCTCCGTGACTGTGGGGAAGTCCCCTCCCTTCCCTGGGCCTCCGGTTTCCCTCTGTAAAGTTAGGAGAGTGGGTAGGGTCTACAGGGTTCTTTCTGGCTCTGGCTTACTGGGGTTTCACCCACAACCCTGGACCTCTTCAGAACCGGTGTCCTCGGTCTGGCCCACTCTCTGGCAGAGGGGTCTGGCTTGGTCCCCAGTTTCACCTTTGTCCCCCAATCTTCTCGGGAGAGTCTAACTCCCAAGCAAGAGAAAGGGGGAGAGGAAGATGAAGGCAAGAGAGTTCTCAAATGCCAGGGTGTGAATCTTTGCCTGCCACCCAGACCTGGCCTCTATCAGAAGCGCCAGCAGGAACTCTCCCAGCTCTGGTGGGAATTCTGTCCAGCCTGCCATTGGCCTGAATTGTCACCTGGTAGTTCTGGGTGCAAATTCTCCCCTTATCCGCAACTACGTGTAAGTTTCAGGATCTCAGACACAGGCTTCATTTTTCCTGTATCTCCCGCCTTCTCCATAGGGCTGGGCCCAGAGAAGGATCCTCAGGAATCCCACGGTGTGTGTGTGTGTTGGGGGGCCGGTAGTGCGGCTGGTATCCTAAATGCTGGGAGCAGGAGGGAAAGAGGGGTGGTGGTTCCAAGCTGCAGAGTCCTGGAGGGAGAACATAAGCAGGGGAGGGCAGGCGAGTCCGAGCGCTCTGGGGGCCCAGTAAACAGGAGCTGGCTAGGTGTGACAGCTCTTAGTCAGTGAGCTGTGTCTGCCACAGTGGTCACCAATACAGCCGCTGTTCCCACCACCACGTCTTCACGCACTCACTGAATATTGTTATTCCTTCACTTTCTGGATTAAGTTATTTGCCTCCTTTCAGTTCTTTGTACCAATTTTCTTCCCATCTCAGGGCCTTTAGACTCTGTATCTTCTCCCTCAAGGACTGTTTCCCACCGAGGCTACTGAGAAATCAGAACATGGAGACACCTACACAGGCCATGCATAGGCGCTGGATGTAGAAGGGTAAGCATTTGCAGAGACTCAACCACAATAATAATAACAATTTTAAAAGTTAGGTGTTGCTGACTGATCACTGCATTGGAGGCACCGTGCCATGCACAGATAGTCAAATCTCACCTACATCTTAGAACGTGGCAGGGACCATTGGTTTCTCCATTTTACAGATGGAGACACTGAGGTTTGGGGAAGCTGTGCCAAGGTCACATAGCTAATGGCCCTGGGCTGAGATTCAGAAAGACGTGTGGCCTGGGATTGGAGGAGGGCCAGGATTAGGCCAGGGAGTGACCTCGGCATCGGGGAGGTGGGTACCTGCCCAGGCCTAGGCAGGGGGCAGGGGTAGCGGGTGCCAGGTTCAGTCCAGCAGGTCAGGTGCAGCCACCGTGGAGGGAGGAATCCCACGGAGGAGAACACTGAACAGACTTCTCCTCCTGCTCTGAAGTGACCCCAAGTCCTCTGGGGGGAAATCTAAATTCAGCTTTCAAGCAAGACAGGGAGCCTCTGCTCCTCCTCCTCACCCAGCCTCCTTATAAAGTTGACTTCGGCAATGAGAAATGTGGGCCTTAATCCGAAATCCATTCATTGTTAAATATCTGCTAGGCAGCACCCTGTGCCGGCTCTGCTCTAGGCCCTGGCTATAGCAGGGAAAAAGGGACAAAACCCGCTGCCATGGTGAGGCCTGCGTTCCGGAGACGGGAGCGGACAGCACAGTGGAAAATGAGTGTGCGACGCAGTGTGATAGAGGGCATAGGTACCACGCTGTGGGGGAAATAAAGGGGAACGGCAGAGGGCTTGTGGGGAAGGGGGTTTGTGACATAAAATAAAGGGGCCAGGTGACCTCGTGGGAAGTCATATTCCAGCGAAGACTTCGGGAGTGGGAAAGGGCACATAGTGCTGGGACCCGCGGGAAGAGTGTTCCGCAGGGGGAACAGCACGTGCAAAGGCTCTGAGGGACGGCGAGGTGGCCAGTGTGGCTGGACCGGGAGGGGACAGTGGTGTGTGATGCCCGGGAGGCTAGGGAGGAGAGGACTCTGTGGGGCGGCATCAGCCGCTTGGGGACTTTGGTTTGTACCAGCAGGAGCTGGGAAGCCGCTGGTGGGTTCTGAGCCGAGCATAACCTGACTTACATCTAGAAAGGGCCCTCCTGGCTGCCGTGCGGGGAGTGCTGAGGACTGAGGGCCAGGGGGAAGCAGTAGATGAGAAGGAATTAGGTTCAGGATCTAATTTGAAGGTGATGCTGCCAGGATTCGCTGATGCTCTGGATGAGGGTTTATGGGGAGAGGTGAAGTCGGGAATCATTCCAGAGTTTCTGGCTCGAGTCATTTGCTGGGCGAGGAACAAGTTCTGGGAAGCACGGAAGCCCCGTCGCAGGCGTGTTAGACAGCCAGGCGGGCCAGGCACGAGGGGAGTGAGGAGTTCAGGGGGCAGGGCTGGAGGGAGGTGGCCGTTGTGGTTCTAGAGGCTGCACTGAACCCAATCGGATGAGACCGCCCAGGAAGTGAGGGAGGAGGGAAGAGGCCTGTATTAGTCTCCCAGGGCTGCTGTGACAAAGTGCCACAAACTTTGTGGCTTCAAACAACAGAAATGTGTTGTCTCACAGACTGGAAGGCTGAACACGGGGGTCAGCGGGGTGTACTTCCCTGAGACCTGCGTGGAATCGTCCCAGCTCTGCCCGGCTCCCTGGTGGCTGGCAATCCTTGGCTTGCAGCGTCACTCTGGTCTCTGCCTCTGTCGTCACACGGCCTTCTCCTGTGTGTCTCTTTTCATAAGGACACCAGTCATCTTGGATTGAAAGCCCACCCCACTCATGTGACCTCATCCTAACTAATTACATCTGCAATGACCCTATTTCCAAATAAGATCACATTTGGGGATAGGACCTCAACACTTATCTTTTGTTTTTATTTTAAAAAGTTTTTAGGTTATCTTTTTTATATTGTGGAAAAATAAACATCAATTTTACCATCTTCACCATTTTTTTAAAAAACCAGAGACAGGGTCTTGCTGTGTCACCCAGGCTGGAGTGCAGTGGCTATTCGCAGGTACGACTGTGGCGCACTGCGTCCTCAAACTCCTGGGCTCCAGCGATCCTCCCACCTCAGCCTCCTGATTAGCTGGGACTACAGGGACACGCCACCGCGCCTGGCCCCATCGTCACCATTTGTAAGTGTACAGTGGCATTAAGCACATTCATGTTGTTGTATAGCCATCACCCTCGTCCATCTCCAGAACTTTTCCATCTTCCCAAACCGAAACTCTGTTCCCATTAAACACGAACTCCCCCTTCCCCAGCCCCTGGCAGCCACCATTTTCCTTCTGTCTCTATGAATTTGACCACTCTAGGGACCTCATGTAAGTGGAGTCATATGGTATTTGTCCTTTTGTGTCTGGCTTATTTCAATTAGCATCATGTCCCCAAGGTTCATCCACATCACAGCATGAGTCAGAATTTCCTTCCTGTTAATATTCCTCAGCATATCTTTTTTGGGGACACAATTCAACCCATAACAGGGCCCAGGGACTGAATCATGGTCACTGGAGATCACAGACGTGGGGAGGAACCAGCCAAGAAGGTTGGGAAGAGTAGCAGTGAGGTCCGATCAGGGAGGAGGGCGTGGTGGCCGGTGCCACAGCCGCCGAGGGCCAAGCAGAGGAGGTGGCAGCTGTCACTGGGTGACAGAGGGGAGGTCACGGGTGGCCCTGGGAAGAGCAATGTTGGGGGGATGGAGTCTGTTTGCAGTGGGTTCTGGGACGAGAAGCAGCAGACACACAGGTGGGGAACTCGATAAACACTGTCACACGGGGAGCAGGGAGATGGGCAATGGCCGGGGACAGAGGGTAGTTGGAGGTTCTGCGAAGGTGAGAGTAGTTATGGCGCCTTTGTGTGTCGGTGAGAACTGTCCAGCAGGAGGGGACACTGGGGGACACAGGACAGAGGTAGCTGGAGCATGTCCTTTAGGGGAGCCGTTGGGATCTGGTGCTCAAGGCAGAGTCACCTGGGGGATGAGCGTCTGTCTCTAGAGCAGGAGGGTGGCCGAGGGGAAGGAGCTGTGGTGGCAGTCCCTGGGTTTGCATTGTCTCTGTCCCTCTGAAGTAGAAACAGGTCATCAGGGGACACATCGGGGAGACGGTGTTGGGGTCTGAGGGGCGAGCAGAAGGCAGGGGCTGGTAATTGAGGGGAGGGCCCGTGGGGGAGGGGAAGGCACTGGACTGCCGGGACGTGGCACTGCCCTTGCTTTGCCGTGGGCTCGCCACGTGCCAGGCGCCAGGCCAACGCTGCTTCACACGTCTTCTTATGTAATTCTCCCAATAACCTCTATGTCATGTGCATTTTTATTTTCCATTTGACAGATGTGGAGAGTCTAAGGTTTAGGAAGGTGCTATGGTCTGAATGTTTGTGTCCCCCCCAAATCCCCAAGGCCAGGGTATTAGGAGGTGGGGACTTTGGGAGCTGATTAGGTCATGAAGGTGGGGCCTCATGCATGGGATTCATGCCCTGGTAAGAGAGGCCCCAGAGGGCTGGCTGGCCCCGGCTACCATGTGAGGACCAGCGAGAAGTCACTGTCTACGAACCAGAAACCCAGCCTTCACCAGACATGGAATCTGCTGGTGCCTTGATCTTGGAATTCCAGCCTCTGGAACTGTGAGAAATCACTTTCTGTTTTTCCCAGCTATGGCATGTGTTATAGTCACCCAAACAGACCAAGATAGCAGTGCTGCACCTTTTCGCAGACCCGAGAACCTGTAAGTCTGCAACAAGCCTGTCCCAATCCCAGAGGAAGCCTGAAGGCTATGTTGTCAATTATTAAATTACATTTTTTCTGTCTGTAAGAGGACTAAATGTTTATTTCAGAAAATTTGGAAAATTTATAGCAACACAAATATGAAAACAACTTTAAATGCTTATGTTAAATAATTTCACCACCCAGGAATAATCACTGTGAACGTGTGGCGATTTTCTTGCAGTACTGTTTTCTGTGCATATTAACTGCGGCAGATGTAACGCTGTGTGTTCAGCAAATCCCGTTTCCCTTCTCCTCTGACACACGGCCAGGCCGCCTTTCCCGGCTTCCCCCGCAGGGAGGGCGGCCCACGGTGCCGACCAATGGAACCTGGGAGAAAATGACGTTGCCCACTTCCCGGCCTGGTTTACCATCTCTTCCACTGATCCTCCAAGCTCTCTTCTCTGGCGCTCGCAGGACAGGAGGGATCCAGCAAAGGACTCCAACACCCTAGGGAGCAACCAAGCCACTGGTTGGAAGAAACCTGGGTTCCAGTGGAGGCAAGGCCCCCACCCCTGACGCCCCACATTTGATGGTGTCTCAGGGGAAATACACCTTTGCTTTGCTAAGCCATTGACCTCTGGGAGCTGTTCGTTAAAGCCGTTAGCCTTATACAGCAACACCATGTAAACATTAGCATCATACCGGAGATGTTCCTTTGAGACTGATTTATTATGGTGATCGCTACTACTTAGCATTCATCACAACCTTTTCACCATGTTATTAAACCACTTTTGACAGCATGATTTTAATGGTTGCATGGAAGCCCACCATAATTCTTTACTTGCCCAATCCCATATGGTTGGAAACGCAGGCTGCTTCCAACATTTTGCGTGTACAAGCCATGCTCCAGGGAACATCCTCGTGATAGCTTGGGTGAGCCCTTCTGCAGAGGCACCTCTTCACCCCGCCTGGTTTCCTGCCGGAGCCTCTCTGGCTGCACTCGGAGGGCTCCTCAGTTCCACAGAGGCTATGTAAAAATGAGTGTAGTAGGGTAAATGGTACCGTCCTGGGCTAAGTTGTATGAAAAACCTTGATTTTCTAGAACTGATTTCATTTTGCCTTTGTGTCCCCTTTCCTGCCGATGTCTTCCTGGTGGAGGAGGAGGTGGGGTGACAAAACTGGAAGACTTTTCCTTTGTAAAACGGTCTCTTCCAAGCAAATACTTGGTCCATTCAACGCCCTACCCCTTGTAAGGGGGGTTTCTCTGCACTCGAGGGGGGTGTCTCCCTTCTGTTTCTTTTCGAAGATGGTATCTGCCTTACGTGGCCTAAAGGGGTCGGGGAAGGAGTCTCTTGTCCTACTTGCTGTCACTGTACCTGCGCAGGTGTGGCGGTCTGGTCTGCCCTGGTCTCTGGGCATCGCATCGGCATTCTCTGAAGCTGACTGTGGACTTGACCTTGCCCGCACGTCTCCTCTCAAAGTCAAGCCTCTTCCCGCCGGTATCGCTTTCCCGGGGCTGCCGTAACAAAGTGCCGCAAACACTTAAGACAACAGGACTGCATTCTCCCACAGTTCTAGAGGCTAGAAGTCTGAACCCAAGGTGTCGGCAGTGCCACGATTCCTCCGAATCCTCCAGGGGAGGATCCGTACTGCCTCTTCTGGCTTCTGGTAGCCGTGGACTCGTAGCCGCATCACTCCAACCTCTGCCTGTGTCCTCACACGGCCTTCTCCTCTTCAACGGCACCCGTCACGCTGGGTTGCGGCCCACCCTAATGACTTCCTCTTGATTATGTCTGCAAAATCCCAGGGCCAAATACGGCCACATTCACAGGTACTGGGGCATAGAACTTCACCGTATCTTTTGGGGGGTATGGTTCAACCCATAACACCATCCCTGGGTCCCTTCCCCTCTGGGCTTCCTCCACTGGGCAGCAGTGGGGGGTCTCTGTGAGACTGTCCTCAGACCCACCCACCTGGGGACGGGGGACCCTCAGCCACTTCTGCTCTGCAGCAGCCTGGCCACATTGGGTGCGGTGTCAGGCCCAGGGGAAGCCTTTCAGCCTCCCTGGGACACACCCCAGGGGCACAGGCACTAGCTCCGCTGTCCTTGGATCCCCAAACCTAACTGAACCTTCTACTTCACCCGGGCTCCTCACCTCACCCTGACCCCAGACTTGCTCCCCCACCTCCTGCCCCGAAAGGGCCTCCTGCTCCCCGCTGCTGTCTGGCAGGGGCTCTCCTGTGTCCTCCCTCTTCTTCCCTGCTCTGCGCTGCAGGTGTCACCCACCAGCTCCTCGTGGGGCGAAGAGCTGCATGGTTTGAGTTTCATAGTGAGGGAGATGTGGCGAGACAGAAAACATCCTGGATTAGCTAAAGGGAAGGCAGAGCAGGAGCCATTTCAAAAATCCTTTGTCGCTAACATGCTTCTGGTGTTGAGCCCTATTTGCCTTGACCTTTGAGAGGCTAAGCAGATGAGAGCCTGGCCTCCCCTTCTCTCCCAGCCGACTTACCTGCTCAGCGAGCCCAGCCACGCTTCCCGGTCTGTCCCCTGCTCCCTGGGCCTCTTCTGGCCCCTTGGCACTGGTTCTCATTTTCTGGGACACTCCTTCCCTGCCTCCTTGCTTGGGCAATTCCTACTCACGCTTTGGGTCTCAGCTTGGACAACACTTCATCCAGGAAGCTGTCTCCAGTGCCCCAGACACGTGACCACCATGATGGCCTCCCTGACACCCACTGTGCTTGTGGCTACGTGGTTTATGTCTGTGACCCTCACAGACCACAAGCTCCATGAGGGCAGGAGCCACATCTTTTTTGTTCCCCTCTGTTGTGCCCACTGCTGGCACTTGATAGGAGCCCCTCAGTTTGGGAAGAAGGGGTGAAACCCAGTGGAAGTGAGGCCATCGTTTTGTGTTTCGTCGAATCCATGAATGTGCCCACATTCAGCCGTTGTTGACCTGCAGAAACTGCAGTTGCCCACGGTGGAGCCTTCCTCCAGCCTTCCTGTCCTGCAGACAGGCATCATGGGGCACGGACCAGCTTGTCTGCTGGAGAGGGCAGGCCTCGGATGGCCCATGATTTCCTGGGACTCTCCTTTCCCCCTCTGCGTTGGCAACCAGGCCCAGCAGATTCCGCGCTGATGGGCACGGAAGTGTGTGATTAAGTAGCTTCCGTGACTCAGCTGGCTGCTCTCCAAATGCTGCAGGCCCTGGCCAGTTACTGTCATGCGTCCCTCATCTTGTCTGAGAGCAGCTTGGGGGTGCCACTATTTGAGCCCATGTGGAGCAGCTGTTAAGAGCAATGGATTTTTCAGCATGGGGCCTGGCACACAGTAGGTGCTCAATAAGTGCTTGTAGAATGATGGAAACCAGATTGGGGTTTGTGTCACAGCTCTGCTACTTATTGACGTTGAGACCTTGGGCAAGTGACTTACACTCTCTGAGCCCGGCTCCTCCCATGGCACTGGGGCCCCCAAGCTCAGCCTCCCCAGACACTTCTCCAGCCCCGTGTCTGACCGCTGCTCACTCGGCCCAACAGGGGAGAACTGCCGTTTCCACCCCGGCCCTGCCCGTCCTCCCGGCTCCTTGCTGCTCTCGAGCTGCCCCTGCTACCGGGGGTACTCAGTGCACCAAATGAGGGATGTTTGTGGAAGAACTTTGACTATCAAAACAAACCCCAGAAAACAGCAAGTATTGATGAGGATATGGAGAAATTGGAACCCTTGAGCACTGCTGGTGGGAATGTAAAATGGTGCAGCCACGTGGAAAACAGCATGGCAGTTCCTCAAAAAAATTAAAAATAGAATTACCATATGATCTAGCTTCTGGGTATAGACCCAGAAGAATTGAAAGCAAGATCTCAAAGAGATACGTGTGCTCCCATCTTCCTAGCAGCGCTATCCACGACAGCCAAAGGTGCGGCAGCCCGGGCGTCCGTCGACGGGTGAATAGACAGGCCAGGTGTCCACACGTGCAAGGGACTATTACTCCGCCTTAAAAGGAAGGACACTCTGACACATGCTGCAGCATGGATGGACCTTGAGGACAGTATGCTCAGTGAAATGAACCAAGCACAAAGAGTCAAGTGCTGTTTGGGTCCTCTCACACGAGGTACTCAGAGTCGTCAGAATCACAGAGACAGAAAGTGGAATGTCGCTGCGAGGGGCTCAGGGGCCGGGGTAATGGGGAGTTAACGTTTAACGGGGACAGAGTTTCCTACTACAAGGATGAAAGGCCTGGAGGTGGAGGTGGTGAGGGTTGCACGGCAACGTGCATGTACCCAATGCCACATGTACCCAATGCCACAGGTACCCAATGCCACTGGACCGTACTCTTCAAATGGTTACGCTGGCAAATTTTGTGTTATGTGTATTTTCAATTAAAAAAAAAAAAGAACTTGATGATTGCCTTTGCCAGAAGCCACCGTACCTTTGCCTATTGGGACAAAGGAGCCAGGCCCTGGGAACAGACCCTCCTATGCCACCTGCCACGGACAGGCAGAGACCCCTGTGCTTCCCCAGGCTTTCCCCAGGCTCCCGCCCTCGTCCTTCCCTCGCCCGGCCCCCTAAAGTCCTCTTCCGCCCCTCACCAGCCCGATCTCAGTAGCTCCCTCCCTGGCACCCCTGCTCCTGGCTTGGCCAGGGATGCGCTCGCGTCTGTGGTCTCCTGGGACCCCCGCTCCTCTCTCTCCCTCCACACGCACACGCTCCCTCCGAGGCCGCAGTCTGTCCCCGGGGGCACATCCCTTGTCCCCACCTCTGCCTCTGGCGAGTCCAGGGTGCTGCCTATTGTGTCCCGACATCCCAGCAGTGGAACCTGGCTGGGCAAAGCCACCCGACAGCGTGACTGGCCTCACCTCATGGCCTCGCCCTCCAGTTGACCTTTGGTGCTGTCCAGCAATCCTCGACCTTCTCCAGGTCCGCTCCCGGCTCTGCTCTCC
>CM052443.1:123729482-123784270 GCA_028533085.1 Varecia variegata
ACAGACGGGCCGGTGTTCCAGGAGCTGAACCGACTCGGAACTGCAGGGATCTGTTCCCAATCTATGGACTGAATTGAATAAATGCATAGAAAGTCTCAGTTTTAAGTTTCTGTACCTAAAATTTTTTTGTACGTTTAACATCTGCCAGTACTTGTCTGTGCATGACATTCACTAATGCTTGTTGCTACCGCCTATGCGAATTTATCTGCATGTCCCAGGCACGTGCGGCTGTCCATAGGGACGTACAAAACTCACAGTGCTACTGTCAGGCCTATCTTGCAGATGAGGAAAATGAGGTTCAGAGAAGGGAAGTCACTTGCCCAAAGCCACACAGCTGGCGCAGGGTGGAGCTGAGACTTGAGCCCAGGTCTGGGCAGCACTAAGGCCCCTGCTCTACCCACTACCCTCTCCCTTCTCCCCGTGGGCACCAGGGCCCTGAGGTGTTTAGGAGCCTTCTGCTTTCCAATTTCCTCCCCCTGCCATCCTGGAGACCGCCTTTGTTTCAGGTGTTCTGCCCTGGAGAGCCCCCGGGGAGGGGGGGTCCTATTTCACTTGTCTGGGTGTGGCCTTGGGGCTGAGCCTGAGAGGTGATGATTACTTAGGGTGCCCTGAGGGGGTGGGGTGGGATGCTGGGGGCTCCCCTCCAACCACAGGCCCTCTGCTTCCTGCTCCCCAACTGGACCGGAAAGGTTCAGGGCCCGGGGGGTGGGATTCTGGGACACTGTGTGTCCAGGGGGCTGTGGGCAGAGCCCTGCTCCAGTCACTGCTCCAGGCTGCAAAGGGCGGGGTCTCACCTCCCATTTCGTCCTGAGAGCTGGAGCCGAGGTTGACCTGGTGGCTGCTATGGATGCCGTGCCCAGGCTCCTCACACTCTAAGGGGGGTGGTCTTGGGCCTCAGAGAGGGCGAGCTGTGTCTCCTGGGACTGACAAGTGTCTCTGGACCCTCGATAGCAACCAGGGAAGACGTGGTGTCAGGCTAAGGAACGCCATGGGCTTCAGAAGAGAGTCATGGCCAAGCTGGGTCCTGTGTGGACATAGCCTCACTGTCCCCACTGCACACAAGGAGCCCTGGGGCTGAGGGACAGATTTGCCACCTGTGACATACGCCACCAGCTTGCCTGTCTGTGCCCTGGCACGGCCAGCCAGCACAGAGCGTGGTCTGCCCGGGCTGGTATTTTGTGGCGATGTGACAAACAGATGCCAGTCCTTGTGCAGGTCAAACGTCACCTCCATCCTAGCTGGTCTTCCACTAGATGGCTGTTTGGGGACTGTCCTGGCACCCTCATGAGTCCTCCCCTAGCCCCTGTTCCGCATGGCTGCCTGTTTTAATTCACACCTTCCTTTCTGAGACTTATAATTGCATTTCTCACGCAGGAAATGATTAGCATAGGGGGTGACTGGGACCCCACACACCTGCTCACTTAGAAATTGAGGGGTGATCGGTGGGGTCCTGCTGGCAGAGCGTCCTGCATCACAATGGCAGAGCAGCACTGCAGACACCACGATCCTCAGTGGGACATCGCCCTCCTGGAGAGGCCATTGTAGGCCAGCGGACCAAAGTGTGCCAGGTGGGGAGGGTGTCCCAGTGGAGGGGCCTGGGAAAAGCGTGGAGCATGCAGGGAACAGACGGCCACACAGGGAGCACAGGGCTTCCAGCAGGAGGCCATGAGCCAGGCCTGTCCCCCAGGGCTTTGCCGTCCTCGTCTGTAACGGGGACCATGGAGGTACCTGCCTCACGCCTGGGCGGTAATAGTAGCACCTGTCAGCATTAGGTGAGACCTGGTCCCCCCCTCGCAGGGGGCCCCATGCCCTGGCTCACCGGCCCCCTCTGGCCAGGGTTTCCCCGGTGTGGGGTGGGCAGCCCCGGTGACCTAGACCGTGATTTTAGGGGTCGCACAGACTCCCACCACGCCAAGGTGATCCCAGTCTCCATCTGTCTCGGCCCCAGGTTCCCTGGAGGGCAGCTCACACCTCCCCAACCATTTTCCATGAAAGGGCTGTTGGCAGAATAGCCGGATAGGGTTGAACATGGTTTATTTTAATGGTCATTTATTTTTACTTTTACTTTCTGTTTATGGCACGAGATCTTGGCATTCCACTTAACAGTAGTCATATAAAGTTCCCCGATAGCTACATTCACTTAAGTAAAAACAGTAAATTCATTTAAAGGAAAATATTAAGCAAATAATAGAATGGGTAAGACACAGACAGGGAAGCATCGTGGGGGTGGCAGACAGACCCCTGGGTGGCGTTTGGCTTCTTGTAACTCATGAATCAGGAGGCGCATTTGACATTTGCTTTGTTATGATTGCTCCAATGGTAAAGGAAGTGCTGGTGCTAACACGTTTGGCAGGAGGGGTTTGGCTGATGCCAGCGCATACCCCCAAACCTATCTGTGGCTTGCTGCCCTGTGAGATGCCCCCACATTCTGTGCCAGAACTGAGCTGGAGGTAGAAGCAGGGGGCACAGCAACCTGGCAGGCCCAGGGCAAGGCTGGCCCACCCCACCCACCACCCGGAGGGGCCCTGGGCGCCCTGACTTTGGAGCCTACCAACTTGCACTGCTAGGAGAGAAGGTATTCAGTGAGGGTGGGGGCGGGCGGGCAGGGCTGGGGTGGCACAACTGCAGGGGCCTCGACTGCGGCTGGAACGGGTGCTAACCCCTCACCTTCTAGGGTTCCACAGTGGGCTGGAGCAGGGAGTACTATTTTCATAAAATTTCATCCTTGGTGTATTTTTAGCCCCTCAAATGGTGTCCACCCACGGTTGAACTGCCAAGGGACCCTGACCCCTGCTGCCGGGCCCCTCACCTGCAAGTGTGGGAGGCGCCAGTACCCGTCACTCCCTGCCGGAGAATCTTCTCTGACTTCCTTCTCCTCCATCTCCCCCGGGGCCCGGCTGTCCCTGCTCCCATCACCTTCCTCTTCCCTGTTCTGGGACTTCCAGGTGCCTTGGGATCCTGGAGGAAGGGGTCAAAGGCAGATTCCTGGGGAGTCAGCTCAGTAGGTCTGGGGGGACTCAGAGGGTCTGCATTTTGTTAAACTCCCCAGTGGTCTGGCACAGGTGCTCTGGGGACCACATTTGGAAAAGCCGGTCCCCGGAGTTTTGGCCCGAAGACGGGGCTGTATATGGGGGCCACGTCCAGGGTGTGGCACAGACTGGTGGGTGGGGCGGAGGGCAGATAATGGGATGGGACTGAGGGGGAATGAGAGGGGCTGCTGCCCTCGGGCTCTCCTGGGCCACCCAGTGCCATTCAAACCTGACTGCGAATCAGTCGCCTGGGGCCTCGTTAAGACACAGCTGGCTGGCCACAGGTATGCCAGGTGAGAACCGCAGGTGTGCACAGGCAGCTGCGGCAGTCCTGGCTAGGCCCAGGGGCAGAGACCACGCCCTCCCCTTCCCTGGGAGCTGCCTCAGCCCTTGGAGGAATGAAGCAGGACATAGACAGATGGCACCATGTGAAAACACCGATGTGACACCTGAGTGGGAGCGCTGGTGCTGGGTGCACGCTGAGCGTAGCTTCTGGGACACCCCCCGACACACACACACAGCCCTGCACTGCGGGAGCCGAGCCAATGTGGCCTTCAATGTAAAGTCGAGTAAGCTGAGCTCAGAGAGGGCAAGTGGCCTGCACAAGGCCACACAGCCAGTGAGTCGGCGGACCAGGCCCAGACCCAGACCTGCCCAGCTTCACATCTCATGCTAGTGGTCGTGGTGTCACTACTGGCTACCTGGTTCCAGTCACTTAGAAGGGAAGGATGTGGACAAATAGGAATGCGTATGGCAGGACACGGCGGGGGACAGAAAGGGGCCCAGGAGTTTGGAGTGCCGTGTGGGTGCTGGAAAGGGCAGCCGCTCAAGGGCGCTGGGTGAGCCTGGACCCTGGGGATCCTGTCTTCACTGGACCCGATGCCGCTCCTCCATCTTCAGGGATCTCCTTTGGCCAAGTGGCCTCCCCACATCCCCACCTCTTGGCACACAATGACACCTGACATTACTCCACTGAAGGGGACACTTCAGGGTGGGGTGCGGGAGTGGGGAGGGAGGCTGTTGTGCTCAGCTTCAGTGCCCACTGGCCCAACACACCACGGTGGGCCTAGAGGGGCACCGGTCACCCAGGTCCTAGGTCTGACCTTGGAGCAGAGTTTTGGGCGCCTCTTCCCCCTTGTCCATACCTGCACTGTGCACACCCGCCCCCGGGCCCAGCGCCTTCCCGTCCTGGGTCTGGCAGCACCTGGGTCTGACTGTGGAGGGTCCTTGCTGGGCTTGGCAGGTGGGTGGCAGGATGGGTAACTGCAGAGGAGAGGGCAGGGGTGGCCTGAGGGGTGGCCAGAGTGGCGTGGGAATGGCACGAGGGAGGGGTCTTCTTTGGGGACTCGGCTTCTCCTTCTGTACAGGGAATGGGTGGGGCCCGGTGTCCAGAAGGCTCTGGTGGTCTGATGGGGTGGTGGGTGGTGGGAAGGGTCCCTACCTGTCCTGGCCTCCAGCCTGGGCCCCTGCCTCCACCTCCCCCTAGGAGAGCTCCCAGGCTGGGCGGCGCATTGGGGGTGCCTGCCGCGCCTGGGCTGCGGGGCCAGGCCAAGCTGGCAACCCCACCCTCCAGCTGCGTGGTCTGAGCACAAAGGCTGGCACTGAGCAAGTGCTCAGTAAACACTGCCCGTGTATTATGATCAGTAACAAAATGCTTCAAAAGTTGGGGGATGAGGGGCCTTCTAAGCATAGTTGTCTGGGTTGGAGGTCTCTGCATCGGGTGGGAGCTGGGTGCCAGGTTCCCTCCCCACGCAGCCTGGGATGGAGGGATCTTGTCTTTTCTCTTCCTTCCCAGGTGCTGGGGCCTCCCCAGACCACCCTATGCTGTTATCTTGTGGGCTGGGTCCCCTGTTGATTGCCTGGCACCTCTGTGGGAACACGAGGCAGGAGTCCCAAGAACATCTCTCTGCAGCCTCACACCCCTGCTGTGGTCCCTGGCAGGGAACAGATTCTCCCAAACCTTTGTGAATGAACTAAAGGATGGCATCACTATAATCGACTCCGTTTTATAGAAGAGGATATTGAGGCTCAGAGAAGGAAAGCCACTTGCCTGAGGACACACAGCAGGAGAGCAGAGAGCAAGACCCCTGGTCTGTCTGGGTTGGACACCAGCTTCCTCCCAGAGACCCCTGCCCCACCACCCTTGGAGAGTCAGGATTTTACACTCCCTGTGGCCCAGGGGGCTGAGAAGACAGGGGTTGGGGTGTTGGAAGCTGTGGAGCTGATGGCTCCTACAGCACCTGGCAGGAGGCCTCGCAGCCTGGTGGGCTCAGGAGGCAGCTGGCGACTCACAAATGCACTAATTATCACGCGTGCAAGAGGGATGGCGCCTGCCAGGGACCGGGAGGCAGGTCCTGCCTTTTCTTGTTGTTTTATTACCTTCTGAGTCTGAGATCAGTGGTTTCTGGATAGAGTCACATTAACCTCACATCTATTCGATTGAGTCATTGGTTGGTTCGTCCCTTCCCTCGTTCATTCAGTAAAATACTCTCACAACAAGGAAGAACATCTTGGAGATGCCTCTGCCTCCCCCAGGTTTGTCTGCAAAGAGGAAAAGCATGATGGGATTTATCTCACATTTGTCGAGTGCCTCCTACGAGCCGGGTCAGGTGTCTAGTTCAACCCCTACACCACCCCGGTTGCAGTCTGTCTTGTGTCTTGTATTTTTCACTCTACATTTTACTGTTGTGTTTCCTCATGCACCCAAGGCCCCTGTACCAGACAGTGTCTACAGAGTGGGACACGATACTTGAGGGCCTACTGCCTGGTTACCAGGGAGGGGACATCATCCTCTTCCCAGACCAGGGTCCCTCTGCACCAACCCCTCTCTGTCCAGCTGACCTGTGCTCATCCTTCAAGGCCTGGCTTGGTTCCGCCTCCTCCAGGAAGCCCCGCACTCCCTGCCCTCCAGGCCAGTGCTCTCTCCTGTCTTGTGGAGTCCTGTCTCTTCTCTTCATTCCACACTTCAGATCTGAGCTCAAAGTCACCTTGTCAAGGGGCCTCCTTAGACCACCCTATGTGATTATCCTGTGGGCTTGTCCTTTAGTTTCTCCCACAGGGTCTGGTCGCTCGGGAGAGGGACTTGTGCAGAAGGTGCTGGGTAGCTGCTCAATGCAGAAAGATCTGCTGCGTAGAGTGGCCAGATTTAGCAATAAAAATAACAGAAAAATATCACACACTGAGTTAAATATGCATTTCAGATAAGCAACCAATAACTGCTGAGTATAAGTGTGTCCCGAATATTGAATGGGATATACTTACACTAAAAATCTGTTGTTGATCTCAGATTCAAATGTAACTTGGCATCTTGAATTTAATCTGGGAACCCTACCACCTCTTTGCCCCCTTGTCGGCCAAGCTCAGGAGCTAGACCATGAGCCCCTGAGGGCAGGGGCCTTGTCTGTGTAGGCCACTGCTGTGTGCACGCCCCGCCCTCAGCAGGGAACTGAGGTGCAGCAGGTGCGGGATGAGTGATACCTGTTGACAGGGTGAGCGAGGGGGCCGAGCACTAGCTTGGGGGTCGCGGTGCATGCAGCACTCCTCAATTTCTGCAAATTGGTGAGAAGACTGAGACGCAGGCTGTTTGATCCAAGAGGTACTTTTTAATTATTGTAAAACAGCTGTGACTTACTGAGCACCACTGTGTACCCAGCCTCACCCTGTTTTCGTACACAGTAGCTCTGCAGGGAAGGCATTCTTATGACGCTTTCGGTGGGCAACTGAGGTTCAGAGAGGGGTACCTGGCCGCAGGTCGCACAGCTGGGGATTGGACACGGGTGTTTCTGCAGCCCCAGCACCTCCCCCACAGTGTGGACGGGGCCACTGAGGCTCCTGCTGCTTTGATGAAGGTCCTCTGTGAATGGCGCACCCCCGGCGTGATGCTCACGTGCGCGCCGAAGTTCTGGGCAGTCTGTTCTCCTGCCAGTCCTGCTCGTGCAGTTCATGCTTTCAGTAAACCCTGCGTCCTGCCACGTTTGGTGCACGGGAGCACTCTCCCTTACTCAGGAATTCTGAACGAAGGAGGCTTTGAATGAATGAGGCTCTGCTGAACTGAAATTCCAGGTGGGGCAGGGAGGTGGCCGGGTGGCTGGTGAGGGGCACGGGCTGGGCAGTCAGACGGGACGGCGTTTGGATCCAACCCCAACCGTTCATGGGCTCCGTGACTTCGGGCAAATCACTTTCTCTCTCCGGCCCTAAACCGTCTCTAAAGAGGGGGTTAAATCAACTCAGACACCCCAAGGCCCCAAGAAGTGCCGGCTGCTGAGATGCAGATGATGAAGGTGCTTGGGGCAGGGCGTGGTCACTTCTTCCCTGGGGGAGGCCCTGGAGCCCTGTGCCCCGAGGAGCCCTAAGCATTGGTTCTGGCTCCACCTGGACAGCTGCTGAGAAGGGGACACTCCCTTTCTCAGTCCCCTGTTTGTTCCCTCCAGCCAGCATAGAAGCTCCTCCAGGCTGAGTCCTTATCTCCGGGTTGCTGTGCGGGGCGGCCCCCACGCCCCCTCCGGAGTGGCTGGAAGAAGTGAGCGAACTCGTCATTAAGCTCCCATGTGTTTAGAGCATCATTCTTACTGCGCACACATCCGTCCATTCATCCGCTCATTCGACAGAAAGCTGTGGGCATCGAGCACTTCAGCGTGGAACGAGACACTGGCCCTGCCCTTGCGAATCCCTTTCAGCCAGGTGCGGGGGTGACAGCAGCACCAAGCAGGAGAGAACAGAAACAAACGCCACCTGCCAACTTCCCTGCCTCCTCCTAGCCCAGCCTCTGTGTGCTCCCACACATTCCCCCTTCTGGATGTTAAGAGTTTAATATATGCAAATACCCTTTTCCTATCGTGGTTTTAGCCTTGAACTCTGTGGATTAAGTTACTTGATTTAAATACGTCTCCCCCCAACATATACATGTACAAATCCCAAACACTAAATAAAATCCCCACATTTCCCAAGTGCTGTGGGCATTTCAGCAGTTAAGATGGTGCATGGGGGCTGCTGAGATTTTATTTGGAATATCAAATACCTGTATAATATGGAATGCTCCTTAACGAGTTTGCTAATACGCTAATACCAGCCGGGGGACGGTAGCAAGGCCAGGGCTGGAGGTGCGAGGGGAGGGGCCTGCGGAAGGAGAGAGGCCAGCTAGCAAGCGAGGGAAGAGTTGGACTGGGTGAGGGGGTCACACGGCCAGACTGGAGGGACACCTGGGTTTAGACGCATCAGAGGCCTGGGCAGGACTGTGGGTTCATTAGAAACCATCCCTGGGAACCAATGCAAATCCTGCCCAACTCGGATCTCAGCTTCTCTGCAAAGCGAGAGGGCCTCCAGGAACCTGCACTTCCAGAAGTCAAGGGACAGAGCCCGGGCCTGGCCTTTGGGTGCCTGAGTAGCAGGTGCATGGTGGTGACCTGCTCACCCTCCCCTGAGACTGGCAGGTGTAAGGACACGTCCATGCTGTGCCTGGTACCCTCCGGGCCTCTCCTTCATTCCCCGGGAAGAGCTCCCACCTTGGAGCCCTGACGCAGAGGTCACCTTCACAGCAAGTCTGCCCTGAGCAAGCTGCCGGGCAGGCCCATCCCTTCCCAATCCTCCTGCCTCGTTCCACAGTACCAGCCTCCGTCCAACAACCTTCATAATTTACTTTTTCTGCTGTTTCTTGCTTCCTGTCCTCTCCCTTCCCCCAGTCCCCCCCGACCCATCACCAGAACGCAAGCTTCTGGACGCCAGGGTCTGGTTTGATCTTGTTCACTGATGTGCACCCAGGGCCTGGTCCAGGCCTGGCACACAGTAGGTGCTCAGGGAATATTTTGTTGCCTCATGAACTCCACACACACTGTGCAAATCCCTCCCTACCCCTTGCCAGGCTCTGGCCAGGAGCTGGTATACAAAGGCAATTGCAGTCCGCGGAACCAATAAACTGCTCAAGAACCAATGCAATCTGGCGAGTCCTTACTGAGCGCCTGCTGCATACTTGTCAAGCTGAGTCCTCGGTTCCACAGAGGGTGGAGAGGGGTGAGGAAGACCCAGCGTGGCCGAGGATCCCCGGGCCCACGCTCTGCCCTTCCGACCTCACCACTGCTATCACGGAAGGCTTCCCCAGAGAGGTGACACCAGAGAGAGCTGGTCTGGAGACTCCCTGGGACACAGCTGTCTTTGGTGCAACATTTCTGTAAAGCCTTGGCCTCCTTTGGCCTGCTGCTTGCGTGCATGTCCTTTGCCATCCACTGACTTTCAGTGGATATTTAGAGAGCTGCTCTGCATTTTGTTCCTGTGCACCTCCTCCCCTACGCCCCCTAGTCTTTATTCATATTAATGTTTACGATTGCTTAAAGGATTAAAATACACCTCCCCCCGACTTCTCACAGTTGACTTAGAGTTAATATCGAACCACTTCAAGTCAAATGCAGAAACCTTGCAGCCACACACACACAGGTCTGTGGGGGTGGCCCTGGTGGCCTTCATGCCATCGCTGTCACAGGTGCATGTACATAACGTCCGCTGTAGGTAGTCCTGTATGCTTTGCAGAAATTAATAGGAACAAATGATCTTTCCTTTTCACCCAGATATTTATCCAATGCTCTTCCTGGAGATCCGAATTTCCATCTTGTACCACATCCCTTCAGCCTGAAGAATTTCCTTTTAGCGTTGCTTCCGGAGCGTGTCTTCGGGTGCAAAAGTCTCTTCCTTTTTTTTGTAAATCTGAAAATGACCTTTATTCTTAAAGGATACTTTTGCTGGATATAGAATTATTGGCTTGAAATATTTTTTCCTTCCTCTTTTTTAAAAACTGCTTTTCATTTTGAAATAATGACAGACTTAGAGAAAGTTCTAAAACTAGGACAGAGAGATCTGGGTACCCTCAGCTAGTTTCCCCTGGTGGCGGTGGCGTGCCTCATATGATAGCACAGCGTCACAGCCAGGAAACCGACATCGCTACAATGTGTGCATCCAGTGCTGTGCTATTTTATCACATGTTCAGATTTTGTCACTACCGTGGCAACCAACAGACAGGAGTGCACCATCGCCACAAAGACCTCCTTCAATTGCCCCTTTGTAGTCACACCTGCCACCTGCTCCCACCTGCCCTCAGCCCCACACCCACCCGTCTGCTCTTATCTCTGTGATTTTGTCATTTCCAGCACATTATGTAAATGAAGTCATACAGGATGTAATATTTTCAGAATGGCTTTGTGACTCCGTGTATGCCTGTGAGATCCATCCAAGTTGTTGTGTATCAGTTGTGCATTCCTTTTTATTGCTGAGTAATATTTCGTGGTTCATTTAGCCATTCACCTACTGAAGGGCGTTTTGGTCATTTTCCAATTTTTTGGCTATTGCAAATAAAGCTGCTGTGAGCATTCATGTGCAGGTTTTGCTATGGATGTAAGTTTTCATTTCTCCCGGATAACTTCCCGGGAGCATGATGGTTGGATTAAGTGTATGCTTAGTTTTTTGAGAAACTACCAAACAGTTTTCCAGAGTTGCTGTGCTGTAATAGTTTCTATTCCCAATAGCAGTGCATGAGTGACCTAGTTTCTCTGCATCCTCGCCAGCATTTGGTGTTATCGCTATTTTCTCAAGCTGTTCTAATAGGGTGTGTAGGAATGTCTCATGTGGCCTTAATTTGCATTTTCCTAATGGCTGTTTGGACGCCTTTTCACATGCCTGCTTGCCATCCACGTGTCTCCTTCAGAGAAATGTCTCTTCATCCGTTTGCCCGTTTTCTAATTGGATTGTGCATGGTTTTTACTGTTGAATTTTGAGAATTCTTTATATAGTCTAGACACACATTCTTTGTTAGATGATTTGTTAGGTAATTTGCAGATATTTTCTTCTAATCTGTATCTTGTCTTTTCATCCTCTTATCAGGGTCTTTGGCAGAGCAAAAGTTTTAAATTTTGATGATGTCTAATTTATCAATACTTTTGTTATGCATTATGCTTTTGTGTTAAGCCTAAGAACTCTTTGCCTAGTCCTAGATACTGAAGATTTTTTTTCTGTGCTTTTTCCTAGAAAACTTTATAATTTTATATTTTATATTTAAGTCTGTGATCTATCTAATTTTGCATAAGGTGTGAGGCTTAATTCAAAGTTTCAATTTTTTTGCCTGTAGATGTTCAATTGCTTCAGCACCATTTGTTGAAAAAGCTACTTTCCACCACTGAATTGCATTTGCACCTTTGTAAAGCATCAGCTGGATGCATTTGTGTGGGTCTTTTTCTGGTTCTCTGTTCTACTCTGCTGCTCTGAGTGTCTGTCCATCCACCAGTACCCCAGACTCCCGATTACTGTGGCTATGTAATATTTTAAAGTCAGTTAGAGAGATTCTTTCCACTTTATTATTCTTTTTGAAAATTGTTTTAGGTATTCTAATTTCTTTGGTTTTCCATATAAATTTTGGAATAATATTGTTTATATTGTCAAAATATCTTGCTTGGATTGTGATAGGAATTGCATTAAACTTAAATATCAATTTGGGGAGAACTGATATTTTTACTATGTTGATTCTTCCAATCAATGAACATGGATTCTCTCTCCATTTGTTTAGATCTTTTAAAATTTTTTCACCAGTGTTTTACAGTTTTCAGCATATAAATCTTGTATATCTCTTATTATTATTTATACTTAAGTATTTCATTTTGTAAATGGTGTTATATTTTAAATATTACTTTCCATGTGTTCATTGCTCATACATAGATACACAGTTTGATTTTTGTGTGTCAATCTTGTGTCCTGTGACATTTCTGAACTCACTTATCAATTCTGGGAGACTTGTTGTAGATTTCTTGGGGCTTTCTGCATAAATAATCATGTTATCTGCAAATAGGGATTTTTTTATTTCTTCCTTTCTGAACTATATGACTTTTAATTTCTTTTCTTGCCTTATTGCTCTGGCTAGAGCTTCCACACTGAACATAAGTTGTTGAGAGTGGGCATCCCTACCTTGTTTCCAATCTTAGAAAGCTTTCAGTCTCTCATCATTAAATATAATGTTAATTGTAGATTATTTTTGATAGATGTTCTTTACCAAGTGGAGGAAGTTCTCCTCATTCCTTTCTTAGAGTTTTTTCATGAATGGGTATTGCCTTTTGTCAAATGTTTTCTCCTTATCAGTTAATATGATCATATGATTTTCTTCTTTAGCCTGTTATATGCTGGATTATATTGATTAATTTTCAAATATCAAACCAGTCTTACATCCTTAGAATAAACTCTACTTGGTCATGATATAGAATTCTTCTTATGTATTGCTGAATTCTATTTGTCAATATTTTAAGGATTTTGGCATCTATATGCATTAGGGATATTGGTTTATAGTTTTCTCTTTTTTTGAACTATCTGTGTCTAGTTTTGATACCTCATAAAATGAGTTGGGAAGTGTTTCCTTCTTTTCTTATGAATTTAATTTCTTTAATAGTTTTCATATAATTTATTTCATATTGGGTGAGTGGTAATAGTGTGTGCTTTCCAAGGAATTGTCCATTTTATCTAAGTTGTCAAATTTATGTGTAGAGCTGTTCATAATATTCCCTTACTACGTTTCTGATGTCTCTAGGGTCTGTAGAGACACCCCTGCTATGTTCCTGGTGTTGGCAATTTGTGTCTTCTTTCTCCCTCTGTTCTTTCATTTGTCAGTCTTGCTAGAGGTTTCTCAATTTTATTAATCTTTTCAAAGAAGCAGCTTTCTGTTTTATTGATTTTTTCTATTTTACTGATTTAAATTTTATAGATTTTTGCTTTTATACTTATTTCCTTTTGTTTGGTTGGTTTTTGCTCTTTTCTCAAGTTTTATAAGATGGGAGATTAGAAAAATGACTTAGACTTCATCTATTTCTAATGTAGGCATTTACTGCTATAAATTTTTCTCTTAGCACTGCTTTAGCTTCACCCCAGAGTTTGGTATGTTGTGTTTTTGTTTTCATTCAAGTCCATGTATTTTTTTTTCAATTTCCCTTTTGATTTCTTCCTTGACTTATGGATTATGTGGAAGTGTATTGCTTAGTTTCCAAGGGTTTGAAGATCATCCTTTATCTCCCTGTTATTGGTTTCTACTTTGATTCTCTTATGGTCACAGAATACACTCTGTATGATTTCAATTCTTTTAAATTTGTTGAGGTTTATTTGAGGTCAGGCTATAGCCCATCTTAGTAAACGTTCTGTGAGCACTTGAAGAGAATATGTGTTCTGCTGCTGGGTGGAGTGTTCTGTAAATACTGATCAGAGTCTGTTGATTGATGGTCTTGGTAAGTTCTTCCATATCTCTGCTGATTTTCTGTCTAGTTGTTCTATCAGTTGTTGAGAGAGGGGTGTTTTCTTCAACTACAATTGTGGATTCGTCTATTTCTCCTTTCAGTTCTGTCATTTTTTGCTTCATGTATTTTGAAGCTCTGTTGTTTGATACATATAAATTAGAATTGCTGTCTTCTTAGTTTTTGACCCCACTGTTAGTATGTGGTATCTCTCTTTGTCTCAGGTAATTTTCTCTGCTCTGATGCCTACTTTAGCCAATAATAATATAGCCAATTCTGTTTTCTTTTAAGTTTGGCATGGTATATCTTCTTCCATCCTTTTTCTTTGAACTGACCTGTAATTATATTTGAAGAGAGTTTCTTACAAACAGTTATATTTGAGTCTTTTTTTTTTTTTTTTTTTTGAGACAGAGTCTCGCTTTGTTGCCCAGGCTAGAGTGAGTGCCGTGGCGTCAGCCTAGCTCACAGCAACCTCAAACTCCTGGGCTTAAGCGATCCTACTGCCTCAGCCTCCCGAGTAGCTGGGACTACAGGCATGTGCCACCATGCCCGGCTAATTTTTTTCTATATATATTTTAGTTGGCCAGATAATTTCTTTCTATTTTTAGTAGAGACAGGGTCTTGCTCTTGCTCAGGCTGGTCTTGAACTCCTGACCTCGAGCGATCCACCCACCTCAGCCTCCCAGAGTGCTAGGACTACAGGCGTGAGCCACCGCGCCTGGCCTATATTTGAGTCATTTAACAAAATCTATTCTGCCAATATCTGTATTTTAATTGGAAGGCCATTTGCATTTAATGTAATTATTGATATGCTGGGGCCTAAGTCTGCCATTTTATTTTCTGTTTTATGTTTGTTCCCTCTGTTTTTAGTTTCTTTTTAAGTTTTTCCCCTACCTCCCTGTGGGTTACTTAAGCATTTTTAGACATCCCATTTTCAGTTATCTGTAGTATTTTTGAGTATATCTCTTTGTATAGCATTTTTAGTGGTGGGTTTCTTTAAGTATCGCACTATACACACAGAACTTACTACAGTGTACTGGTTGACGTTTTACCAGTTTGAGTGAATAGAAACCTTCATTTCTGTCCCTTTACCCTCCCTTGTATGTAATATAATTGCCTTAAATATTCCTCTCCGTATATTGAGAACCACATCAGACACTGTTATAATTTTTGTTTCAACCATCAAACATAATTTATAAAACTCAAGAAGAGAAGGAAAGTCTATTGTTTTTATACATATTTCTTACACTTTTCATTGTTCTTTCTTCCTTCCAAATGTTCCAAGACTTCTTCTTTTATTGTTTCCTTTTGGTTTCAAGAACTTCCTCCAGCCCATTCTTTTAGGGTAGGTCTGCTGGTGACAAATTCTCTTAAGATTTTTTTCATCTGAGAATGTCTTGATTTCTCCTTCATTCCTCCCTTCCAAGGACTAACCAGGCCCAACCCTGCTTAGCTTCCGAGATCAGGTGTGTTTAGGGTGGTATGGCCATAGACTCTCCTTCATTCCTGAAGGATGTTTTCACCGAATATAGAATTCTTGGGTTGGTAGTTCTTTTCTTTTAGTGCTTCAAAACTGCTGTGCCACTTCCTTCCAGCCACCATGGTTTCTGATGAGAAACCTGCTGTCATTTAAATTGTTTCACTCCATTAGATAAGGTATAGTTTCTTTCTCAGTATTTTCAAGATTTTTTTTTTAAATTTTATGATACGTCTTGCCATGATTTTCTTTGGGTTTATTGTGTTTATGGTTTGCTTAGCTTCTTGAATCGGTAGGGTTATATCTTTTGCCAAATTTAGGAAGTTCCCATCCATTATTTCTTCTTCTTTTTCAGTTATCTCTCTCTCTCCTCTCTTTCTGAAAATCCACTGACACAAGTGTCAGATTTTTTTTTTTTTTTTTGAGACAGAGTCTTGCTCTGTCACCCTGGCTAGAGTGCAGTGGCATCATCATAGCTCACTGCAACCTCAGACTCCTGGGCTCAAGTGATCCTCCTGCCTCAGCCTCCTGAGTAGCTGGGACTACAGGTGTGTGCCACCAGCCTGGCTAATTTTTCTCTGTTTTGTAGATACGGGGTCTCACTCTTGCTCAGGCTGGTCTCAAACTCCTGGCCTCAAGTAATCCTCCTGTCTCAGCCTTCCAAAGTGCTAGGATTGTAGGTGTGAGCCACCATGCCCAGCCCATGGATCTTTTGTTATGGTCCCACAGGTTCCTGAAGCTCAGTTTTTTTCTCTCTGTTTTTCTGATTGGATCATTTCTATTATTTTATCTTTAGTTCACTGATTCTTTCCATTCTGTTACATTTTCTTCCACTCTATTGTGGGACCCGTATAGTGACTTTTAAGTTTCAATTATTGTGTTTTTCAGTTCTAAAATTTCCATTTGTTTTTTATTTATGTCTTCTGTTTCTTTGTAGAGAGACTTATTCCCCCGATTTGTGTCAAGTGTGTTTGCAATTGCTTGTTGAAGAATTTTTATGATAGCTGCTTTAAAGTCCTTGTCAGATAAATCATCTTGGTGTTGGCATCTGTTGATTCTCCTTTCTCATTCCGGTTGAGATTTTCCTGGTTCTTGGTATGATGAGTGATTTTCAATTGTATTCTGGGAATGTTGGTTATGATGTTCTGAGACTATGAGTGTTATTTAAATCTTCTGTTGCAGCATGCCTCCTTTGACACCACGTTGGTGGGAGAAGGAGAGCTCTGCCTCATTACTACCAGGTGGGGATGCAAGTCCCAAGTTCCTGCTCAGTCTCTGTTGACACCAAGTGAGGAAGAGAGGTGCTTTGTTCCTGCTGGTTGGGGTAGAAATTTGGGCTCCCCACTCCACAGACATTACCCTGTTTGAGAGGCTGAGGGGCCCCTCATTACTGCTTCCCCTGTGGTGTCCACCGATGCTGTAGGGGGTGGGAGGGTCCTTGCTGCTGGGAAGTGGTGAAAGTCCTGGCTCTTCACAAGGCTTCCTCTGATACCACTTCAATAGGGAGAGGAAGGGGTTCTTCAGTACCACTGGGTGGGAGTGTGAGTTCAGGCTTCCTATGTGGTCTCTACTGATGCTGTGGGACTTCTTACTGCTTGGTGGGGATGGAAGTCCTGTCGAGGGATGAAGGGAGAGGGCGGACTTGCTTACAGCCTCTAGGGCCCCATTCTACCTTTGTCAGTAGGGGTTGGATTGGTACCACAGCTTTCCTGTGGTGTTGGCTGAATTAGGGTGATTATTGTCTGAAAGTTCTGCCTTGCTAGGCAGCTCCTTTCCTGCTATTTTGGCTAAAGAGAGTAGGCTTTTCATAGGGCTTTTTTTTTTTTTTTTTTTTTTTTTGGTCTACATTTGTTGCTTTTTCTGGACTGCAGTGTTCTCTAGCCTCCATATATCTAGGTATATTTGAGGCAAAAAACCCAGGGGTCCTGAGGTCCCTAGCCAGTTAGCCTTCCTCTCTCTACCTCTCAGAATCTTTGTATGTTTGTTTTATGTATAATACCCATGGTTTCATGGTTTCAAGTTGTATTTAGTGAGAAGAATAGGGAGGAGTGCGTCTACTCCATTTTGTCTGGAACCAGAAATCTGAAGCATCTTTTTCTTTCGAAATGTTGATGTTCCACTTTCTTGTCACCTTCATAATTTCTGATAAAAAGTAAGTGGTTTTTCAAATTGCTGTTTCTGTGCATATGATGTGTCACTTTTCTCTGTCTACTTTCAAGATTTTTCTCCTTAGCGTTAGTTCTCAATGGTTTCACTATGATGTGCCTAAGTATGGTTTTCTTTGTATTTATCCTGCTTAGAGTTAGCTAAACTTCTTGATTCAAAAGTTCTTTCAGAAAATTTGGGAGACTTCTGGCCATTACTTCTTAAAATATTTTTTCCTGATGCACTTTCTGTATCTATTTTAAAATTTAAAATAGTAGTTTAAAATCATAAATTAGAAAACTCTACACTCAGATGGTTTCACTGGTGACTTCTATTAAACATTTAAGGAAAAATAATACATAAACTCTTTCAGAAAACAGAGAAGGAGGAAATACTTCTCACTTGTTTCGTGAGGTCAGCATAACCCTGAAGCCAAAACTTGACGAAGACATCACAAGAGAACTACAGACCAATACCCCTCAAGAACAGAAGTGCAAACATTGCTAACAAAGTCTTAGCAAATTTAATCTAGCAATGTGTTACTGGCTGGATAATACGTTAGGACCAACTGAGTTTTATCTCAGGAACGTACTATTGGTTTAACATTGAACATGTAATAGACTGTATTCACAAAATAAAAGAGAAAAACAAAAAAGAGAGAGAGAGAGAGAGAGAGAGAGAGACAGAAACCATATGATCATCTCAAAAGACAATTTTTTATAAAACTCAAATGTTTATTCATTATTCATATATATCACCAACTGGAAATAGAAGGGACCTTTCTCAAACTGAAAAAGGGCATGTTTGAAAACATGCTGATATTATACTTAACAGTGAAATAGTGAACATTTTCCCCCTAAGATTAGGAAAATAGCAAGGATCACAGTCTTTCGATATTATTGTACTGCAAGTCCTAACTGGTGCAATAAGGAAAAGAAAAAGAAGCAGAAAGAGAGAAGGAAGGCAGGAAGGAAGGAAGGAAGCAAACAAAGAGCAAAAGCATGAAGACCATAAAGAAAGAAGTAAAAGTGTCTATGTTAAAAATTTTAAGGAATCGATAAAGCAGCTATAACAAATGAATGTAGCAAGATTGTAAAATACAAGATATTTATATATATATATAATTGATCATTGTATATCTCTATACTAGCAGCAATCAAGCTTTTAAAATTCCATTTATAAATACAAAATACTTAGTAATAAATTTAACAAAAGGAAGAAATGGAATAAGCCCTAAGGTGAATGGAAAGGAACAGTATGTTCATGGATCAGGAGACTCACGGTCGGTAACAGGTTCAGCACCATCCCAATCATAATCCCAGCAGCTGTGTGAAAATTCATAAGTTGTCAAACTGACTTTAATACGTATATAGAAGTACAAAGAACCTAAGTTAGCCCCCAAAATCTTGCTATTCAGTTGAAGAACTTACACTATCTGATTTCAAGACTAAGGAGTCAAGGCAAGAAGACGAGATTAATGTAACTGACTGGAGAGCCCAGAGTGAGACCTGCACCTGCACAGCACGTTGATTTTTGACCAAGGGGCCAAAATATCTCTATGGGGAAAAGAAGTATTTGAACAAGCGGTGCTGGAACAATTGGATGTCAGTATTGAGAAAGATGAACCTTGACTCTTACTTCAAATTATACAATAAATTAATTCAAGATGGATCATAGATTTAAAAGTAAAAGCTAAAATTATAAAACTTCCAGAAGAAAATAGGATACCTTCATGACCTGTGAGCAGGCCAAAATTTCTTAGATGGGACACTGAAAGCAATAAACATTAAAAAAAAAAAAAAAAACAAATCAGGCCGAGCTCAGTGGCTCTTGCCTGTAGTCCTAGCTCTCTGGGAGGCTGAGGTGGGAGGAGCACTTGAGCTCAGGAGTTAGAGACCAGCCTGAGCAAGAACGAGACCGCTGTCTCTACCAAATATAGAAAAAATTAGCTGGGCATGGTGGCATGCATCTGTAGTCCCAGTTACTCAGGAAGTGAGGCAGGAGGATTGCTTGAGTCCAGGAGTTTGAGGTTGCAGTGAGCAATGATGATGCCACTGCACTCTAGTTTGGGTGACAGAGTGAGACTCTGTCTCAAAAAAAAGAAAAAAGAAAAGAAAAAGAAAAATTGATAAATTGCTTCATCAAATTTGAAAACTTCTGTTTACTATTAAGAAAATGAAAAGGGAAACCACAAACTTGG
Organism: Varecia variegata; assembly: GCA_028533085.1. Lineage (NCBI taxonomy): Eukaryota > Metazoa > Chordata > Mammalia > Primates > Lemuridae > Varecia > Varecia variegata. The sequence continues at coordinate 123,748,578 of CM052443.1, forward strand.
AGAAAGTATTGCAAAACATGTATCTGATAAAAGACTAGTATCCAGAATATATAGATAATCCTACAACTCAATAATAAAAGTCCACATATGCTGAAAATATCTGAAAAAACACTTCACGAAAGAATGTATATGAATGTCCAATGAGCACACTTAAAAGTGCTCAACATCATAAGTTACATGGGAAATGCAAATTAAAATCCATGAGATACTACTACAGTCCCACTAGAATGATTAAAATTTAAAAAGATTGATAGCACAAATGCTGGTTAGGCTGTGAAACAACAGGGGACACAGAATGTTTCACAGAATGTTCCAAATCTCTGGGAACACAGAATGTTGCAAGTACTTTGGAAAAAGTTTTGCTGGTTTCCTATAAACTAAAACATACACTTACTCTATCACCCAGTAATGCCACTTCCAAGTATTTTCTCGAAAGAAGTAAGTGCATAGGTCTGCAAAAAGATTTGTACACGAATGTTTACAGCAGCCTTATTTCTAACACCCCCCAACTGGAAACTACCCAAATGTCCATTGCCAGGAGAATGGATAAACAGGCTGTGGTGTATCTGTATACGGAACACTAGTCATCAAAGAAATGGGAATGAACCATCAATACACCCAGCAACACGGAGGGATCACACAGACGTTATGTTGAATGAGAAAAGCCAGAAGCAAAACCCACAAATTGTGTGATTCCATTTATACGTAGTTCTCGAACCGGCAGAACTAATCCACGGTGGAAAAAAGAAATCAGAAAATTGATTGCCTCTGGGGGTGCAGGACTGTCAGACACGAAGGAACTTTCTGGGGTGATGAAAATGTCCTATATCTTGGCCGGGCTCGGTGGCTCATGCCTGTAATCCTAGCACTCTGGGAGGCCGAGGCGGGTGGATCGCTTGAGGTCAGGAGTTCGAGACCGGCCTGAGCAAGAGCAAGACCCCGTCTCTACTAAAAATAGAAAGAAATTATCTGGACAGCTAAATATGTACAGAAAAAATTAGCCGGGCATGGTGGCACATGCCTGTAGTCCCAGCTACTCGGGAGGCTGAGGCAGGAGGATCGCTTGAGCCCAGGAGTTTGAGGTTGCTGTGAGCTTGGCTGACGCCACGGCACTCTAGCCCGGGTACCAGAGTGAGACTCTGTCTCAAAAAAAAAAAAAAAGGTCCTATATCTTGATAGGTATGTGGGTTATCTAAGTGTATGCATTTATTAAAACTCATAAAACGTATACATGAAATCTGTGCATTTATGCATATGTAAATTTTACCTTAAAAACCCTGACGTGTAAACAAGCAGATTCAGAACAATGCTACAGGTCAGCAGGCATCGCAACAGAACCTCGGCCCCTGGGTCCCTGAAGAACGCTCTTTGCGGCACGGTTACGGCAGAGCTCTTGGCCGCCTGACTGTACTTGCTTATAGAATCACAAGGCAACGTTCTCCCACATTCCAGAGGCGGGAGGCTCCGGCCACTGCCACTGCGTTGGTGAGCCTCCCGTAGCAGCAGTGGCCATGCCCCCTCTCCATCACAGCGCAGCCTGCTCTGCCTCCGCCCACAAACCTGATGGTCACGCGACCAGTCTCCACTGTGCACAGATAAACGCGGTGCCTCTGTCGCCTCTCCCTGGGCACCTTCGGGCCCCCACAGGCGAGAAGCCTTTGGCCTGTGCCCCTCCATCAGAACTGGCCTGGGAAACTGGGCTCCCTGGTTCTGGTCAGAGCCAAGAACCTTGGGCTCCAAGGTTCTATCGAGATTCACCTGTGAAATTTGGGCCACTTTTGTTCACGTGGTCAGGAGTCACCCCACATTCATTGAGCTGACCCTCTTGCAGGTTCTTGGGACATATGAGTGAGCAAAACAGAGAAAACCCTTTGTCTCCATTCAAGTGGAAAGACTCTGATTGTGGGAGGCAGAATAACAGCCTCCAAGGATGTCCACATTCTAATCCCTGGAACCTGGGAATGTGTGACCTTATGGGGCAGAAGGAATTCTGCAGGTGTGATTAAGAATCTTGAGATGGGGATTAGCCTGGGTTACGTGGGTGGGCCCAATGTAACCACAAGGGTCCTTACAAAAGGGAGCCCGGAGGGGAAGAGTGAGAGGCGGCCTCGTGGCAATGGGAGTAGCGCAGGAATGATGCCTTTGGCGGAGCAGCCGTGAGCCCGGGGACGCAGGTGGCCGGAAGGGAGTTCTCTCCCAGACCCTCCACAAGGAACGCAGTCTTGCTGACACCTTGATTTTAGCCTGGTGAGCCGCATTTTGGACTTGTCACTCCCAGCGTTATGAGATAATACATTTGTGTTGTTTTAAGCTACCAAGTTTGTGCTAATCTGTTACAGCAGCAATAGGAAACTGTACGCTGACTTAAAAAAACAATAAACCTAATATATAAGCAGATTATCCACGACGTGTTAGGAGGTAATGGGCCAATGATTCTGGGCTCTGCTTTGCCTTAGAGACAGGCAGCTACTGGGTGAATGTCTTTTTGCACATGTAGTAACTGGACAGCCAGCGTTTGCCAATCTTTGAGCTCCTCCTTTAGCGGAGAAGACTTTTGTTTACAGGTGGGAGAGAGTCTCGCCGTAGCGATAAAATCCTGTTGCATAGTTCTAGGGGACTGCTGTACTTAGGCAGAGTTTCATTGCATTAAAGCGTGCCTGTGATCATATTGTAAAGCTCCCTCTCACGAGACGTGGAGACTGAGGCACTAGAAGCAATGGCTGCCTGCCTGACCCAGGACTGGCAGTTAGAGTCCGGGTTTTCTCTTCGCGTGGAAACCAGAGCCTCTCTCACACACATAAACAAAGGCACGTGTCCGAGTGCACAACTTCCCTGTAGGAACGTGCAAGTCTGCGTGCTGCCCACGCTTGGACACCCCAGCACGCAGTTCTCTCCCCTCCCTTGGGAACTCTGCAGCTCTCAGTGTCCCCTGGAAACATCAGAGATGCTCTGGTGTTGCTGCACACCTGTTTTAACCCCCTACTCTCTGAGAAGTCAAGTGGGGGGCTCGATATGTGGATGACACTAGCCTCTGTCACTTGCAGGCAAAACTGGAATTGGGTTTGTTGCATCATGGTGACTATGGGTTATGATACATGTTCAGCTGCTATAACAAAATCCAAAATAGCAGTGACCTAAACAAGATATGCAGGTCCAACATACACGCCTGGTGCCAGGGACCCAGACTCCTCTAAACTCGCTGCTCTGACATCTTCAACGCACAGCTTATGCCTCGTGATTTGAGATGGCTGCTCTGGTTCCTGCCACTGTGTATGCATTCCAGCCAGCAGGAAGCAGAGGTGAGGAAGAGAATCCCTCTTGCTGTAAAGGGCAGGGTATTATTTCTACTCGCGGGCCACTGGCCAGAGCCCAGTCACCTAGGCACAGTTAGCTGCAAGGGAGGTTGGGAAATGTGGTCTCTTGTTGGGTGCCAAGAGCCCAGCAGAAATTTGTATTACTAGAGAAGAAGAGAACAGATATTTTTTCTGCTGTGATGATTGCCTCAGCTGCAAGTGGAGGCTCTTAAGAATGTTCCAGAGAAACACTGAACTTCCTTGAATGCTAGGGACATGGGGCTGGGAGGCAGGTGTGACCTGGCAAAGACCTGGGAGTTTAGGGTATGGCTTTCTTCTCACATGGGAACAGCCGAGATGGTGATGGCATCACCCTGACATTCTGACCCCTGCTGAGGGTGGGTGGCTGAGCCCCCTGAACGCCCATCCTGGGACAGGAGCAAGAGTCTAGAGCTGATGTTGGGGAAGCCAGCGGGTGATGGGGGTCTGAACCCTCTCGGGAACAACCGCTCAGATGTGGACACACGTCTTTGGAATCATCTGCTCCCGCAGCTGCTTACGGGATCTCTGTCTGGATGCAGGGTCCCTAACGCGGGGGCTGCTCCGCCTCCTGGCGCTCTCCCTCTGCGCTGCAAACAGCCTGCGCTGAACAAACACGTGTGGAATTTAGCTCTCACAGTCACACAATCGTGTCAATTCACCTTGCTCACAGAATTGCCGTCTTGTTTGGGCAACACTGAGGTGAGCTCCGGGGGTCAGTCATGGTCCCTCCAAACCACTCGTGGCGATGCTATTCCCCTTTTCTAGTGACTGGAAGAGGGTGAGTGTGTGACCCAAATCTGGTCAGTGAGATAGAAATGGAAGACTGCCCTCCCAGCCAATAGCAAGAGACGTTCTGGATGCTGGCATGTGAGGATGTGATGCCTGGAGCTGGGGCAGCCATTTTGTGGAGATGAGGTGACAAATTTGGGGTTAAAAAAACAACCTAGGGATGGCAGAGTGAAAGGGTGGAAGGCACCTGGGTCCTTGGCTCTTGAGGACATCTTACCTCCGTAATTCTTCTTCTTCTTTTTTTTTTTTTTTTGAGACAGAGTCTCACTCTGTTGCCTGGGCTAGAGTGCCATGGCGTCAGCCTAGCTCACAGCAACCTCAAACTCCTGGGCTCAAGCAATTCTCCTGCCTCAGCCTCCCAAGTAGCTGGGACTACAGGCATGTGCCACCATGCCCTGTAATTCTTCTTAAGTAAACTTTATGGTTCAAGCCACTCTGAGCGGGGTGTTTTGTTACTGGTAGCAACGAAAGCTCTCAAACATACACCTCCTCTGCTGCTAGAACCTTCAGCAGTTCCCCACTGTGCTTAGCGTAAGGATCGAAAAGCTTAGTCTGGCTCACAAAGCCTGTGTCCAGCCTTTCCCTTTGCTTCACTCTGTTCCCACAACACTGCCCTTCTTAAAATTTTTCTTCTGACTCACCAAGAAGCCTCTCACCACGTTGGGGCCTTTGCACATGCCGTGCCCTCTGCCTGGAACGCTTGCTCCCTGCACCTCCCAGCCTCAGTCTGCGTGGCCTTCTGGCCTCAGTCTGTGTGGCCTTCGGTGAGGCCTCCTTCTGTGTTTTCTGTCGTGGCCCCATCTCACCTGGAGTTACACGTTTACTTGTGACCTTGCTTAGCATCTGTGTCCTTCTTGGGAATTAGAACCTATCACAGCCGCTCCTGGGTCCGCGTTTTCCACACTGCAGCCCCTGGACCCAGTACAGTGTCGAGCCCCCAGCAAGTGCATCGTCATGTTTCTTGAAGGAATGAAACAGTTTGTGAACCATTATTTCACTGCCTGTCTCCCCTGTTCAACTCCAAGGATGTCACGGCCAGGAACACTTCACTGAGGTCTCAGGAATCCTTCCCTGGCCAGTCCCCGATATACCTGCGAGCACTTGATTCATTTGTTTACAACTATGTCTGTCTGTCTGTCTGTCTCTCTCACACACACACCCCACGGTATGAGTCTATTGCTGTATAACAAATAATCCCCAAACAGCCAAACATAGTAGCTTAAAACAAGAAGACACATTTATTATCTCACTGTTTCTGGAAGCAGCTTAGCTGGGTGGTTCTGGCTCCAGGTCTCAGGAGAGTGCGGGTGACTGCGGTTATCTGAGGCTTGACTGAGGCGGGAGGAGCTGCGCCCAGAGAAGGTGTCGTACAGGCAGGTGACTCGTCTCATTCCACCAGCCCAGCCCCAGCGAGTCTTAGGGGGCTGGGGAGGGTCAGTGATGGAGATTTGGGGGAAGCCCTAGGCACTGAAGAGAAAAGATCTAACCATTAAAGGCTTTGTGGTGGATGCATGGAATGAATGAATGAAGGGTGAATGAGGGACCTTGAGGCATTGCTTGCTTGATGGTGACATTCTGTCTCCTTGATGTCTCAGGCCCTGGGATGTGTCCTGGGGAGCAGAGTGGACAGAGCTGCTACGGTCAAGCCCAGGGAGGGCAGAGGCGAGTGTGGTGATGGAAGGAAAGTCCTCCTTAGGGGGACACGCTTAGGCCTCTGTCACTTGCCAGGATTTTCCATGGACTGGGATATCTGTTGGTGGTTGTCGGTGGAGTGGCCTCTCTGCTTCACGCGTGGTCCCCACTTGTCTTCTCTGGGGCCTTGGGGGGTCCCTCCCCTACATCCTGGGGTCCTCACCCCCTCCCCAGAAGAGTCTAAATGTCATTTTGCACAATCCAGCTCCATGGAAACGGCCAGACGCAGTTAATTCCTGCTTCCCTTGCTTTAAGCAAACCCGGTTTATGGAAATCTCTGGGATCACAGTTAAGGTAAAAACACTGTTTAGCCTCAGGGTCTGCCCCACACTGAGCTGGCGCGGCCCGCCCCTTGTTGTCTTGCTGGTGAGTGAAGCCTCTTGTTTCTCTCTCATAGCGTTGCCAAGTCATGGGCAGAACGTGGCTGTGCCCTGCACGGTAAGGTGACCCAGGAGGCCCTGGAAATGACACTCCAAGGAAGACAGGGGCTGCTAAAAAGCACCAGTGCGGAGCCGAGACAGAAGACCTCGGACAAATTGCCTGACATCCGTGAGCCTCAGTTTCCTCATCTGAGAAGTGGGGCGGTGATGACGGCACATCTCAGAGGGCTGGGAGGACGAAGCTCCCAACTACAGCCGTGGTGGGTCCGGGCGCTGGGGTAACCGACTCACCGGAGATCTGCAAAAGCCTCGGTGGGCTGAGAGCCCCCGGCCCACCCCGGCCTGCGGGCCCAGCGCGTGGGGGCGGGACCAGACCGCTACCCCACCGTGTGAGGTCCCTGTGCTTGTCACACTTTCCACCCTGAGTGCTGACTGCTTTGACAGTGGCGGGGGGTGGGGGGGAGCCCCAAAGACCAAACAGCTGATGAGAAAAAGGGGAAGAGGGAGAGAGATGGAATGAGAGAGTGGACGGGTGCGGGCGGGGCTGCACCTGCGCTGTGATAGAAGCTGGAAGACACGGGCGAGTGGGGCGGCCTCCTGGGGGTCTGTTCCAGGACTGAGGGACGGCTGGGGGGCGGGGCCTTGGGATCACGGAGATGGGACCGGGCCACCCTGTGCGGGCTGTGGGGCCTCTGGCAGGGAGTTAACATCTCTGTGCCTGGGTGTTCTCCTCTGTAAAATGGGGACGACTGAGATAGTAAGGCCCCCACCCCAAAGGGCAGTTGTGGGGATTAAAGGAGTGAATAACGGCTGGTGCTTGGAGCAGAGCCTGGCACTGGCACTGGGCTGTATGTTCACATCAATATCTCAGAGTAAATGTCCCCTACCCAGAGTGCCACCTAAATGCCTGCGGGCCCAGCTGCTTGTGCAGCCAGCCTGTGGCTGAGTCAGGAAAGTGTCCCCCTTCCCCGTCTCTGCCCCACCCCTGCCCCACCCCACCCTTGTCCCAGGGAAGGTGACACTGAGGGGCACCTGCCTCCCATTTCCCCTGAGGTCCCAGTGTAGGGGTGGGAGGTGCTTTCCAAGCCATACCTGTGGTCTCCTACCGACAGGGGAGAGATCTGGGGAGGCCTGAAGTCTCTGAGAGCCTTGAGCTTGGGAGGGAGGCTGTCAGTGACCGGGTCTCCTCCCCACTGGGCCTCTGCCCTTCCCTGAGGACAAGCGGCTGAGTGATGGCACATGCGGGTCCGGGAGCTCCTTGCAGCCACCAGGTTAGCTCAGACTCGGTGTATCACTGTGAGGGGTCTGAGGGTCACATGGGCATCACAACCTCCTTGAGAGAGATGGGGATGCAAAGAGCTCAGGGACCAGCTCAGCCCCCAGACAAGTGACAACTCTGGGCCTCGGTCTCGTCGCTGTACTGCAGAGTCAGAGAAATCGCAAGTACTGAGTCTACGCAGGCTAGAGCTCAACGGATGTGTCTCCCGCACAAGGGGTGGGGAGAAAAAGGACAGCCGTACAGGACAGTGCCAGGCCTGCCGCAGAGTTCTGAGCCACCTTTCTGAACACCAACACCCGTGGGCTGTGCAGGCCCTACAGGTGGCACTGCCCCTTTTTCTCAGGCTGCCCAAGGGATGTGACCCAGCTATGGCTGGTTTGTAAAGGTGCGGGTGCCCCAACCCAAGGGAGGCCTCAGAACCTCCCTGTGCACCCGACACTCACTCCTTGCCCTCTGTGCCAGTCAGGGTTCCGCTAAAGAAACAGAAGCAGAAAGAGATCTATACCACGAGATTTATTGCGAGGAATTGGCTCACGCAGTTGTGGGAGCTGGCGAGACAAGTCTGAAATCCGGGGAGCAGGTCGTCGGAAAGGGCGGGCTGGAGCTCTCAGCCTGGGCGTGCTGCTGTCCACAGGGGGAATCTCTTCTCCGGCAGTGAAGCCTCAGCCCAGTTCTTAAGGCCTTTTACTTAAATGAGTCAGGCCCACCCAGATTATCTGGGACAATCTTCCTCTCTTATAGTCAGCTGATCATAGACTGGTTGCAGTGGCTCACACCTGTAATCCCAGCACTTTGGGAGGCCAAGGGAGGAGGATCACTTGATCGAGGAGTTCAAGACCAGCCTGGGCAACATAGCAAACGCCCCTGCCCCCATCTCTACAAAAAATTTAAAAATTAACCAGGTGTGGTGGCACGTGCCTGTAGTCCCAGCTACTTGGGAGGCTGAGACAGGAGCATCGCTTGAGCCCAGGAGTTGGAGGTTACAGTGAGCTATCATGATGCCACTGCACTCCAGCCTGGGTGACAGAGTGAGACACAGGCTCTAGAAAAAGAAATGAATAGAAAATATTAGAATTTTTTTTAAATTGAAAAATTCCATCACCCAGATAAGAAAAGCAAAAAAAAAAAAAAAAAAAAGTCAACGGATCAAGGCCTTGGATCACGTGTACAAAATACCCTTCGCAGCTAAACGTGGAGATCAGTGTTTGAAGACCTGAGCACTGTAGCCTCCCCAGGTGGACACAGGAAACCCTCCTGCTCTCTCTATGATTTCTGTCCAGCTCCTGCCAGCTGGACACTGGGTCTCAGCCACTGCCCCTGCTGGGGGTAGGGTGAGGTCACCAGCCGAGCTCCTGGGCCTTGCTCGACTCCCTGTGCGTTCTCCCCACTCCAGCTCCCAGCCCTCCTGGGATGAATTTCCATGTGGACCCCAGCCCTCGGCTCCCGCCATTCCTCCATCGTGCATCCCTTCTTGCGACATCTCCATTAACTGGCCCGAGCGAGCCCTGTGTGAGCCTGGCTTGGGTTGCAGCCACCCACCCTGCTGCTCTCGGGGAGCTGCCAGTCTCCTGGGGGAGCTGCAGAGCCCAGAATCCAGGTTCCAGGTTTGCCGAGAACCTCTGTTTTCCTGGATTCCTGGCTGTGCTCTGGACTCAATTCCCTGGTTGGGCCACAGGTCTGGGCTGCAGGAAACCAGCCCTGTGGTTGTTTTGTTTCGATTGCACAACCCCAGAGCAGGAGGCCAGAGTGGACATCTGCTGTCTTGGCCAGCCCAGCATCCATGCCCCCCCTTTCTGGCAAAAGCCCCCCCGTTGCCTCATGGGGAACTCCCCCCCGATGTGTGCAGCCTGGGGAGTCGGCTGTCAGTCCAGATGCCTCGGTCCTTCCTTGCCAAAGGATGGGCCTTGTCTTAGTACATTTTCTGTTACTTAGAATACCTGAAACTGGGTGATTTATAAATAAAAGGAATTTATTTCGAACAGTTATGGAAGCTGAGAAGTCCAAGGTCAAGGGGACACATCTGGTGAGGGCCTCCTTGCTGGTGGGGACTGTGCAGTGTCCCAGGGCGGCGCAGGGCGTCACATGGCCGGGGGCTGGGCATGCTCATGTGCTAGTTCAGGCCTCTCTTCCTCTTCTGTTAAAGGCACCAGTTTCCCTCCCATGATAACCCATTAATCCATTAATCCACGAATGAACTAATCTATTCACGAGGGCAGAGCTCTCATGATCCAAACCCCTCTTGGAGGCCCGGCCTCCCAGTACTGCCACATTGGGGATTAAGTTTCCAACACATGAAATTTAGGGGACACATTCAAACCATAGCAGGCCTGTGGCCCGCTTGGTCACCAGCCCTCCTTCCCTGAGGAGAGGAGCTCGTTCTTCATCCTGGTGGCCAGTCCCCGGGGCGGGACTCTGGTCGCCACCTGGCCGAGGCCCCCCTGGCGCTCCCGGTTCCCCTCTGTTCTTCGATCCCCTCGGCCTGGCGATGAAGCTCTTTCCTGCTCAAGGTGAACAAAGCCCGTCTCTGTTGCCTACAACCGCAGAAACCCGACGGATTACACCCCGAACTATACTGGCTCTGCTCTGACTCGCCGCAGGGCCCTGGGCAAGGTGACCCTTCTCTGAGCCTCAGTTTCTCCATCTGCTCATGTGAGCTCACCTCCAACGCTGACGCTGCACAGCCCCACGGCTGCTGTGGCCACCACAGCGGACGTGGACCGGAGTGTCCACTGTTGAGGATCAGCTGGGCCTTCTCTGCCCTGGTCCCAAAGGTCCAGGGGGCGTGTTTGGTGGAGGAGAGGAGGTAACAGCTGGGGAGTCCTCAGTTCTGCCGTGTGCACTGGGGTCATCAGGCGCACTCGGTTCCAGCCCTTCCCACGGTCAGCTAAGTGCTGCAGTGGGAAGTGGCCGGGCTCTCCCTACGCCATTGTGCTTCAAGCTTTCGAGACGCTGACAAAGGCTTCGGATGCTCCCCTTCCACCGAAAACATCTCTCTCTCTCCCTCCTTCTCACACGCACTTTAATGTACAGCTTCCAGAGGACGGCCAGGGTCAGCCTTCAGACGCCTATCCTGACCCTAAGGCGACCAGCCTGTGGGTTTCCAGAGCAGGTCACCAGCTCCGCCACCTGGGTGCCGTGGCCGGGCCCTGCGCCAGGCGCTTTGTGAGCATCAGCCCGTTTCTGCTCGTCCACCCACGGAAGACAGCATTTGTGGCAGAGACTGCTATTTCACCACGCCCCGGGTCACGGTCCCCTCCTGGGCACGCGGCCGGACTGCGTTTCCCAGCGTCCCTTGCAGTCAGGAGTGGCCACCCGGCTGAGCTCTGGCCGGCAGCACGCGAGCCCAGTGATGAGCCCCCGCCCCTTCTAGCCTGGTCCAAAACATCCTTCCGTGCCGCCTCCACACCTCTCTTTCCCCTCCCACGTGATTCCTAGATGATGACGGGGCCACAGGGAGAAGGAGCCCCCTGAGCGCCGCGTGGAGCGGGACCCCTGCCCCTCCCCGCCGCCGGCCCACAGGAGACTGTAACGGGAGCAAGGAATAAACTCTTCTTTTGGGGCTGTTTTTACATCTGTTATGACTAATAGAACATTTTTATCATCCCCATCCGGGGAGGTTCTCCTCAATTTACAGAGAATTCATCTTAGGGCTCCTTTCAAATAGCAAGCCCCCAGCTGCCTTCAGCCCGGGCCCAGTCCGAGCCCAGCGCCTGCCTGCACCTCAAGGGTCTTCTCCAGGTCCACGATTTATGGCCACTCTGGGCTTCACCCCTGTCCTCCGGCCCTATCCCGGCTGTCCTCAGTTCCTCCTGTCTGTAGTCTGTGGCCTTCGTCTTCCAGCCTGTGGCCTCCATTTGCTTTGCCTATTGTCTGGGGTCAAAAGACCAGGGTTCGGGGTCAGCCGTATCTATTTTTTTTTCCATCTCCCTGACAAATAGCTCCCTGTGGGCAGGCCCTGGGGCGGTTCTCATGGATTCTCTCCTGCCCAGCGGAGGCTGCTTCTGGACGCTGTGGTCTTTGTCATTCCGGAGCAGCGTGGAAGGCCCTGAGAGGGTTGTTCCCCGAATCCCATTTCCTGGGGCACTTGCATTCCGGAGAGATAAGCTCCCTTCTGCTCACTGCTCATTTCCTAAGTGAGCTACCGCACAGCTGCAGGAGGCTGGAGGCCGGGTGGCAGAGCCCAGGGTCTCTGCCCACCCCCATGGCTTCGAGACAGGTCAGCGCCCCCATGCCACCCCCCCTGTGGGAAACTCTTTCCATTGCCATTCCTCGGAGGAAGGACCACCTCCCACCTGTTTAATAATTAAATGGGTCTCCAAACTACCAGTTACCAAACGCTTTAGCCCTTGGTAGTCTTCCAAATAATAATAATGATAATAATAATAATACCACCAACTCTACTTGCTGTGCGTCAGGCCCCATTCTAAGCCATTTACATCCTAGATTTTACTCATCCCTCATACCAACACCTGAGGATGGATCACTTGCCCCATTACACAGAGGAGGAAGTTGAGGTTCAGAGTGCCTCTTGCCCACCAGCCCCCAGGACAGGCTGCCAAGGCAGTGGCAGAGGGCCAGCCAGGCTCCTGCTGCCCAGGCCTGGTTTTCCCACCCGCCAGCAGTGGGAGCAAACCCTGCTGGGGACAGGTCCCTCCCAAGGGGGCCCCAGGCTCCCAAGGACTGGCATGCTCAGTGGCCTCCCTCTGCTTTGCTCCTCCCTGAGCCCCAGCCCTCTGGGCAGCTGCCAGCCTGTCTGACCCCACCCTTCAGCCTGTCCCCTCTCCCTCTCTGGTTCCCACCTCTGTTTTGTTTCTCCCGAGCACACCCGGGAGCAGTGCCTCTCCGAGGTTGTGTGCTCACTTTGCAAAACAGCAGAAATTTATAGCCCAAGTAATTGATCACGGTGCTTCTGCCTCCTCCATCTCTCTCGGTCTCCTAATTCCCTTCTCCCCGCTCTTCCTTCTCTTTTTTCTCAGCGCGCCATCTGTGGTGTCAGAGAGAAGGAAGCCAAGGAGGGGGGCTGTTTCTAGTCCCAGTTCTGCCAATTACGAGTCACATGAACCTCAGTTTCCCCATCCACTAAACGGAGAAGCTAATAATACCTGCACACAAGTGCACAGGGCGCCTCGGCTGCCGGGCTGTGGGGAGCAGCCCTGTGGGGTGCGGAGTGGGACTGGGGCCTCCTTCCAGGTGGGGCCACCACGGCCCACAGAGCTCGAGCCATCTGCTCAGGGTCACAGAGCTGGTAGGCAGCAACCTCGGGGCTTGAACCCAGCTTAGCTGTGCGTCAAAGCCCAAACCATGAGGCCACCCTGCCTCCCCACCCCAGCGCCAAGCAGAAAAGAGGTGACCCTCCCCAAGCCTCCCCACCTTCCACTTTGTCCTGGGGCTAACTGTGGGGAAGGGGCAGAGGCCACGGGAGCAAGAGCAGTGCTTTGCAAACTGTCGAGTGCTGTGAGGGCGAAGGAAGCTTCACAATGGTCTCCATCTCTCTTCAGCACTGGCCCCTCAGCTGTCTGGGAGACTCTCTGGGACCTAAGAGCCTCCCTGACCCTCAGACTCCTCCTTTCCTTCCAGAGAAGCTGCATGAACAGGGGCCTCCGGCCAGCCGGGCCCCTACACCTGCCAACCTCCATAGAACCTTCCAGAATGACCCATAAAAGGACTTCACTAGCCCTTGCAAGGCAGATGAGGCACCACGCCTGGGGGTGGGGGTCCAGGTCCCCACCCCCCACCCCCTTAGCCTTGCAGGCCTGGGCTGGAAACTGCCCTCCTGACCCCCTCTAGCGCTGCCCCCTTCTGTTCAGTGTGTGGGGGGGACACACGTGCTTCCAGGGGGCAACTTGTCTTTTCCTCCCTTCTCAGTCTGGCTTTGTCTCTGTCTCGCTCTCGGCCTCCGGACCGCAGGTACGGACTTGCTCACTCCCGTGCGTGGTCCCCAAGGCCAAGCACGAACTCGTGGGTGCTCGCATCCAAGGGCGCCTCTGCACACAGCGCTCAGTCTCCTCCCTGTCCCCTCCCCGGGGGCTGCACCAGGCAGGGTGGTGGGCACGTCTGTCCCCTCTCAGGCTGGTGGGGACTGCAGGCCGCAGCCCCTCGGGCTGCCTGCTCCTGCCTGGCTGGCGGGGATGAGAGCGGCTGCAGGGCTGGGAGCGAGGCAGCAGCACACAGAACAAACAGAATTTTTTTTTTGCAACTAGAGGGGGAAGCACAGAGCTAAAAATAAAACGAAAAGATCAGTATCTGTCAGTCTGACAGCTGATTGGCTGCTCGGAGATGCATATAATTACCAGCAACTGGCGCTGGGTAGGCAAAGCCGGGAGAAACTGCTGAGACGAGGTTAGGATTTAACCTTTAAATTCTGGAGCCACCGGAAACCGAGGGGAGGACGCCGGGCGTCGGTGCTAATGAGGCTGGGGGTGGGCGGTGGGCGGTGGGCCACCGAGGCTCGGCAGACCCCCGGGGCTCCCCTGGGAAGGCCCTGGGAGCCCTCTCCCGCCCGGGCTGCCTCTGCCATCAGACTGGGAATGCCTCTGATTGGCGGCCAGGACGGTGGTCCTTCTCCCCGCCCAGCTGGGGGAGTCGTCTTGGGGAAGTTAGGGTCTCACCTGGGCGGCAGGGAGGGAGGGGGCTGCCAGGGGCCCTAGGCCCCTCCCGGGCTGGCGCACCCCATCCCCACCCACATTCCTCTGCTTTTCCTGCCTGGTGTCAATTTCTGCCACCCATCCCCGCTCCCCTCCTTCCTTCACCCAGAGTCACCCCTGTTCCTGGCTCTGTTTCCTGCCCCACCTGGGAAGGGCACCCAGACATAGACAAAACTGCAGCAGTTGGAAGCATGTTGTGCTCTCACTAAGCCTCAGTTCCATCCATCAAGTGGGAGATGACAGCAGGGCTTGCCTGGCCGCTGGGCAGGTGCCCTCGGTGATTTGGGCCCAGTCTTGCATCTTGATTCTGTCACCTGGGCCAGGAGTCAGGAGATCCATGTTCTAGTCCAGTTGGGAATTGTCATTTTCTCTCTTAGCTCTGGTGTCCCCCTGTGTGAATTGGGAGGAAGAATTTCTGCCCTCTGACTTCCCTGGGTGGCTCTGGGGACCAAATGAGATGGGGTATGTGACTATGGGCACTTGCCTGGAAAGGCGGGATGGAAACTTGCAGATCTTTGAACCTACCACTTTCTTCCAGGCCTTTGCCCAGGCTGTGGCCTCTGCCTGGAACGCCTTTCCTTTCCACTCTAGCCCTTCCCACCCGTGCCTCTTCCTCCAGGAAGCCCTCCCTGGTGTCCGGGTAGGCCCTCTTCTGCCGCCTCTGGGCTTCTCACCCCACGCTCAGGCCCTGATTGTTTGCTTTGCACACAAGACTGTGAGCCCCATGAGGGGAGGCAACACACAGTTCTTCACAGTTGTGTTGCTCAGCAAGAGCCTGGCCCAGAGCTCCTCAGGAGATGAGACACCTACGTCCTCTGCTGTGCTCTGTGACCCTGGGAGCCAGGTGGAGGCAGGAGCCACCCTGGCCACACCACCCAGGCTTGAGGCAAGCAGCAGCTGCAGCTGATGGGGCACCATCTTTCCCCAGCACCTCAGTGGGGAGCATGCTCCCAGTGGGCCCAAGTGCTGCAGGACTCCGGGCTCTGCCCTCTGAGCACTGATGCCCAGGGAAGCTGCCCCCTGTGGGGCAGGAGTAAGTGTGGGTCTAGGCTGTGTTGCCTCCTCCTAAGAAAGTGCCGGGTTTACCTGCCCAGCCGTGGCCCTTTCCCTGTGCGGTCTGGAATGGTGGGTGGAGCTGCCACTGAGGGTTAGGACCTAGAAAACCCACATCATCTTGCGCTCCTGCTGGGGTGGGGTGCAGTGCGGAGGGCAGGGATGCGGAGGCAGAAGGAGATGGTGGTGGCTCCCAGCTCCCACGTGGGGTAAGTAGCCTGGCTGCGTGTCTGCCTCCCTCGCACGCTTTACTGGGGTTGTTTCCTGGAATCCCCACGACAGCTCCTTGAAGGGGGTGCAGTTGTTGTCCATGATTTGCAGATGAGGAAACTGAGGCAGGGTCCCTAGCCAGGGAAGAGAGGCTGGCTCCAACCCTGTCCTCTGTCTCCCAGGACAGGCCCAGCAGCTCCTGCCTCTCTGATAAGGATAGAAGGGAGGGAGAAGGGAGATATTTCTGAAGCAACTGCCATGAGACCTTCGGGGCAGAGAGTCTTGAGAACCTTTTTGTGTATGTTGTGCAAAGGAATTCCCCTTTGGTGTCTCTGCAAGATTTCAGGAAGATTTAAACTGTATCTCATCCCAGGTTATTTCCTTACAGCCTAATGTCAGAATCTGTTTCTGCATCCACCGTCTGCCTGTGTTAGGCAGTGAGCTTGCTGAGGGCTTCAGTCTCCTCTCTCCCATTCATTGCTGGGTCCCCAGCACCCAGCACCAGCCCTGCGTGGAGCAGCTGGTCAGTAAAGCTTTGCTGGACACATTTCAGATAAAGAGACTGAGGGTCAGAGAGATCACATGGCTTGCCAGAAGGAAACCTCACATTTGTCTGACTCAAGAGCTTAAATTCTGACTACGACTCCACACAGCCACTTGAGAGATCCCCCTTCAAGGGAGCCTCAGAGCCTGAGTTTCGGACTCCCTCCCTTCCACCCACCCTGCCCACCAGCTTCTCAGGCTTATGCTAAAACCAGTGAGGCTTCTAACCTGAATCTGCCTGCCACCTTTTCCTTGCTTATCCAGGAACTGGACAAAAGTTGGTGAGAGTCAGCTTAGTCTTGGGAAAGTTGCATTCTCCTGGAGTCCCCCCAGTTTTGCCTTTTTTGCATGACCTGATTCAAATTTTCCATCTTTGTTACTTTCGAAAGCAGTTTTTGCAGTGGATGTGACCTAGCACGTGATTGCTAGCCCAGGCGATTCATATATGCAGTCGATCCCTGTTGCTTATCTCTGTGATGGGGGCCAGGGGGTTTAAGCAAGCGTCTCGGTGAGGCCAGGGGTTATGAATCAGAGACCCTAATGGTTAAGAACTTGGCTGTACCACTGAGTGACCTTGGGAGCCTCATTCGACCTCTCCGGGCCTTGGCTTCCTCATTTGTGAAATGGGGACAGGCTGTCACGAGTTCAGTTGCATTCACGCATGGAAAGTATCCTGACTGATGCCAGGCCGTAAGACCAGTTTGACCATTGCCTCGGCTGCCAGGGACGTCCCTCGTGTGCACTTTAGAGTTTACGAGGTTGTTTGTCCTAAGCGAATGTCCAACCACGGATGGCTGATGGAGTCTGTAGATGCAAGGCCCCTAGCACGACCTCTCTCCCCAAAAGACGGTGAGCCTGCCTGGGTTCGGAGACCGCCCTGCGTGGGGCTGACGTGGGCGCATCTCTGCAGCTGGGTGTGGCTTCCAGTGTTCTCCGCTCAGACAGGAGCATAGGGTCCCAGGAGTTCATCCCCCCCTCCTTACCCTGGACCCTTTGGAAGCTGGTTTCCAAAAGTCCTGAATTCCTGTTCTTTTATATCTGGCCTAGTACAAGCTCGTCAGGAGCTTGGCCCGTGTTGGGCAGAGAAAGAAGTCAAGCTTTCTCTTAAAAAAAAAAAAAAAATCGCATTTTCCACTAATAATACACAATCATTATTGCTATACTTTAAGAAATATTGCTTTGGAAAAAAATCTGTCTGAACACCAAATAGAGCCTGAGTGCCCGCACGTGCCTGGCCTGCACTCGGCCCTCCGAACACCAGGCAGCGAGGCCCCGCCAGTGGGCAGGTCTGTGCTCTGCCAGGTGCCAGGCTCTTCCCCTACCCGGGTCATCCCCACTGTGACCCCATGAGGTTCTGCTGGCCCGGATGCCATCTCCGGATGAGGAGGAGGTGGCACAGAGGGCGGGGGCCCCGCCTGAGTCCCACAGTGGGAAAGTGCAGGAGCTGGGCTGTGGCCTGTGCCCTGGGCCTCTTGGTGGATGGGGTGAGTCCTTTTCTGAACCAGCAGCGCTCAGCTTGGTGGGGGACACGCCCCACCCAGAGACAGACTTTGAGTTCTGGCTGCGGGCCCCTGCGCACACTTTGTGAGCACAGACACGAACCAGACACGACCCCTGCCCTGGAGTTGCTCAGGTCTCCTAGGAGAGGGGACACATCAACAGAGCAGTGAAAACATGGGATGTGACGGGGGCACCAAAGGCTGCAGAACAGATTCATCCCATACATAATCGCTAAAATACCCCCACAGATCTGGCTTAAAAATAGTCCCCTGGGCCAGGCATGGTGGCTCGCGCCTGTAATCCCGGCACTTTTGGAGGCCAAAGCAGGCGGATCGCTTGAGTCTCCCATCCAAAGCAAAGAACTGTAATGCGTGGAGCCTGGGGTGGTCTGGCCCACAGGAAAAGTGCAGAGATTGTCGGGGCTTTTGAGAGGCTATAAAGAGCATGCCATCCCCAAAGAGTCCTTGGGAACCCCAGATTGGGAGTTCGAGGCTGCAGTGAGCTTTAATGGCGCCACTGCACTGCAGCCTGGGCAACAGAGTGAGACGCTGTCCCTTAAAAAAAAAAGCCACTGTACCACCCCTTCCCCCATCGCATGCCCAGAGGTGACTTCCAGTCCGGAATGGAGAAGACACATTCCAGTCTTCATGGGCTCCAGGATGTTGCAGACGGAAGCCTGTTGAGGCAAAGGCTACAAGTTGAGTTGCTGGTTAATTGCAGCACCCGCTGTGTCGCTGGACTTCTGAGCTCTCACCTTTCACCTTTGACCTCTCTGACCAGTATCTCCAAGGCCTCAAACCTCCTGTAGTTGTAGGGTGGAGGTGGGAGGGCTGGGGGAGGGAAGGGGTCTGCCTAGAAGGCACCAGGGAAGCAGATCGAGGTGGAAGCCCCCGGAGACACCCCACTCCCTGGAGCGCTGCTGGGCTGGCCGCACCTCGTCTTGCTGCAGGTTTCTACAAGAAATTCAAGTGTGTCTGCGGCTAGTTTCTGCCAGACTTCCCTGAAAACCTGCAAACAAGAGCCCACATGTCGGCCTCAAGGACAGCTTGTACAGTGCACGTGGGGCGAGGAGCATCTTGTAAAAGAACTGGGATGTGAGCACGCGGGCCCTGCCCGTCCTGGGCCTCCCGGGGCAGCCTGTGGCCGCCCAGCCCTGCCACCGGTCACCTGCAGGAGCAGCAGGGCTGGGTGGGGGTGGGGAAGCACTGATTTCATTTTAAAGAAAAGAAAGCAAGTGCCACTACTGAAAAACAGTTGAGACAAATGCCCACCTTCCATAACTCAAATTTCCATACTAATTCCTGTCTGCATTCCCACGGGAAAAGATCCTCCTGCCGTTAAGTGCCCCAAGGCCCACGTTGGCCCAACAAGCAAACTGCGTTTGTTCAGGAACAGCAGCTTTCTCATTTTGGGTTAACAAGGGCAGTGACGATGCCTGCTCAACGCCCACCAGTTCCAAGAGTCTGAACAGGCACAGTGGGTTGATATAATCCCATCCAAAGCAAAGAACTGTGATGCATGGAGCCTGGGGTGGTCTGGCCCTCAGGAGAAGTGCAGAGACTGTCGGGGCTTTTGAGAGGCTATAAATAGCATGCCATCCCCAGAGAGCCCTTGGGAACCCCAGATTGGGAACCACTGGGCTGAGCCAGTTGGATGGAGGTGCAATGTGACCATCCCTGTGGGCACTCCCACTTCCCCATCAAGGAAGTCCTCACACAGCAGGGTGTCCGGGGAGAGTTCGGGGGCTGTGGGGTACCCCATCCTGACTCTGCCATGTGTGGGGTGACCCTAACTAGATGGCTTCCCCTCTCTCATCACCTGGGTGCCCTCGGCTCCTCTTGGGTTGTGAGTGCTCCGTAGGAGCTGGGTGTCTTTACTGTTGCCATTATGTCTTGCTCAGGTCTCCCGCCCTCTGGCCCTGTTGTGCCATGGTCATCACACTGGAGTTCTGTGAACAGAGGGGGACACAGTGGGACAGAATAGTCATGGAAATGGTCCCGAGAACTCAGTGGGGAACCCCTCTGAGAAGCCGTCTGCGGTGGAGGGAGGTCCTGGAGGGGCGGGAGGAAGGGAGGCATGGCCGCCCGTCAGCGGCAGGCTGAGGGCACCGTGAGACCAGGTGCGGCCAAGCTGCCCCCAATTTTAATGTACCTCGAGTCACTGTGGGACTTGTTCGGAGGCAGGTTGTGATGCAGTGGCCTGGGCAGGGGCTCCCCGGGAGACTGTGCCCGGAGCAGCGAGGGTGTCGGGGGTTCTCTCCCACCCGTGGCCACTTGGTGTCTGGAAGTGACAGCTCCAGAAAGACCAGAGGGCCCCAAAATGCCCACTCCAGGGAAGACGAAGCAACATGAGGGTAAAATTATGTTTTTAACAAAAGAAAAGACCTCTGACTTCTAGCATGTAGAAAGATTTCTGTTCCCGCCCCCACACAGCCCCAGGGACCTGAAAGAATGTGGTTTTCTGAGCACAACCTTCCCTGGCTGAAGGGGGTGGATTTGCTCTGAAAAAGTTGCCTGTAAAATGAAATTTTCTACATCAAATGCTATTTTCCAGGGGCCCGTGTTTTAAGACCACAGTTGCGTTCCCACTGAGAAATACCCGACTCTGAGGTGTCGCTGTTTGCGCCGGTGGGCTGTGTGGCTGGCGCTGGAGTTTGGGATTCAAAATCTGAATCCCTAGTGCTGCCCAAACAGGCTGAGGTCCCCGGCCAGACACTGGGCCAAGACCACTGGCCGTACGACGGGAGGGCCCGGAGGTGGCCCTGGGCAAGCCAGCCCCTCAGCTGGAAGAGGAGCCCAGGGACAGGGTCCGATCGTGGCAGAGCAGCCATCTCATCTTGGTGTCTAATGCTGTAGGTCATACTCCGATTATCAGGCTGCGAGTATTTTTGGTTTTATGTTGGGCACAACCGTTTAAAGTGCTCAAGGACCCAGCTGCCATTATGATTTGGCTGTACGTCCCAAAGAGCGCTCTGAGGCTCAGACAACAGAGTTCCACAGTCAAAGGCTCCTAAGAAATGTTGGGTTAGGGCCGGGCGTGGTGGCTCACACCTGTAATCCTAGTACTCTGGGAGGCCTGAGGCAGGTGGATCGCTCAAAGTCAGGAGTTCGAGACCAGCCTGAGCAAGAGCGAGACCCCCATTTCTATTAAAAAATAGAAACAAATTATCTGGCCAACTAAAAAAATATATATAGAAAAAAAAAATTAGCCAGGCATGGTGGCACATGCCTGTAGTCCCAGCTACTCGGGAGGCTGAGGCAGTAGGATCGCTTGAGCCCAGGAGTTTGAGGTTGCTGTGAGCTAGGCTGGCGCCACGGAACTCACTCTAGCCCGGGCAACAGAGCGAGACTCTGTCTCAAAAAAAAAAAAAAAAAAAAAGAAAGAAAGAAATGCTGGGTTAGGAGAACCGCTTCCTTTTCCACAAGGATCTGCTTTAATATGCAAAGGAGCCCTGGGAATCTTGAACAGGAGACTGGAGTCCACAGGCTGCCTGCCTTAGACTGACCTTGGTTTTCCAGAGCATAGCCTGGGATCAGTATTCCAAGGGACACACTTTGGGAACATGTCCCTTAAAGGCCCTCATAACTAAGAGATCTCTCTGTTTCTGTATTAGTTACCTACTGCTGCATAACAAATTATCCCAAATGTAGTGGCTTAAAACCATATGCATTTATTAACAGTATCTCACAGTTTCCATGGGTCAGGAATCCAGGTGTGGCTTAGCTAGCTGATCCCAGCTTGTGGTCTCTCTTGATCGTCTAAAGGCTTGACTGGGGCCAGAGGGTCTGCTTCCTAAATGGCTTGCTCGAATGGTTGGTAAGGAGGCTTCAGCTCCTTGACGCGTGGACTTCTCCACGGGGCTTCTTGAGTTTCCTCACAATATGGCTGCTGGCTTCCCCCAGAGTGAGTGACACAAGAGCAAGACTGCAGCTGCAGTGCCTTTTGTGACCTGGCCTTGGACAGTGCACAAGGTCATTTCCTCAGTGTCCTGTGGGTCGCGAGGGGGGACAACACAGGCTGTGAATGCTGGAAGGTGGGAGTCCTTTGCAGACCACCTTGGAGGCTGACGGCCACAGTAACTGTTGCTGCAGTGCAAGGACAGATGGCGTGCCTCGTTCACAGAGCTTTGTTACCGTTTTGTGGACAGGAGTAGCTTTGAGAAGTAACCCGTTAACTCGGAATGTGAAGAGAGGAGGAGAAGACCAAGAATTTGTCAGCCACGCCACACCCCTGTGAACAACAGCAATGATAATCCCACCCCGTTTGTCGAGCACTCACCGTGCCAGGTGCCTCGCGGGCGTCAGGGTGCTGTCCAACCCTTGCCACCACACAGCACATTCCACTAATAGTTCCAGCTTCTACGACATGCGTAAAATGAGGGTTTTTTTGTGGTGGTGGTTTGGCAACAGCAGCACAAGCAGCTCTACCTTCTGGAAGTTCAGAGACGAGATTGGTAAGCTGGGTAAGCCCATTTGGAGAAGATTTGAGCAGGGAGTAAACTTATGTGTTTATCATGGGTAAATGCCCATGATAAAGAGATAATAAATAGATGAGGTGAAATATGTATTTCGTGTACAAGAGTAAGTACATTAACAAGATGAGGAGTCACGTCTCCAGGCAGGGGCAGGACCTCCTGGCTGGGAAGCCGAGTGGTGATACCCAAAGCACCTGTGTCCCACATCCACCCATGTTGGTCATTAGCTGTGGGACCCAGGCAAGTGACTTCATGGTCCTCAGTTTCCCATCTGAAAAATGGGGTGATAATGGCAAACTCCTGCAGTTGTGATGAGGATTCAGGGAGATAATTCCTGGTCTGGCATAAGGGCTCTGGGCTGTGTCACCATGGCAAAGCTAATGGCAGACCGTGGAGGCGGTGGCACCCCAGGTTTTAGGAACCCCTACAGAAGCTCTGTTACCTAGAAGGATCCAGTGACAGAGAGTGGACCCTGAGCAACAGAACAGACCTTGGCTACTGCTTGGGCCTCCTGCAGGGGTGACCTTAGAAGAGGCTGGAAGGAACTTGGCCCCTCCTGCCTCCAAGGGCATGTACAGGCACGGAGCCTGCCCAGCCTTCCTATCCTTCAGGGGAGTGATTTTCAACAGAGGGAGCACCTGGGGTGTTTTCTCTTCCTCCTCGGAAGGCTCAACACACTCGGCAGGACTTAGGAGAACTCTGCCTAAATTTGCTGTCCCAACAAATAGACCAGACGTAGAGGTAACACTCAGGCCCTATGAGAGGTAGGGAGAGGAAGGGGGCTGTGATTGGGGGCTCCTCAGAGGTTCTGGGGTCTCTTCTGTGGGTACCAAGGTCATGGGCGAGCTGGGTATGCTGGCTTCTTCTCAGGACATGTGCTGTGGGCATCCCAGCTGCATGCTCCATGGCCCCTTGTGCCCAGAGTACACACACGGTGGCTGGCCTGTCCCTGCCACATCTGCCCCCACAGTGGGAGCCTGGGCCAGCCATGGCTGCCTCTGGGCCTCAGTTTCCTCATCTGAAGTGAGGAGGCTGTGGCCTAGATGATCTCTCAGCCCCTCCCAACTTTAACACTCTAATTGCTGCATTTATTGAGCTCCAGCTGTATGAAGGAGTGGTATCTGGGCTATGGGAGGTGCTGATGCCACCCTGGGAGGAAGAACCGATCTGAGCCTGCTGCTTCTAGCTGGCCTGGGATGGCAGGGCTCAGAGCGGCCACCCAGACTGCAGAAGAGCCGAGTGCCAGGCCCAGCTGCCATTTGAAACGTGTCCTGTTGGTGGCACTTTGGCGTGGTTCAGGTGTTCTGGTCTTAGCATATATTTGGTTTGTACATGAAACATGCTAGCTGCCTCTTTCCATTAAAGTTCTATATTTTGCTCGAGAACTCTTAGTGCCTAGAGCTAAACGTGACCATGTCATCCCCCACATAAACCCTCCCATGGCTCCTCACTGCCTTCAGATGACAGTCCAAGCAGGGAGTGGCCCCAGGGCCTTCTGAGGCCTGGCATGGGCCAAGCTCTCTTCTCTCGAGAGCCTCACATTTGCTGCCTCCTCTGCCTGAACTCTCCCTGTGCTCTAGCGGGGCTCCCTAAGTGGCACTTCCTCCAGGAAGCCCTCCCTGCCTAGTTCAGTCACTTTAGTTCCCGCCTCATCATTGCAATGATCTGAAACAGCCCTGACCATGGGATCTGCACCCCACCCTAGCCCCTGTGCTAGGGCCACCCTGTTGGATTTTCATGCCAGTGCGAGGAGGCTCTGGAAATGTCTGCTGAGTGAGTTATGACTACAGACCACTTGACCCCTGTGAGCAACCTGTTGATCCAGGTTGGTAACCTGGGGCCGGGCCTGCCAGCAAGTCACTTGATGCTGTAACCCACAGCCTGGGAAGGACCCTGGCAGCTGCCACCCAATTCCATCCTCCCTCTGCCTGAAGCCTGTGCCTGGAAGGAGTGAAGGGGTTAAGAGTTTCTGGCGGCCTTGTGCTGTGTCTGCAACAGTTCCCCCTTCCGGGCTGCAGCAACCCGAGGTTGGCCAGGAATGTTTGCAATGCAGAGCTGGGAGGGAGGACCTGAGGGTGGAGGGTGGAGGGTGGAGGTGGGGGCCGGAGCAAGCCCAGCAGCCAGGCTCCCCAGTTGAGCAATCGCCCTGCTGGTTCCTGTAACTCCGACCCCTCCTGCCTTTTCCTGCCTTTCTCCACCCGGCTGGCTGCCGGGCAGTGGGGGTGGCCTGCACTTAGGGCTGCACTTGGAGGTGCAGGGACAGAGGACCAGAAAGCCTGGAGGTCAGGAGTGAAAGAGAGGGGCTCCCAGAGAGACAGAGAGGGGGTGCAGTGAGTTCAGCCACCCCAGCCCAGAGAGTGCAGGGCTTTTGTCCAAGGCCACAGCTCTGGGTTTGGCTGTTTTGTTCCCATGGCACCAGGCTGCAACTCGCACACACAGCATGGAGGTCACATTGCCACTCAGCTGGGAAACTCTGAACCACAGGGGTTGGGACCCTCTCCCAACTGAAGGCAAAGACCGCCTCCCATGCCTTGGTCTGGCCTCTTCACCCAAGCCCCAGCATCTCAGAGAGGATGGCTGCTCCCCCTGAGCTACTGCCTCCCCCTACTGCCTCCCCAGCACTGCCCACTGCCCAGTCTGGTCCTGGGCACACTGGTCACCCCACTCCCTCACCTCCAGGGGTGTGAAGTAAATGAATGGAGGCCAAACCTGAGCTGGTTCTCGAAAGCTCCCTCTCCTCCCTTCCTTCCTTCCTCTGGTTCCTTTCAAGGAAGGACCTTCATGGGTACTAAAAATTAAATTGGGCTCAGGTGCAAAAGTCCTTTCCTTCCCCACAAGCTGGGGAGCTCATCCCCTGATGACAGCATGAGTTCCCCTCTCTGCGGACAATGTTCATGGGTGACCTCTGGGGAGGCAGCCTTGCAGTCAGACAGCCCTGGTTCGAATCCCGGCTGCACCAGCTTCTAGCTTCATGGCTTTGCGCCTCTCTGCGCCTCAGTTTCCTCATCTGTACAGCAGGATTCAGAGACAGGGTGGGTGGTGTGGGCTCAGCCCCAGCCTGGCTCTGCTGGGGCTCTGGGCCACTTGCATTGTCCTGGTCCCACAGATGCATGGTCGGTTTGGGGTGTGTGTGTGTGCTGACTCCCCCACCCCGCCATCCCTGCTATGGGCTTCGCCTCAGCAGCCAGGGGAGGACAGGTGCTGGCAGCCCTTGGAGGTGCCACCTTGGCCACATCTGGCTGGAATCAGCAGGGAGCCCTCATCGCTGGAGGGCTGGGTAGGTGATCCACGCGTCCTCTAGAACAGAGCTAGAAGTCCCCGGGCAAATCAAAACATACACTTTGCAGGTAAGGAGGCTGGGGGCTGGGGGGAGGGTTGGCTTGCCACACCATGCAGACATAAAGAGGGATTTCAACCCAGAAAATCATACCAATAACAAGGACCTGCCTACACTCTGTTTTGCCACCATTTATTGAGTGCTTACTGCATGCCAGACAGTGAACCAAGTGCTTTGCAAGGCTGATCTACTTTAACTCAACAACATACCTAAGAGGGAGGTATATTCAGCCCTCTTCAGGAAACAGAGAGGCTAATGCACTTACCGAGGGTCACACAGCTCATAAAAAGCAGAGCCAAACTGAATTCAGGCTGCCTGCCTCCAGATCCTGTGTTCTTGGCCACCCCTCCTCTGCGCCTGGCTTGGGACCCAGGCTCTGCTAATAGGGACTGAGCAAGCTTGACTTAGTTACCTTAATCCCAGAACTGGAAGGGGTGTGGGGGGTATCTCCAGCACCCTGTAAGGGAGGCTCAGAGAGGTGAAGTGTCTTTCTTCAGGGCACACAGCAGCCACTGAACCCAGACCGCCCCAGGATGCTCACTCCGCAGCCCCCACTCCCTGTCGATGGCTCCTCGGTGGTGGTGGCTGGGAAGGACCCCCGCAGGCGGCTCCCGCGGGCAGATGGACGGACAGGACAGTGGCCTCCCTACCAGGGCCTGCGGGCTGTGTGGCATCGCCACCTCCTCCCGGAGCAGGTTTCCTTTAAGAAACCAGAAGATTGATTTCCTGGCAGGCTCTAGCCGAGGAGCCCGTCCAAATGGTTTGCATGTCTGCATTTTTTACTGCTCCGTTTAATATGTATGCAAATGCCGGCCGGCTGCGCACGCCGCGGCTGCACAGTCACACGCGGCGCCCCATTAAAGCGGCCGTCCTGGGCGCGCGCCTCATTCGAGGCGACGGGCTCCCGGCCCTGATAGATGGGGTGCGGGGACGGAGACAAATGACGGGCTTTGTAGTTTCTTTCTGCCTTTTTCCGGGGGGAGGAGGAGCTGCAGAGGAGATTTAAATATATGCAAAATTGTTGGCGGGCGGGGCTGGGGTGCCGCCTGGCCCCGAGGGGAGAACCGGTGTTGCCCGCTTCTGGGGACAGAGCCGAGCGCGGCTTTGCTCGGGGTGGGCGGGTGCGGCGGGAAGCGCGGGCTGCAGCCGGGACCCGAGGAAGGTGCTGGCTGCTTCCCGCCCGGCCACGAGGGCAGCCGCGCGGTTCCCCATCACACCCCACTTTCTTTTCTTGGGCTTCCAGGGCTTAGAACTTTATACTAGCAGATCATTTAAGTCTCACGCTAGCCCTGTGAGGTGGGCCCCAGGATCACATCCATTGTGCAGATGGGGAAACTGAGGCTCACGGCAGTGAAGTCCCTTGGGGAGGGTTGTAGAGGGAGCGGGTGGGGAGTTGGGGTCCCTACAGCCCCCTGCCGCCCCTCTTGCTCTCTGCTATGGGCCGTGTGCTCTGAATCTGCCCAGACTCACCCCACACAGCCCCGCCCCCCCCAGCATCCTGCCTGCCCGCCCCTCAGCCAGGTAACACAGGCCCACAGCACACTGAGCCCTAGAGTTTCAAAATATTGTTTAATCCTAAAATTTGCAGAGCTAGGTTTAAAAGAATCTTTTCTAATTTCTCAGGATTTTAGGCCACATGGCGGCTGGAGGGCAGCTGGGGGTCCTGTGGGGGCAGAAACGTTGCAGAAGAGGTTCCAGCCTCCAGAGAGGGCCATGCTGGAGCACATGGCTCAGACCAACTGGAGACCCAGAGTTGCACATCTGTGTGTGCGTGCTTTGTGTCAGTGCTCGTGTGTGGTGTCCTTGTGAGAATGTTAACGTGTATCTGTGTGCTGGTGTGTGCACCAGTGCGAGGATGGGATTGTGAGTCAGTGTGTAGCTGTGTGGCAGGATATGGGACTGTGTTCTTAGTGTCAGTGCATACGTGTGTTGTCGGTGTGTGTGTATGCATGTGTGTGTCAGTGTGACAGCAGCTGAGAACGCTTGTCCTTGGCCGGCAAGCAGCCAGAGTGTGAATTTCCCCAGTCCCTGCCTCCCTGTGGTTTAGGCTGGGCCTCCCTTCTCTGGGCCCCAGGCTTTGCACCCCCAACTCCCCAACCCCGGAATCTGCTTCCCTTCCAGAGAAAATCCCTGTCCTTTCAACTGCAGAATGGGGACGGGACACCTCACCAGGCAGCTGTCCAGGAGGCAAGACTCCCAAAAGGCTGAGGCACCTGAATGCTTTGCATAGGTGAGAAGGCGTGGATCATGGGGCAGAGCCTACAGCGGATGGGGAAGCCTGGGAATTCCCACAGGGAGCAGGGGCGCAGCAGGCAGCCCTCTCAACACGCTCTCCGCGTGTGTGTGTGCGAGTGTGACCATCCAGATTTGTGTATGTTGAATCCCTTAAAATACTGTCTACCTGGATGGGGAAACAGCTGCTCTCATTGAAATGTCTTCAGGATGGACGGGAAGGCTCTGGAAGGCAGAGCCTGGGCTGTGGCGGCTGCCATTCGGGATATGGCCCTCCCTGCCGCCCCTGGGGCTGACGGGGAGCTCTGCGCATGTCCACACAGGGGACCAAACTTGGGCAGTCCATGGGCCTTGAGGACACCTGAGGGGTCCTTGAGCCCTGGTGGGGGGTAGGGTGTGTGTGTGTGTGTGCGTGCGTGTGTGTGTGTGTGTGTGTGTGTGTGTGTGGATGTGCCCAGAGGGTTGGGAGGGGCGCATGAAGAACGCAGTGCTCTGCACCAGGCATTTCGAGTTACCCCTCAGACCTGGGAGGAAGTGTGGGGACCCCCTTCTTGCCTCCCCTCCTCCCCATCAGGTCTCCCCCGGCCCTTCCAGCTGCTCAGGCCCAAAGCCTCAGCGTCAGTCTTCCTGGCCACCTCTCTCTCTCACCCCTGCAAGTGCCCCGCTGGCTCTACCCTGGAAGCCGGTCTGGAGTCTGACTGCTTCTCTCTGCCTGTCCAGCCTCCCTGGGCCCAAGAGCCAGGACGGCCCCTCAAGGCGGGACCTCCCGGAGCCCGGGTCCCCACAGTGGTCCTTGGGTCCTGTCTGACCTCACACCCATCCCTTCTCCCTCTCCTACTTCTCTTCCTCTCTTTCAAGATAGATTCACCAGGTGCTGGAGCCCAGAAGCCAGCCCTCCTGGAGTGTCCCTGCCATGCCCCCAACTCACCTCCCCGCTTCCCTGTTCCAGGCTCCCTGGCCCTTACCCCTCTCGCAGCCCATCTGGCTGAGAACCCGGAACAGCAGGTGCTTGGTGTGGCCCCCCAGGCTCGGGGGAGGGTTCCCGGTCCCCACTGTGCAGCAGCTTCTTCACCCGGGGCTCACACTCGGCGTCCACGAAGACCAGCCGAACAGTGACCCTGAGTCCTCCCTAGACTCACCTGCATTTTGGGATAGTCCATCCTTCTTGTAGGTCTTGTCTTGGTGTCACCTTGCCTGAGCCGGCCCCAACCACAATGACAATAATAATGCTAATGAGCGATTGCTACCTGTAGCCACTCGGATACCATGTAAGAAAGTTCTTCACTGAGAACCAGTTTGAATGGGCAGATACACCACCCTCTCTGAATGCCCCCTCCCCACCGAGCCTTCTGGGGCATCCCATGCACAGGCCCCAAACCCCAAGAACCCACCGGGCAGTGGGGCTGGGGGGCAGGCACAGAGCCCTGGGTCTCTCCCCAGCAGTGATACTGGGTTTGTGAAGACTGCTCGGTCAGCGCGCTTCTCCTGCTCCAGGAGGGCAGGACCTGGGGGCTTCACTAGGGCCTCGCTGCAGCCAGGCCGGGCACAGAGTATGTGCCCGATAAACGGCTGTTGAAATAGAGCAGTCTCAGTGCCGGCACCGGCGTGGCCACAGGGTCTCGCCGGCCCCCTTGCCCATGGCCCTCTTGAGGTCCACGCTTCATTCCCCAGCTGGTCTGGGGTGCTGCGTGTGGACTGGCTGAGTCAGGCCCCGGCCCTGGGCAAGGGCCACAGTGGCTCTCACCGACTACGCCTCTGCAGCTCCCTCTGTCCCCCATCAGTCATGACAGGCGCCTGTTCCAAGCAAGGGGTGATGGGAGCTGCCTGCAGCTTCTCTGTGTTCTGAGGAAGGGGCGGCCGCAGGCACAGCAGGAGCTGGGAGCAGCTGTTCTCAGTGCAGTGACCATATTTTTCTGAGCTGAGAAATTAGGACACGGGGTGTAGCTGAGGGCTTTCTCAGATTTGTTCATTTAATGAAGGGAAAAGATCCTACAAAGGTATGAAAGTTAAAGCTTATTTAGTTATGTGGGGAAAGGCTTGTCTTTGTTGAAAGAATATGCATTTTCAAAATCAGGATTTTTCTGGAAAGCAGTAATTCAATTTGAGTAATATTTTGGGACCACCTTTGTCCTTAGTGGAAAGCAAAGCAGGCATGATCTTGGCCTCACAGAGTGCATGTGGGGAGACAGACATTCCTCAGATAATTTCACAGTGCAGGACCTCAATGAACACCCATAAGTGCTGGGGGGATTACAGGGCTTTGAGGGCAAAAGCTTCCCTCCCAGAGGGGAGTCGAGGAGGAGTGCAGGATGTCCAGAAAGTTCCATGAAGAAGTCATGTTTGAGGTGAGAGAGAAGCCTTTTTGGAGTTAACTGTTGAAGGGAGGGGTGATGGGTGGGGTGGGGAGGCACTGTCCAGGCAGGGGGAACAGCATGTGCAAAGGGCCTGTGGCAGGAGGGAGTGCTGGGTGTTAAAGGACAGGAGTCACCCCCAGAGCCTGGAGTGTGATGAGCGAGAGGAAGAGGAGGTTGGAGATATCCGCAGGGGTCAGTCCGAGCAGCGCCCAGCAGCCCGTGAGATTGTGGTGCACTATCTCCTGCCGGTAGTGGTGAGACACGGGTGGTTTGACACAGGTGTACCCTGGTCATCCTGGTGATGTTGATGATCATGAGGATGATGATAGTGTCGATAATTGTCGGAAGCATCTAGCGAGTGCCTACTGTGTGCCGAGCCCCATTTCAGCCATTTCACAGATAAAAGTAAGGGCTGGGTGGTGAGGTTGGGAGGGGTAACTTAGCCAAGGTCACGCAGCTGGCGAGTGGCAGAAGTGGGCTCCAGGGTCCCAGGTCCTGCATGTCCAGGACACAAGGCCACCCCTTGCCTGGCTGTGGAAGCCGAGGGCTGTGCGGATGACCCCACCGCCTGCCTCCCTGTGGTGCTGCCTCTTCTCTGCTCTGTGTTCCAGGCCTGGGTGGGGACTCCAGGTCACAGGGTCAGCCGGAGCTGGAAAGGCCCGGCTTGGTTCCTGCCCAGGCCCTGCAGAGGAAGTGGGGTTGCAACATCAGAGGCTGAGGCTCTGGAGAAGTTGGGACCCCAGCTCGGGGGGGGCCTCCACCCCCGCCTGTTCACTGGGGCACAGGTCACACTGCAGCCACGGGAGCACTGCCCCACTCGCTCGCATGGGAGTCAGGGACATTGAGATGCGGCTGCAGCATCCCCAGGAGTGGGTAGCACCCTGACCCAGTTTCCTCCTGTTGAAACAGGTCCGGGTGGTTACGCTGCTGTAGACTCACCGGCGGCCGGCGTTAAAAATCTTTATCCCTCACTCATCATTAGGGAAATGCGTGTGATGAGGCAGCCCCTCACACGGTGGGGTGGCCACCGTCAGGACACAGAGTATGGCCAGTGCTGGGGAGGATGTGGAGACATCCTGCACGGTCGGTGGGAACGTGACATGGTGCAGCGGCGTGCAAAACAGCATGGCAGTTCCTCAAAAAAATTAAAAATAGAATTACCATATGATCTAGCATTTCTCCTTCTGGGTATAGACCCAAAAGAATTGAAAGCAACATCTCAAAAAGATATGTGTGCACCCATCTTCCCAGCAGCATTACTCACGGTAGCCAAAGGTGGTGGCAGCCAGTGTCCGTCGACGGATGAATCGATAAACAAGACATGGTACGTAGGCGTGATGGAATATTATTCAGCTGTAAAAAGGACAGAAACTCTGACACCACTATAACATGGATGAACCTCAAGGATATTATGCTGACTGAAACAGCCAGTCACAAAAGGACAAATACCGTGTGATTCCACTTATATGAGGTAGCTAAAGTGGTCAAATCCATTGAGACAGAAACTCGAACGGTGGCTGTCAGGGGGACTGGGGACTTCGTGTTTAATGGGTGCAGAGCGTCAGTTTTGCAAGGTGGAGAGAGTTCTGTGGGTGGGTGGTGGTGATGGCTGCACAGCAAACTGAACGCACTTAATGCTACTGAACTGTATCCTTAAAAATGGTTAAGATGGTAAATTTCATGTTATGTATATTTTTCCACAATTAAAAAAAGTCCTTGTTCCCAGTTATCTGAAGTCATTGACAGTGTGCTTTCTTTTAAGCTGTGTTTGTAAGAAATAAAAATACCACATGGCAACTGGCATTGGAGCAGTTAAGAACCACAAGTCCTGGTATTCCGGGGCAAGTGACCTCACCTCTCTGAGCCTCAGTTTCCTCATGGAGAAATGGAGATAATGATGGCTCCTCCTTCCCAGGGCCACTTGGAAGGTTCCACGATGCCCTCGAGGTGCTCTGCTCAGCAGCCAGCAGCCCCTGGTACTGGCAGAGATTCTTGGGGTCTTCGGGGTTTGGGAACATGAGGAGTATAGGCCTCATCAGAGGACAAAAATGGGGAAAAACATAGGGAAATTGAGGCCTTAGAAGCATCAGGGACTTGCCAAGGCCTCTCAGCATCCCATGAACTGGAATGTGGTTTTCTAAGAATCCTCTCGGGAGCTGGGCCAGGCCTCACCTGCGCCTGGGCACGCATCTGCATTGGTCAGCAAAGCCACGCTGTGCTGCAGTAACAAATGAGCCCAGCATCTAGGTGCCTGAACACGAAAGCTTGTTCTGCATCCAGAGGAGTCTGCTGTGAGTCCAGGTGATTCTCCAAGGCAACTGCCCTCCCTGTGAAGGCTCAGGGATCTAGGCTGCCCCTAGTTTGTGGTGTCCTTGTGTCCGGATCACGGAAGCAGGGAAAAGGGCATCGCGTCACTTCCTCTCACAGTGTGTTGGCCAGGACTTGCCACATGGCCTCGCACAACCTCAACGGTGGCAGGTCCTGAGAGAGGAGAACTGGCCGTGGGTGAGCACCAGAAGTGTCTCCTCATAGTCAAGGTGTTATCTAGCTGCCCCTTTTGAAATACAAAGGAAGGCTTACAGTTCTTTCTCTCCTTTAATGATCCTGCTGATTGACCCTGGTATGCATTTTTTTTAGAGACAGGCTCTGTCACCCAGTGCAGTGGCACAATCATAGCTCACTGCAGCCTTGAACTCCCAGCCTTGAATGATCCTCCCGCCACAGCCTCCCAAGTAGCTGGGACTACAGGCGGGTGCCACCATGTGCAGCTAATTTTTCTTATTTTTTGTAGAGATGAGGGTCTTGCTATGCTGCCCACCCTGGTCTAAACTCCTGGCCTCAAGTGATCCTCCCACCTTGACCTCCCAAAGTGCTGGGGTTACAAGCGTGAGCCACCAGGCTGGCCCTAGGCTAGTATTTTTAACAGCAGAATGCTCTTCCATTGTGTAGTGTCTTCACATTCACAGAGTCAGTCCCCTCTGGATGGGTGTTGAGGGTGTTTCCAAAGTTCTGCTATTGCAAATAGTAATGCAATGAATTTCCTGGTGCATTTTCCCTTGGCACCCTGCGGATGCTTCTGCGGTATAAATCCCTAATCATTTGGTCAAAGGGCAGGTGCATCTAGCAATCTGACAGCTCTCTAGGAGACAGGTGCTGCCCCCAGGGTCTCAAGGAGCTTTTAGGAATCGCTGCTGATGGCTTGGGACCTGGAGTTCCATGGGACGGGGTGAGTTCTGTGTCCCAGGGGGTTTCAAGTGGGACACTGGGGAGGAGAAGTAGGAACAGGGGCTGCCCTTCCCATCCAGACTCGATACTAATACTGGTGGCTCTGCTGTCCCCGGCCTACAGATAACATTGAGTTCTGGAGAGATCGAGCCACTTGCCCAGGCTGCCCAGGTTCCCAGGTCCCTGCTGGACCCATCAGGGATCCTTTCTTGACTGGTGACCTCCCAGAGCCACTGCTGTTCCTCCACAGCTTTCTTTTGGCAACTTTCTGAAACACATCAGCTCCACCGGGTCTGGTCCTGCGGCCCCCAGTTGCATAACAGCCTGTACTTCTCCCTTTGTTATTCTCCTATCCGCTTCATCTCTCTGCAAGAGCATCTCGGTATTTACATAGCTTTGTCTTGATTTTAAAATTTTCTTTCTTTTTTGGGCAATGTCACTATTGTTCTGGAAAAACAATACACCCTTATTGTAAAATAAATTAATTAATTCAAGCAACACTGAAAACAACAAGGAAGAAGGTAAAAGTCACCAACATGCCTCACCCAGGGATGCCTCTGGCTAAGGTTGTAGTCGTAGCTAACGGCCCCTCTTATGATAATGGTGAGAAAAATCACTACCTTTCTTGCTAAAGGTGGGGAGCATGAGTCACTGCATGGGTCTGAAAGTCTGTATTGGTTTCCCTCCCCTCCCAGCGCATAAACAAACGCCCCCCCCCCCTCCTTCGCCCCTGCCAGGTGGGCAGGGGCTGCTCCAGCTCCAGGGAGCAGGTCTTGCAGGGTTTGGTAACAACTGAGTAGGTGCTAATGATCTCCCCGCTCCCAAAGAAAGTTCCGTGCACTCCACGGCTTCCATTCCCCACCTTCCAGACACCCCGGTTGTGTCTTCAGTTAGTGCCAAGGCAAGCTGGCCTGTCTCTGCTGCCGCCCTCACCCTCCCTTGGCAGCACTGACTTTTCCTAAGTGCAGAGCAGGCCCCAGCTGGGGACTGGGTGGTCGTAAGTGTCTGGGTCTCTCCGGCGAAGTGTACAGTAGATCAAGCCTTTGGGCTTCAGGAGTCCTGGGGGGCCCTTTGCCAGTAGGGAAGAAAGAGCTGCCGCTCAAGACTGGCCAGGGCCTGGCTTTGTTTCTCGAGAGGAGTCCTGACACAGGGGCACCATGGTGGTGGCCCTAGAACCCAATCATACAGGTGGGGGTGGGGAGGTCCCAATGTGCTGAAAAGAAACAGGGGCACTGGGACCCACACAGCCCTGCTTTGGGGGCTCTTGGAGGCACAGGGCTCTGGCACATTGTGCAACATACATGGGGGGTGGCAAACATGGCTGTCATACCCAGTGGGCAGTGGCAGGGGCCCCCTTGAAGGGCAAGTGTGGAGGATGTGGCAGAGCCCACAGCAGGGGCAGCTGTGCCCAGCACCTCAGTGACTCCTCAACCTGTTCCTGAGCATTTGTGAGTCCTCGCTGGTGCCCAGAGAAACCTGTGGGTGTGGCTTGGCAGTGAACGTGAGCAGGAGGTGAGCAAGAACCTGTGACACGGGTGAGCGTGTGGCTTCTTCAGGGGAGGGCAGTCCATGCAAAAGCTTGGGTTTTGGAGTCAGATGGACTGGAGAGTGTCCTAGTTGAGACTGGTACTGGCTGTGTGACCTTGGACAAGTTACTTAAGGTCTCTGAGCCCCTGTTTCCTGTCCACACTTGGGTACAACAGTACTCACTTGGTGGGTTTGTTTTAAGGACAGAATCAGTGCCCAGGAGCCTTACGCTGCAGCTCTGTTTTGTTTCCGTCTGCTTGTCCTTGGGTGGCAGCCTGGGAGAGCTGAGTTACATAAGCAGGACTTCAGGAAGCCGCAGTTCTTCGTCCAAAATGGCTCCTAATTATTTACAACAGTGGGTTTCAAACAGTTCCCACACCCACCTTCCGTCTCAACCCTGTTCTTTTTTCTTCTCAAAATAAACGTTACCCAAGTGATCAGTGCCGAAGGAGGCAGGGCAGGGGCTGTAAACCCACCCACCTGGCCCTCTTTGTCCCCCACCCTGGTCCCCCCTGGAGTCTGTGGAACAGCTAGGGTGTCACTGGCCACAGGAAGCACTGATGGCAGATAAATATGCGGGAGTGGTGATCACTCCCGACGTCTTTCTCACTGTGCTTACTTGAAACAAGACGGAAGAACGCAGTGTTCAGGTGAGACAGGTGCTTCTGAGGGGCCTGAGATGGCTAAGCCAGGCCAGCCTGGGCAGCTCTGACCCCAGGGGCTCACCTTCCCGCCGCGCATGAGGACACCCCTCCGTGTTGCCCAGGCCATCCAGCCACCTGCCCCGGGGCAAGTTGGCGCTGCGAGCCTCAGTCTCCTGCTCTACGGTACAGGGCAGAGGCAGGCCCTGGGTCAGGGTGGGGTGTGGGGAGGACACAAGGAGCTGCAGGGCCCCACACACTGCTGCTGGCACTGGTCTGTAACTGGTCAGTGGCACTGGCTGTCGTTAATAGCAACAGCAAGGGTCCTAAACATGTGAGAGCAGAAAGGAAACTTGGGACTATCACCCCTAGAGGGGAAAGGGACAGGGCTAAGTTAAAAAAGTAGGCTCAGAACCTGAACCCAGGACCTGACACCCAGGCTCTTTGGCCAGAAGGGTATGGCCAGCGGAGGGCCACC
>CM052443.1:123784770-123818566 GCA_028533085.1 Varecia variegata
ACACACACACAGACACACACCCCCACCACAGACACACACACACACAGACACACACACCCCCACTACAGACACACACACACACACAGCACCACAGACGTTTTCTTGGTTTTGACACTCAACTCCGGAGGTCTTTTTTTTCCAGAATTTTTAAAATGTCATTATTAGGAATAATGATAAAAATAAAGACAGTGAGCCTTCGCTGAGACCTCGTGGTGTTTCCAGAAACTTGCTGAAGGCTGTGTGTGGACTCCATCACCGAGTCCTCACGACTGTCTGTGAGGTAGGCGCCATTATTATCCCTATTTTACAGGTTGGGAAACTGAGGCTCCGAGGCGTTGGAGCTTGGATTGACGGAGCTATAACTGAACGCTGGGACACCTGACGCCAGCAGCCAGGCTGTGAACGTTCCCTCAGATGCACAAACAATAAAATCAAGGACAAAGGCCTGCCTTGCAACAGAGCTCTGGGCAGCCGCCCGCCCCGCGCTGCTGACTTAGGCTCCTCTGTGAACATGAGCCTCAGGTGCCCCCGGCTCTTGGAGGCAGTCTGGGGAGGAGGAGGAAGGGGAAGAAGAGGCTTGCTGCTGACCCGCCCCCTCCCAGGGAGGGGAGGCTGGAGCCACTGGCGTAGTCCTGGGCCCTGTTCCCACGGGCCTCAACATCTCTGGGCCCCCGGTGGCCAGGTAGGGGCTTCCTTCCTGCAGGGATGAGGGCTGGGTCCCCAGGGTGCTGCTTTCCCTGAGGCCATTTCCCTCACCCAGCCCGGCTCTCAGGGCCCTCACCTGCCTTTCCCTGTGAGAGGGGATGGAGCCTCCACCGCCGCCCGCCTCTTCCCTGCACCTGTCGTGCACAATCCTGACACTCGCTGTAGCAGGCCAACCTGACCCCTGCTGCCCTGAGGTCAGAGGGCAAAACTGGACACAACTGCATGCCCATCCATTGGGGATTGGGATTGGACGGCCACATGCAGGTACAGGCACACAATGGAATAGTATGCAGCCATGAAAAAGAATGAGGTTGAATAAATTGCCAAACAGGAAATAAAAGCATGGACTGACTTAGACAAAGACGTTTTCATAAGTGTTTGTATGGCCAGAAAAATCTCAACCTTGAATATGCTAATTACCCTGTCAAATCATATGTAATGACTTGACCATTACATATTATGTAATGTGTACCAATATCATACTGTACCCCATAAATATGTACAATTGTTATTTGTCAATTAAAATAATAATGAAAGCAGAAATATACATACCACACTGTGCTAGAGGCCGAGATACAAAGATGAATAAGGCACAGTTAAAAAAAATCCCAGTGTCACTTTAGGCAAAAATAGGAGGCTGGTCACCAGGGCCTGGGTTCTCTCTCCCATCCTGCTCGATTTCTTGCCATCTTCCCCAGCACGGCCACTGCACTGGTGTCTGTGTGACACCCCTAAGTTAGGACCAAGAGGTGTTCAGGCCGAACTGTGCAGTCCCGCCTGGAGAAGCCTGGAACCCAGAGAGCAGGACAGTGGGCACATGTCATGACAAACAAGAATCGCCATGGCTGGGGGGCACCTCCAAGTGTGTGGTGCCCTCTGTGCCACTGACTCCACTTGGCGTTAACTCATCAGACCCCGACAATAATTCTATGAGTTCCCTCATTTTACCAGTGACGGAACTGAGCCTCAGAGAGGGTCCTGGGGGAGATTCAGCCTTGCCTGGGGGTCTGTGCCTCAGCCACAGAGCCTTGCCAGGGACAGGCTACTCTGGCCACTGAGCTCTCATCACCCCCGAGAAGCAACAGAGACAACAGGCAAGAAAAGCAGGTGTGCAGCATGGTGGACACAGGACGGTCCGGTGACTGGCGCCCCCCATGTGCTGAGCACAAGGTACACATTGATTTGGTCCTCCTAGCACAAGCCCTCGGGAGGTGCCTCGGGCTCCATCTGAAGGTCGGAGAGGGTACAGTGGCCAAGCGCACCTGCTGGAAAGCGTCATGGCTGGCATTCGAACCCTGGTCCCTCTGATTGCAAAGGCCTGTGGTCTAGCAGGGCCCAGTGTCCAGCACTGTCCAGAGACCCTTGTCCTTGGCACCCACACAGTGCTTGGCATTGAGCATGTGCTGAGCATGTAGTTAGCCTCCTTCCTTGTCCTGGTTCTGCCATTGTGTGACCTTGGCCACATCCTTTTCAGTGTCCAGGCCTCGGTTTCCCCATCTGCAGAGGGAGGGGGTTGGCCCAGGAGTGCCCAAGCTCCCTTCGAAGCCCCAACATCCTAGACTTCCACTGGGGAATCTAGGAAGGGCCGGTGGGGTCCCCTGGGGCTGGAGCAAATTTGGGGGGCAAGGATGCTTTCTGGGGTGAAAGCTTGGGGCCCCGCGGGCAGAGCCCCAAGGATGGCCCCGTGAGTCTCCCTCCCCTGCCACCCAGAGCCCCTTTGAGCAGACTTGGCCCCCACCCCACAACCGCAGCACACCTTGCCCCTGGCGGGGGCAGCCCCACGGTGGAACCCCACGCCCCTCCCCTCCCTCCGGGCTGGGGGAGCACGGGGAGCGAGGGGAGCCGTGAGCCGCGGAGTGCCCGGCGGCAGAGTGGGGGAGAAATGCAAATGGTTTTTATCCTCCTTTCTTTTAAATGCTGAAACCAGCCTTGACAGCCCCTGAAAATAAATGGCACCGACTCGCTGGGATTTCAAATTCCGTGATTAAGGGCTGAAGCAAATACTTTCCCCTCCCTCCCCCGCCCGCCCTCCCCGTGGGCTGACGGAGCGGCGGCGGGCCGGGGACAGCTCTTTGCGCGCCTGCCAGGAGCTGTGCCACGCAGCCCCCCCGCCCGGCGGCGCGGCTCGGCTCGGGGCTGTTTATCAGCAGCGTTCACGCCGGCAGCCGCAAAAGCGGCTTTAAATCCCTGCCCGCCCGGCGCCCCCTCCTCCTGCCTGCACGCCGAGCTCAGCCGCACCCCCACACGTGTGCACACGGGCGCGCGCACGTGCACATGCGCGCTGCACAATGCACACGCACACGTGTGCACACACATGCACACAAAACGCATGTAGTGTGTGCAGGCAGAGGCACATTTGTACGTGTGCACACTGGCGCATACGCATGCACAGGCACACACGAACACCTAGCGCCAGTGGGGCTCTGCCTGCTCTCCAACCAGAGGCGGCGGCCCAGGAAGGCTTCAAGGTCTGGGGTTGGGGTGGAGGGAGGAGAGGAATCAGGGAAAGAAGAGGGGAATGAGGAGGGGGGAGGGGGCCAGGAGGAGAGAGGCTCTCTGGGTTCACAGTGTGCAGGGCCTGCCTTCAGGCGGCCTGGTGTGGGGGCTGCTTGGATGCAGCAGCGAGTCCTCCCTCCCCTTCTGCAAACCGCACCCCACACACCCAACACCGTGACTCTGAGCCGCCTCAGTCTCCCTCCTTCCTGCTCAGATTTTGCTGTCAGGGCGCCTGGCCCCAAGAGCAGAGTCCTGGCCTTCCCAGGGTCTGGATTCCCCGTCCAGAAGACGTGGGGCTTGCACTGGACGGCTCATGAAATGGGTCTCATGGTGGCCGCCAGTGCTGTGCACCTGCGAGGCACTACCAGACAGACTGGCCCCACCAACTCCGTGAGGAGGCCACTAACTTCCCCTTTTACAGGTCAGCAAGCAGAATCTCAGCTAGAGTCACACAGCTAGAAAGAGGGACAGTCAGGCAAGTGTAGGACAGAGAACCCTCGGATTCTGCCAGGCCACCTCTGCTCAGAGACAATGCTCCAAGTACGGCCCTCCCTGCCCCCCTGCTGGGCTCAGAGCTGTCTAGCCAGGGCTGATGATGGGTGACAGCAGGGGCCCACTGGAGGTGGCTCCACTCCCTAGGCCATCATGGGAAACTGGTGGGAGGCGTGGAAGCCAGGCCTTGTGGTGCCCAGCAAAGGGGAAAGGTCAGCACAGCCTTCCTGGGCAACCTCTGGAGGGGCACGGGTGGAGACCTGGCACACACATTGTGGGCAACGCTGGGGTGGGGGGGAAGAGGGGAGGGAGGGAGCCACAGAGGGTGCGGTTGGTCTCCAGGCCAGCTCTGCAGATGTGGGTACCCCGACCGTCACACACTGGAAGCCTGTGCCTGCTGGGAGGGTGAGGGGGGAGCCACCTCTAGGAGACAGGCAGGCTTTACAGAGTAACAGGGACAGTGATGAGGCTGGCTGTTTACCGAGCTCGCCTCCCCACTGGGCACGCAGGCTTCCTGGACTCCTCGCTGCCATCATATTCCTTTTCCAGGGGAGGAAAAGCTGAGGCTCAGAAACGGGCAGTGACTTGCCCAAGGTCTCCTGGCTGGGAAGAGACCGAGTCAGCATTCAAACCCGCATTTCCTCCATTCTGCCCCAAAAGGCAGACATGTTGCAGAAACCCCATTTGTTCTTTACGTGCAAAATTTTTAGGCTGAACTGTATGAAAGTGATGATATTCAGCCATTTTGACCTATAAAAATGTCAGTTGTCTACAGCTCAACCAGGAGCAGCACTCTCCGCACGCCAGCTCGGTCCCCGCTCAGTCAGCCTGTAGAGGACAGCAACCCGAAGGCAGACTGGGCCTCCGCCACCATCAGAAGCTCCGCGGGCTCTCTGGGGTGCCCCACGGTGACCTGGCCCTGCCAGGGGTGGGAACCTCCAGAGTGAGTGGCCTCCATCCAGAGACAGGGACACTGGAATTCAGAGGAGGAGGAGAG
This sequence comes from Varecia variegata, assembly GCA_028533085.1. Classification (NCBI taxonomy): domain Eukaryota; kingdom Metazoa; phylum Chordata; class Mammalia; order Primates; family Lemuridae; genus Varecia; species Varecia variegata. Next base: position 123,789,461 of record CM052443.1, read on the forward strand.
ATTCCCAAAGCCACACAGGAGGGTGGGTTTAGGCCCCTCCCCGCTCGGGCCCTGGCTTCTCCCTTCTGCCTCCTAGCTATACATGCTGCTGCTCTGGATTTAAGGAGTCAAGATGCAGGACACTCAGTGAAACTTGCATTTCTAATAAACAATGAATGACATTTTAGTTTACCATGTCCCCTGCAAATACTTAGAATGAAAACTTATTCACTGGGTATCTGACGTTAACATTTAACCAGGTGTCTTGTATTTTATCTGGCAACTCCATCTGGGGGCCTTTCTCTGAAGACAGGCTTGGGAACAGGGTGCTTTTCGATCCAGAAACCCAACCACCAGCAAGAAACAACACTGTGTTGTCAAAATCAGGATCAGTCTGGAGAGAGAAGGAGTCCGGGGCTGGGGGCTGAGATAGGGCTCCCCTATTCCTGTGTAAGGAACGGAGGGCTGGGGACCGCAGGAAATCCCAAGAGCCTGGGATTCCACACATGGACTGAGCGTGGGACGGAATGAATGAGTCGTGATGGATAGCTGGGACATGCGGGTGGATGGCAGATGCTGCTGACTGTGAAGTTTGCCTACATTAGAGATTTCCCAGCTTCTCTTGCAGCTAGGGGAGGGCACGTGACCCAGCTCTGGCCAAAATCTCAAGGAAGGTTTCCTTTCCTGAATTAAAAGTCAAAATTTCAAGGAAAATATATTCCTCCTTGCCCTCTTATTTCCTGCCTGGAATGCGGATGTGATGGCTAGAGGCGGAACAGCCATTTTATGATGATGAGGACAAAAGCCAGATACAAAGGCTGGCAGAGCAAGAAGCCAGGGGTGCCTGGATCCTTGGGAACTGTCTTGTACCCAGGCTGCCACAGCTCTAGACCATCTCTCTCTTGACATTGTGCACACACACAAACTTTTTATTTGCTGAAACCACGCTTGGAGTTTTCTGTTGTGTGTAGCCCAGTGCAAGTCCTGGCAGATTCATCAATCTTGGGGCCTGAGGGAGGATCCTGGACCCTACAGACCACAGTTTGACCGTGAGTGAAAATTTACTGGTTTATGTGAAGTGTTTGCCAGGCACTGACAGCTACAGTGACTCTGGGACAGATGTTCCCAAGTGCTCCATTAGGGCGCAGTGCCTGGTGCTCAGCTGTGGCAAACCTTTCCTAGGTCTGCCGCAAAAGACACAGTGTGAAGTCACCACATGCTCTTTTGGGGGGAGTATGTTCCTTCATCCTAAGATTATGTCCTCCATACTTTGGGGGTTTTAAAATGCAATTTATTTCGTGAAATGAAGCAATAGTTGATGACGGGATTTTTAATGTGTGTGTTTTTTGTCTTTGTTAACATCCTTCCCTAGCAAAATTAAAAACTGGCATCTTTGCTATCAGTCCCCTGGATTTTCTTTGGAAGTTGCATTGGTCTCTGGGAGTGTGCCCAAGAAGCCCTCAACTCACTGGCATGCCCAGGCCCAGCTGGGAGAGCAGAGGAGGCAGAGAGGAGGGGCAGCGCCTGCCGGGAGCCAGCAGCGGGCGAATGGCCCCGGGGCAGACAAGCACAGTTCCAGGTGCTGCACGTTGGGCCCCAAGGGCCTGGCACTGAGAGACTGTTCCCAGCCCGCTCTGTGCCTCCTGCTGCCCCGGCCCCACAGCGCTACCCGCTCATGCATCCAGAGGAGCTGGAACAGCTCGTTACAGCTCCCCGGAAGGTGCGGCCCTGAGCACGCCACGTTCTGGAGGCCAGAGAGGGTGTGCCGGACTCTGGCCAGTGGGCCGTGTATGTACACCTGCTCCCAGGCCCAGCGGCCTAGCAGGTCCCTGCTGGGGACAGCCACATTCAGCTCAGCTGGACGTTCAGCCCAAAAAGCCTGGAGATGGCCAGGGATAACAGGAACTCAGGGGAGAGTCCAGGCCACCCCAGGGGCCCTGCAAAAGGCCTTGAGAATCCAGCGATCGGGGAAAATGAGCCTGGAGAGAGGGTGGCAGAAGCAGCACTTGGGAACCTGCTCAGCGAGGGAGATGAAAGGCGAACACTGTGCTACACTCACAGCATTTTAAACCTGGGCTCCCAGCAACTCTGCCCTAATGAGAAGCAGGAAGAACTGCGGCAGGCAGGGAGGAGAGTTGCCTGGAGGTGCAGGAGAAGAAAGGGCAGGAGCTTAGCCAGATCTCTGTGCCCTGCCACCCTGGGAGCCGTCCTGCCCCACAGAGCCCCCCTGGAGAGCATTTCCAAGCAGGGGAGAGCAGCTGGAATTCCTGCGCTGCATTTTGGGCTTTCGTGGTACAGACTGGAATGCACGTGAGGACCAGGTGCATGCACGGGAAACACTGGGGTACAGCTATGGGTCATGCCTACGGTACCTGCATCATGCCACAGAGGTCCTGCCGTTGTTACAGCAAGACCCAGCCTTGCCCCAACCCCCCAGATATTAAAATCACACAGCTGGGGAACAGAGAGGGGTGCCTGGGTCCTCTTCTTCGGGGTGAGGCCTGGGTCCTCTTCTTCGGGGTGAGGCCAGGGCCATCTCATGAAATGTGTCTGCTTTTTCCAACCTTGTCCTCACCCCCAATCCCAGGGACGGCCTGCTTTCAACAAGGCAGCAAAGCGTGTTAGTTAAAGGTCTGGTGCCATCAGACAGTGCTGAATTCAAACACCAGCCGAGCTAAAAACTGCCTGGCTAGGTGACCTTGAGCAAGTACCTTGTCCTCTCTGAGCCTCAGCTTCCTCCTAGTAATGGGAAGATGATGTATACCTCCGGCAACCGCCATGAGGTTTCACGTCCAGCCTGAAGAGCGCACAGCCAATAAACATCGGCGCCAAGGAAAGCCTCCGGCCAGCCAGTTAGAGAAATGGCCTGATTCCTTCCAGAAGTTTCCAGTGTTTCCAAGCCAATGAGCTCCTGCAAGATACCTCCAGATCTCTTAATGTTCAGGGAAGCATGGGCTCCACTTGCATTAAGGAGGATTTATTTTATTTTTAAAGGAGTTGAGGCTACTTTGCAATCAGAGCCTTGGTGGCTGGAGCAGGGAAGAGCCTGGGAAGGGGTATTAATCAAGACGCCTTAAGGACATGCAAATCAGGAGAAAGCTCAAGTGATTAGGGTGTGCTGGGGCCTGGAGTCCAGCTTTTATCCCCGTCTGAGAAGAGAGAGCCGAGCCAGGCGAGGTAGCTCAGGCTTGGCTGGGGGTGGCAGCCACAGGGCCGCCATGGGGCTGGTGAGCTGTGAGCGAGCAGAGGCAGAGGGAGGAGAGCCCCTCGAAAGTGGTGGAAGAGTCAGTCCCTGACGTCCGTGCTGCCCACGTGGCAACCTAGCTGGCTCCACCGCCTCCCCTGCAGCTGCAGAGCTTGGAAGGGCTGCTCTGGCGGGATTCCTGCCTGGGCGACAAGGCCCCTCTCCCTGAGGGTTGGAGAGTGGCTGTTTAGGAGAGACTGGCACTGCAGGGGCGGGACAGGGAATGTGGTGCTGGCCATCTGTGGCATCTACAGGGTGACAGATGTGGGAGCCGGGGGTTCCACATCTACAGGCTTGACCTCAGGAAGCAAGCCGGCGTGTGCGCAGGGATGCCATCTCGGGGATGTGCCCGTGAATAAAAAACTGGAGTCAAACAGTGTCCGACAAGGGGGACTGTCTGAGCTGGTTATGGGACGTGTTTATGATGGATTTCCGCATCCTACTGAGAGACGATGACCTAGACAGGGGAAGATCGCGGCAACATAGCAATCCTCAAAGGAGGAAAAAAAGCAAGTTGCAAAACGCTGGGTAGCTTAGGCTTATCTTTGGGGGAAAAAAGACATATATCTAGAAAAATCTGGAAGGGCAGTCACAGAAACATCAACAAAATAGTAGGTACTTTGGACGGGGTGGACTTCAGGTTATTGTTACTTTCCTCTTTTATATTAATTTTTTTAAGAATGAGCATATGTATATTTGTAATCAATAAAGTTATTTTTTTTCTCTTTTTAAGAAAAAAGGCTTTGTTGCTTGGCCTCCCATCTCCCCTCATCCCTTTCATATAAAATATCCCAGTGGACCATGAGAGGGACAGCTGCCCACCCCCCCAGGGCCTCCCTGTCTAGCACAGAGCAACTTTCCAGCAACCAAGGGACAGGCAGGCCCAGGATGGGCCTTCTTTGGACGATACAGCGAAAAGTGGGGTACCCAGGGGCCATCGGTACAAGGTATTGGGGCAGGTCCTGTGTGGGTCCAATCCCTCCTCCTACACCCCTGGGCCTGAGGGGTTTAGAGGAGTGTGGGGCACAGAGTGTATATTAGGTAACCCCCCAGCAGGGTCTGGGGAGCCCCCACAGTCAAGCACATTGTTAGCTGTGCAGTGAAATGTACCAGCGTTCACATGGAAGGGAAAACAGAAAGCTGTAAACAGCTGCCTGTCCACTGAGGTCAGATTTTGCCTCCAAATGAATTTGCCACCATCTTAACAAAAGGACTTTGGGTTTTCCGACCTCTTATGAATTTCCGAATTCCAGTTAAGGGATCGGGAGCAGATGAGGATCTGGGGCCCCAGGCACGTCACTTGGCCTGTCCTCCAGCGAGGTCTCCCCAGCAGCAGGGCTGGCTTCCAGGGTGCACAAAGACCTCCACAGCCTCTCAGGGCCCCAGGCTTGGTTGAATGTTCTGTTGTCACCATCTTGAAATTCACAATACTGAACATTTTTAAACAAGATGCCCTGAATTTTCCTTTTGCACAAAGCCCCACAAATCACGTAGCCAGTCCTGCCAGCATCCCCAGTACAGGGCAGTTGCTGAGCAAGTGCTGGATGAATGAATGGATGGGTGGACGGATGGACAAGTGAAATGTCATCCCCGTCCCTCTCCACTCAGCCCCTTCCTGATTTTCCGGCATCATGGGCAATGAAGAATCAGCCCTGACCAGTGTCCCAACTGGCACTTACCTGGAGAGAATCTGATGTCCACACAATCCTTGGGGCACCCAGACCCAAATGCAGAACCTCAGAAGCGGGCATTTGAGTTCCTCGTTCACACTCAAATGATGTGGACACACACGACATCGAGAACCAACCAGGTGTTGTTTTGAGGGCCACCTTGTTCTCTCCCTCCTTGTCCAGCTGTGTGATCTGAGGCAGGTTGCCAAACCTCTCTGAACTTCTCCAAATGGGGAAGGGGTTGACACACATCTTTCTGCCCTCACAGGCCGTTTGTCTGGGAATGAGCCCCTTCCTGCCAGTCATCGGAGAACTCCTGGGGTAGGCTGGCCCTGAGTCTCCTGTTCCCTGTGTGTCCCCAGCACTCAGCCTGGGGCTGGGCGTGGGAAAGGAGGGTGATTCCCCAACCTCGCAGGGCTGTGTGGGGAGGGTGAGGGTGGGCAGAGGGCTTTGTCAACATATGCTGGGCACACAGTAGGTGCCACATAAATGGAGCTGTCATATTTTGGTTTCACACTCTTCTGGGGCCATGGCCTCAGTTGCTGCATCCTCCCCAAGGGTGGGCAGCAGGTGAGCCCTGCAGGGGTTGGTGGAGGCCAACAGGGTGGAGGAGGAGGTGGCAGGAGGGGATGGAGGCAGGGGCCTGGCGGACAGAGTCCAGGCACGTCCTGATACCAATTAAGGCAGCTCTGGCGCAGGGGGCCTTGGACGGCATTTATCAGCCCGCCGGGGAGGGGCCCGGCAAGCTGTCCTCTGGCTGACAGATTAGACAGCGGACAATTAGGTTTCAGGCAGGCGCTCTCGCACGCTCTCTCCCTCTCTCTCTGTCTCTCTCTCTCACACACACACACTTTCCCCATCAGTCTGCAAGGCCCAGTGACAGGGCCCAGCTGGGTCTCTGCCCAACCCCAATGGTAGGGACAAAATAGATACAGAGCCCCCGCCTGAGGGGTAAGGAATCCCCCCGAAAGGGAGTAAGGGAGGCCTGGGGACGCCCCACCCAACTCGGCTCCAAGCCCCACGTGCTGCCCCAAGCATCCCGTCCAGCGGGACCAGGGCTGGGGCTGTTGCTGAGAAACCAGCGTGCAGGAGATGACGACACGATGGCGATTCTGAAAGCTGATCCGAGGGTGGACACAGGCCTGGAGGTGGCTTTCTTCCTGAGAAATAGCCTCTCCCCTTCACTGCTCGGAGCCTTTGATCCACAGATCCCAAAGGGAGGAATGTGCGGGGCAAGAACAGCGACTGTGAAGGACTGCTCAAACCTGCAGGAAAAGTCTTCAAGATTCTGGAATGTTCAACACTGCCAAGGCTCTGGGATGAGTCAAGAGTGCTAACAGGGAAGGATGACTCCATCCCCTTCTTTGGGAAATGCAAGTCAGGTGAGACCCTCGGGCAGCTCTTGCTGGTGGCTGTAGGTCACGTCTCTGCTCTGCCCGGGTGTTCTCCACCTCTCTGCCAGGCTTGGATGCCGCGGCCACTGGCGCCAGGGCCTTGCTCCTAAGATCATCTCAGGCGTCCGACGCTGGGCAGGCTCAGAGACGAGTTCACCAACCTCCCCAGCCTCTCCACACTGGCAAATGGCACCATTGTCACCCAAGGCCCTGTCCAGAAATCTGGGTTTCAGTCTCACCTCTCCACCCCTCACCCCCGCAGCCTCAGTCAAGTCCTGTCCCTTCACCTTCTAGAGAGTTTTCTGACCTGCTCTCTTTTCTCGGTTCCCATGGCCACCGCCCTGACCCAAGCCACCGTCTCTCACCCGGATGCTCCGTCGGCCCCCGGTCCTTGATCTTTCCTCCTGCTCTAGGCTCCATGCAGCAGTAGAGGTGTCATCTAAAACCCCTCCAATCTCGCCACTCCTCTGCTTCGGAGCCCTCTGTGGCTCCCGCCACCCCCAGGAGGAAGTCCCGGGTCCTGACTGCAGCGTCAGGCTCAGTCCCCCACCTGCCGGCTTCACTGGCTTCCTTCACTCTTCACGCTCTGCAAGGATCTCGTCTATTTATTTGGTGACTTGGCTGCTGTGGGCTCCCCTCCACTTCCCACTGCCGTGTGATATGGGAGGGCAGGGACCAGATCCCTCCTGCTCGCCCTGGTCAGCATCCGCCACCCAGCAGGGACTCCACGCGTCTGCTCTGCCCACCCCCCAGTCTTGTCTCTCAGTGCTCTTCTCTCAGGCCCCCCTCAACAACCAGCGCTTTCCCGAAGACCACACTAGTCCACCCTCTGTCCCACTGCCTGGAACTCTCCCTGGTTTACTGCACCCCATCGGCCACCCCTGACCATCCGGCTGGATCAACCCCAGCCCAGAGGCCACCGGCTCAAGGCGGCCAGTTCCCTTGTCTGCCTCCCCCACTGCCCGGGGGCTCCCTGGGCTGTCTCCTTCACAGTGCCTGGCACACAGTCGGTGCTCAATACGTATTTGTCTCCCAAATGAATGTGCCCAGAGCCCTGCTCTATCCCTGGCAGAGCCCCTGCCTTCCTCTGGCCTGGTCTCCTGTCCTCGTGGGGCCCTGAGTGTCCAGGGGCCAGAGTGGACATGACCAGGCACCAGGCTGAGGGGCACAGAGAGATGTGCTCTGGGGGCGCCTGTACCGGGCCTCTGCATGGAAAGGGCAAAAGCTTTGGGATGAGCTGGGCTTTGAAGCGTGGGAGGACAAGCAGAGACTCTTACATTCACTAAGCAACAGTTGCAAGCCAGACACTTTACAAAATTTGGCGTGTTCCATCCTCATTGCAACCCTTTGAATAAATTTCCCTTTTTCAGAAGAAGGGGGGCCCCCGAGATGTGAAGCCACTTGCCCAGGATCCCACAGGTACTCCTGGCAAACCCCAGGTGTGGCTGGTTCCAGGGGCCATGGCCTTGCTCTGCCCCCTGCATGTGCTATGCCAGCCTGTATCCAGATGGCGTCCGTTGCACCAGGGTCTGGGCAGAGGGAATGGTGGGAGCAAAGGGGCAGGGACTGGATGGGACCTGCTGAGTGGGAGGCAGAACACACCTAAGAAGGTGGCGAGAATTAACGTCCCCACCCCGAGAGTCAGCAGCAAAAGCCTGGGGGAAATGGGCCAGTCACTTGTCCTCTCTGTGCCTCAGTTTCCTCGTCTGTAAAATGGGGACATAGTGGTACTAACTTCACAGTGAGGATAAATATCTTTAAAGCACTTAGCACAGTGCCCGGCACAGAGAAAGCACCGTGTAAGCAGCTTTAAATAAGTAAACGGGGACGTGCTGGTCTGAGTCCAGCTGGAGGGCTGAGGAGCTCTTCCGCTGTCCCTGGACTAGGAGGCCTGACCGGCCCTCGGCCAGGAGCAGGTGTGCGATGGATGTGCTAGAGGTTGGGGGGGGGTCATGGCTTCCCTTCCCCCAGCCAGTGGCTGAGGCAGGTCCTTGGACGCCCTGGGGTGGCTCCGTGAGGCCCTAGGCCTGAGGCCGGCAGGCGCCCGCTCTCCCCTGGTTATGGGAGGCCCCAGGTCTAGCCCCGTCTGGACCCGTGGCAGCTGAGGGAATGAGCTCCCTTCTCCCTGTCACTCGAACAGGCCACAGGTGCACACAGGCTCCAGGGTCAGACCCCAAGAAATGAGAGGAAGTGAGGGAGGTTCCCCAAGGGTAAGGGTAGACTGTCAGGTGAGGGGTCAGTCCCCTGCCACAATTAAAGTCCATACAATCATAAAGACACCCCAAGATAGAGGGGTGGCAGGAGTTCCTGACTAGGTGTCACCAGGCTGTGTGTTTCAGTTCTAACTCCACCATTCACTCACTCACTCACTCATTCAACAAACATGCAATGGGGACAGACCTACCCCGTGCCAGGCCCGCCCTGGGTTCTGCAGCGTAAGGCTGAGCTCACGGACACGCCGGACACGCCGCCTGCCTTGGGCCACTCGGTCCAGGGAGGGAGGCAGACAGTGAAGAGAGTGGCACACTGGGCTGGCTTGGTGTCGCCACCACAGCACCCTGGGGAGAAGCACAGGGGCCTCGCCAGAATGGGACAAGGCCCCGAGCGGAGTTTGAGCCAGTCCTGGAGGGCGAGCAGACTTCCTCGTGAGGCTCAGGCAAAACTCGGCCTGCTCCGAGCTGGGCCTGCGTCCACATCGGGAACTGGACGGCACTCGTGCTTGGGGGCCTTGGTGAGTCTGTGAGCCTAGAGAAAAGGTACATGGCTCTCTAGGAGATCGTCCCTGGGTACTGATTTACTTGTTAATTCCTCTAGTGGAGAGGGCATTGCTAAGGCCAGGAGGCACAGTCATAACCCAGGGGTCAGTGATCCCAACAGGCCAAGGTCAAAGGCAGAACTCAGGGCTGTCAGAACCCACAGAGGCCATGGCTGAGTCCCTTAGCCCTCTGCGGGTCCCCTGGCCCGGACCCCTCTCCCCTCACTGCCCCTGACTTTGCTCCTGGGCCCGTTCCCTCCGTCCCCTCACTCCTGAAGAAGCAGCCATAGCCGGGAGGGCCAGAGCTCTCTGGTGCTGGAAAACCCCCTCTTGGACTGTGGGTGTCATTCTCGCTGGACCGCCCCCCACCCCCCAACACCACCGACCTCAAATACAGAGCCTCCACAAAGCCCCTTATTAAGAAATTGGTCAATTTCCTTCTAATTAAAATAAATACTATGCCAAATTAAAGGCCAATTAATTTTCAGAGCTGTCAGGGAAACGTCGCCTGGAAAATGCACATCCTCCTCCCCACCCCTCCTGAGCAAAGGGCAGCCACGCAGCGCCCTGCCCAGCAGCAGTGGGGGGTGGGGGTGGGGGGTCACAGCTTCCAGCCGGTGGGGAGGAAGGGACAGCCAGCTGTGGACAGGGCTGTGGACGGGGCTGCCCGTCTCTGGAGGGACCCCACTCACTCAGCCCAGGAGCTCCAGACCCCATCCCTCCCTGGAAACCCAGGCCCTACGATCGGGTCTGCCTGGCGTGCCCCACGACCAAAGACAGCGCTTTCTCCATGAGCGTCCTTAGTTGGCGGGAAAGATGGCCTTTGGAAGGCTTGTGATCGCCAGGCTTCGCACCCGAGTCATCTCACTGAGCCCCACAGCAGCCCCTGCATGGAGGTGCCATTGTCCCCACTTTGCAGACAGGCAAGATGAGTCCCGGCTTCTAGGGGCAGAGCAGGATGTACCCCTGTCCTGCCTGACCACACCCAGCTGCATGGGCAGCTGTTCCTTTTCCATCACAGGAGGTCTCTCCATAACGTAAAAAAGGGCGGGGCGCTGCCGTGTCTGCATAAAAACAAATGTCATCAGTGGTATTTGTTCAAGGTGAGCAAATCCTAAGGAAAGCTCCCTAATCCTAATGAAAGCTCCTGCTTCTTAAAAGTTAGGGATGTGCCAGGAGGCCTGCCAGGCCCTGTCCCATTGTCATCTCACTGAGTCCTCACTAGCACGGTGTGGCTCAGCAAGGCTAGGTAATATGCCCAAGGTCACAGGGCCTGCCCACATCCTCATCATGGCAATCTCCTGTCTTCGAGGTCCAGGGTTTTCCATTTCCTCAAGGTCAAAGCCAAGGTCTTTGGATCTTCTCTCCTGGCAGGACAGTGAGCCATGTAGAAAGAATGCTAGGATCCCTGTGTGAGCTTGACAAGCCTCTTTGCCTCCCTGGGCCTCAGTTTTCTCATCTTCCAAATGGGAGGGCTGGACTCTGTCAAGCTGCATCCTGCAGGGGCCCTCGTCTGGGGCAGGTGGGGTCGGAGGGCAGGTGGCCAGGAGCGGAGCATGCCAGACAGGAGCGACAGATAGACAGGAGCAACAGCCTGTCTTCTGCTAGGACAGGGGGACCTGGCTGTCTTGCAGAGAGAGGTCCAGTGGCCAGTGGGGGCAGTGGGGACAAGGGCTCAGCCCTGGCTGCCCCCACACTGCAGATAGCTCCCAGGACATCCTGACCCCAGCAGCGCCTGTGAGATCTGGGAACCTACCCCTGTCCCCAGTTCTCCACTCCTCACCTAATCCCAGGAGATGAGTCACTGCCCAGGCCAGCAGCAGGAGGCAGGGGAGGGGCGAGGAGAGGAGGGGGTGGTCAGGGGGAGGGCCCCTCTGACCCTCCATGGGGCCTCCATGCCTCCCCCACATGCTGAACTCTGACTGGGAGGCCCGAGCATTTCATAGGAGCTTCTCCCGCCAGAATCCTTAGAGCGGTGCCGAGATGTCCTGTTTCTCCTTGAGGAGAAGGAGGAGGAGGAGGAGGAGGAGGAGGAGGACTGGGAGCAACCTGCTGGCCTCCTGCTGGACAGGTCACTGTCTGGGGACTGATTGCTTCAGCCGTTCAACCCACTCTGAGGAGCACCCACTGTGTGAAAGGCACGGCGCTGGGCACCGAGGACACGAGCACAAATAAGCCAAGACAAGCGTGCCTGAGAAGTCACAGTGCAGTGGACACTCAGACAGAGAGGAGCATGGAGTGCACCCGGAGGGCCACCGCGTGTGCACAGAGCTCTGGGTGCCAGAGGGCGGGTCCCAGAGCACTTGGCACCCGACTGAAGTCTGCAAGCAGCCAGGGGCAAGGGCATTCCTGGCAGGGGCACAGTACAAGCAAAGGCCCAGCGGCGTGAAAGCACAGGGTGTGTTGGGGGAACAAGCACCTGGTGTAGCTGGAGTGGAGGAAAAGGGCCGAGCCGGGGCTGAGACACAGAGGCAGCCGGGGTCCACGCCGCCAGGCCCTGCGCACACGCTCTGCCGTGGAATCGGCGCTGGTAACAGGAGCAGCCCCCCTGCTACAGAACAGTTACCACGAGGCCCCCACTGTGCTGCGCTCACCTCAGGTATTAGCTCACCAAGCCCTCCAACAATCCCATGTGGCCCAGAGAGTTCTGCAAGTCGCTGGTGGTCACACAGCTGATGGTGGCCAGGCTGGAACTTGGACCCAGGCTCCCAACTCTCACCCAACAGCACGTGCTGCCTCCGAGGAGCCTGGACTTCCCCTTCCTGGCAACTGGGAGCCACGAGGGACTTCAAGGGGGGTGGGTAGCATAGTCTCAGTGCCCCAAATCCCTAAGTCAGGCTTGTGAAAAACCCACTGTGTCTGCCTGGGAGACGTGGCAGGTCACCCGCGGCCTCCCAGGGAGCTGCCCTTGTCTCCCCGTTGCTCTTTCCTGAGCACTGGGGCTTGGCCTGAGTCTGCTGCCCCAGGCCACCGCTCCCGAGTTCCAGCCTCAGGCCTAGGGGCTGCCAGGGCCTCTGCACAGTCCAGAACTCCCGTCAGGGGGCTTGGCCCCTCCTGGGGTCCCATGCTGCCCACTCTCTTCCCTCTGCCCTTCCTTGCTCAGGGATGGCATGTACGGGGCCTGCACCTGGGGAGTGACCCCCGATGGAGCCGGACAACACTCAGAAAGACCCAGCAGGAGTGACCTCTCCTCGGGGTACAGTAGCAGCCCACTGCCCTTCCCCACTCCCTCCTGGCTCCCTCTGCTCTTCTGGCCTCCTGCAGCCTGGGGCACTGGAAAATTCCTCCAACCGGCTTCCCTCCAGGGGCCTTTCCATCCTGCTCCCTACCCCAGGCCTCGGCATGCAGGCATCACAAGACAGCAGGCTTTGGACCAAAGGCCCTAGCACATTTCCCTCCGCCACCCACCGCACCACACGTATGGAGCAGCTAGGACCCCAGCTCGCCTGCGCTCTTGCCACAGCTCCAGGCTCCTGGTCTGCCACCCACCACGCATCTGTTGAGCGCTACATGTTTCTACATGGGGACATCTCACACATCTCACTTCAACCCAGAGCAGGTTGGGTTAAAACAGGAAGGCTGGGCTGTCTGGCTCTAGCTTCTCCTAACCTCTAGAATGCCATGAGTCTATGTCAGCATCTCTGCCTCACAAAAGGGTAAAATGAGGCAGGCAGTAGGTCAATGACTCACCGTTCCTGGTCATGTATCAGGCAGCCAGTCTCAGGGGTCTCCTGTTTGAGGTCCTTCCTGCTTCAGTGTTAAGGCCAGCAAATGTCTGTACTATTGCTCCTCTCCCTGTGCCTGTGGCAGACATTACTAATTGATCACAGCACTCTTTCCCTCTAGGACCTGATGCAGCCTCAGAAGCCTTCTCACCTGTGGAGTTGGCAACTAAGGTGACACCTGTTCACCACCCTTCCTAGACTGTAGGATCCATCTAGTATCTGCCAGTGCCTGGCTCAGGACTCAACACATGGCACAGATCATGGTAATAAACTTTTAATGAATGAGTGGTGAACAAATGGTAACTGTTGAATGAATGATGCCTCCCCAACCCCCTCACTCGATACCCAGCTTCCTTTGTGACTGGGACATGAAAGCAAGAATAGCAGTAGTGTCCCCAACAGCTGATATTTCCTGAGTCTCTAGGGTACTTCATCCGAGCTGATGGACCACCCTGGGATGCCATCTCCCCAGGGTCACACATCACGGTACAGAGCTGGGACCTGACTCATCTCCTGTCTCCAAGTCCAGTGCTCTCTCCCTGCCCCCACCTCGGCCAGCCCCACCTCAGCGTGCTGTTTAACATTTGGGTCAGTCAGAACGGACCTGGGCCTCAATCTGGGGACTTGGAGGGCACTGAGGGAAGATCCCAGGGACTACGGTGGGCACAGTTCTTACAAGAGTAGTTCACTGGGAGCTTAGTCATCCGCTTGGAATTCTGGAATCCCAGAATAGGAGACACCACAGTGTACCATCTTGCTATGATCTGAATATGTCCCCCCAAAATTCATACATCAAAACAATCTGCAATGTCATGGTATTAAGAGGCAGGGATTTAGGGGGTGATTAGGTCATGGGGGCTCCTCCCTAACAGAGGGGATTAGTGCCCTTATGAAAGAGGCCAAGGGAGCTTGTCACTCCTTCAGCCACATGAGGACATGGCTAGAAGGCCCCATCTATGAGGAACAGGCCCTCACCAGACACTGAATCTTACGGCTCCTTGATCTTGGACTTCCCAACCTCAAGAACTGTGCGTGATACATTTCTGTTGTTTATAAATTACCCAGTCTAAGGTGTTTTTTACAGAAGCCCAAATGGATTGGGACACCCTTCTTTGTGCAGGTTGGGAGAGAATGGCCCAGTGGGGGAGTGACCTGACCAAGGTCACCTAGTGAGCTTGTCTGAGGCAGGTTTGCAAAGCCCAGTCTCAGAGCCCCCAGATGCCCTCTCTTGTCCTGGTGCCTGTGCGTTTGCAGTCAGCTGTTCAGCATCTTTTCTAGAATGTGACACTCTTGGAGGGAGGAACCCCAGGCACCTAACATAAGTCTTGGCTCAAGATGGGTGATCAATAAACACTGGATGGATGGAAGGAAAGAAAAAGGGAAGGAGGGAGGGAGAGAATGGGTAGGCGGGTGGATGGATAGAAGGGAGGGAGGGAGGATGAGTAAGTGGGATGGATGGAGGGACGGATGAAAGGATGAAAGCAAGCATGGATGGAGTGAGTGATGGGTGACTGTCTCCTGCACCGGAAGCATCCAGTGGCTCAGCCACAGAGGTCAAGAAGATTGAGTGGGACGGAGACACGAGCAGGCAGCTCACCTCATCGTCCCCCGCTCCCCACCCAACATTTTCATTAGGACGCATCTGCTGCACCTGGACCCCTGGCCCCTGCCCTGGGAGGCTGCAGACGCCTCAGCAGGCTTTATTAAGGACCTATTAACCCAGTGGCTCTGGGCAGGGCTAAGGATGCTGTCACTGCAGACGCTGGTGGAGAGCCTCAGAGGGGCTGCAGCACGAGGGCCAGGAACCTAAGGTTGCAGCGAGGTCTTCAGAGCTGCATGGGCCTGCCTGGTTTAATCCCAGTTCTTCTGTTAATTGGCTGTGTGGCCTTAGGCAACTTACTTCCCTTCTCTGAGTTGCACTTTTCTCACCTGTAAAAGAGGTGCTTGTTTGAGGCTCCACTAAGCTAATGCATTGCAACACCTTGCAAGAGTAAGCACGTGCTATAACCAGTAACACACCTGGGGACCCCCTGGGAGCACTCAACACAGCAGCCCCCGACCTTCACGGGACAGGCAGGTGCTGTGACCATCCTACTTTAGGGATGAGGAAGCTGAGGATAACAAGGAGTATAAGTGCTTGGCCAAAGCCACACAGCCAGGCAGTGAAGGGACCAGGACTCAAATGTAGGCAGTGGACGCCACTCCTGGCCCATTTCTGCCGGGCTGCCAAGCAGGAACAAAGCCAGGGGTGCGTGGGCGGGGCTGGTGGGGGCCTCTCCTACCAGCTCCTCTGGGGTGACAGCACAGAGGAGGGGAAGGGGAGGGGGACAATAACCCTGATTTACGGCTTCCAGTGCGATTAACTGCACCATCTGGATGCCACTCGTCCACCCGGATGTGTTAGGGACCCCAGCCCTTCATTGTATGGCAGGGACAGACAAGGTGGATGGCAGGGCTGTCGTAAGCAGCTGGGTTGACCGTGGGGACTCTGTGGGGCCCACCTGGCTCTCCTCAGCCCTCATGTACCCCTGAGAATGCTTCCCACCGAGAAAGCTGGGTCTCTGCCAGTCTCTGCCAGAAGAGTCCAGAATGGTTGGACCCAGGGGTTCAAATACAAAAGGAGGGCTGTAGTCTGAGCCACCAAAAAGGGCCGGGGATGAGCAGGAAGGGTGGGGGAAATGACGGTGACACACCAGCACGTGTGACAGATGATCCATGCCACCTTCTAGCTGTGTGTTCCCTGGCAAGTGATGGCATCTCTCTGAGGCGCCATCCCCTCCTCTGTGACATTGGGATCACCATGGTATTTACCTCTCCTGGTTGTTTTGAGAGTCAAATTAGATAAGGAAATGTACAGACCTCCACGTAGTGCATGGCATTGAGTAAGTCAATGGTTGTTGCAATTAATATCCTCATTTGCCAGATGGGGAGACTGAGGCCCAAAGAAGATAAGTGACTTGCCTCAGATTACATGGTGGGTTGGTGGCAGAGCCCATGACCAACTCTGCTTCTCCTGACCCCAGTCCAATGCTCTTTTCCTCTGGTCTGTGCCAGAGACCAACCCACCTTGGGACACAGCCAGTCCCAGAATCTCAGGGCCCCAGGTGGCAATCCTGGGTCACGCCAGCCCTAAGAACAGCTTCCATGTTCTGAGCACCTACTGTCCACCAGGCATTGTGCTTCAGCTCTTGCGCATTACCTCAAGGAACCATTACAACCTGCGAGGTGGGCATGGATTGCATTGTCCCCTAGTCTAGGTGCACAAGCTTCGGCTGTGGCAGAGCCGGGATTCACCACCAGAACTGGCTGGTCCTGGAGCCCCGGTTCTCAGCACAGGCTACCACCCTCTGCACCAAGGTGGGGGCTTCTGTCGATTGTAGCAACTGCTCCAGCTCCCTTCTCCCCATGTCTTCATTTCCTCTTCCAAGGAGAGAGATCACTACGATGCCAAGACAGCCACAGTGGACCTGAAGTCTTCTGGATACAAGTTTCCCCTTCAAGGCTGGGGCACCTCTCTCACATCTCAAAAGGGGGAGGGAGGAGGGAAGAAAAAAACATCAGCCCCAGCCCCTCCCTACGTCCTTGTTCTTAGCACGCTGTGCTGAGCACTGAGCTGAGCCAGCGTGGCTGGGACCCTGCAGCCTGCACAAGGCCACAGTGGGGGCCCAGGCTGGCTGGTGGTGATGGCAGGGAGGAGGTTTGAAGCAGCCGGTCCTCCCCCTACCCCACACGCTCCCTACATTCCCATCTGGTCAGCCTGAACGCTGAAAGTTTAAGTCCGCCCTCTGCAAAAAAACAAAAGCCTCTCCTTTCCATTGTAGAAAGCCCCCGAGACCTGGGCCACTCTGCTTGCCTCCTCTCTTGGCCAGTGTGGCCAAGGCAGGGGCCAGGGAAATGACAGCTGTCCTGCCCAGGGTAGAGAGATGCCGGAGTCCCTGGCCTGGGCCCTCTCTGGGGCCACACCCCAGGAGCAGCCCAGGGAGCCTGTCGCGGTTGACTCCTGCTGGGGGCTACAGGAGCACAGCCAGATGGAGTGCCTCTGGCTCCTGGCCTCAGCAGTGTAGACCCAGTGACCCCTCCCCCTCGCCCCCACGGGGACCTCCTGGCCTGCCCATCCGAGGTGACCCTTGCCCCTTCCCCACAGAAGCCCAAACCTCTGACCCTTATTAAAAACAAGCCAAACAAAATCAGGAGAGAAAAACATTCTCCACTAACAGCCTCAGAGATGATCGCGTGCCCCCCTAACACACACACACCCTGATTCAGACGTGCAGGGCTGCAGCCAGCTTCCACATAAACAAGTTGTTGGAGGGCGGATTTTGTTTATGAAACATCTAGGTTTCGCTCAACTTTGGTGGGGGAGGTGTGGACTGTTTCAGAGTTTTCTGATGAAGAGGGAGCCTGGGGTTTGACATGATCTCTTTTCTCCCTTTGTGCTCCTTGCGGGCTACATCTGGGAAAAGGGGCGTGTGGAGAAAGGACCAGGAAACAGGAGGGGCCGCGGGGCGTCCCCGGAGAAGCACCCCCACCCCGCGGGGAGCTCGGGCTCAGGGAGGGCCGCCCCAGGCCGGGGCTCGGCAGGGCAAGGCTGGTCGGCCGCGTCCCCAGGCTCAGCCCAGGGTCTGTCGCTCAGAAACGTTTGGGACCGCTGGGCCGGTGTCCCTGCCCCCTCCTCTCCCCGCCCTCCGCGCCTGGACACCAACGGAGCCGCCCGGAACAAAAGCGGGGCCGCTTTCCAAAGACAAACAATGAACACTTTTGCTCCCCGCCTCCCCGCCCCAGGCGAGTGGCCCGGGCAGGTCTGGGGGTCCGCGCGGCCCCGGGGCGGCGGCAGGACGCCCCCGCGACGCCCGCACTGTTCGGGCCCGTCTGCGCATGCGCGGACCGGGGCGCAGGAGGCCGTGGCCGCCCGCGCAGCCTCGCTCAAGCCCGGTCTCCGTGGCAACGGGCTCGCGGGGGGAGGGGCCGGGCGGCGCGGGCCGCCGCGACTGCTATTTCTGCCGCTTCCTGTTCCTCGCGGCCACGTCGCCATGGCAACGGTGTTACTCACCGCGGCCGCTTCCCGGCTCGGCTGGCGCGCGTGACCCCGGCCGCTCGCGCCCCCTCGTCTCTCGCTCGCTGTGTTTGCCCCTCTTCCCCCGGCGGCTGCCCCCTCGCGCGCCCCGGTGCCCCCCACCCTGCCCCTTCTCCCCGGTGCCCGCGGTCGGGGAGGAGGGAGGGAGGGAGATTGATGGGGGACGCTTATTAAAAAACATTGTAACCGTTTCCGTTTTTATTACGTTGACAAGGGAGCTTTATTTACTGTTATTGTTTGCCGAGCGGACCGCGCCGGAGCTCGGGCAGCCCCGGGGAGCTCCCCTTCGGGCGGGGGCGGGCAGGGCGTGTGGCGGCGGGGGGCGGCCGCGCACCCTGGGGTCCTGCCTCTCGCCCGGTCCCCCGGCCTGCGCGGCGTGTGTGCGCGGGGAGGGACCGCAGAGGCCCGGTGACTCGTGCTGAAGGAGAAAGGCAACAAAAAATAAAAAAGGAACAGATGACTTCATTCTCGGGAAGGCTCCGTCCTACATGGACCAATTTCCTGGGGGCTGGTGGAACAGCCCCGCTGTCGTTGGAAGCACTTTAAACCAGATAAAGACCAGAAAATTCTCGGCCCTGCCTGAGCCAAGCCTGGGCGGACGGGCGGGCGTGTGACCTCCCTCCGCCCGGAGGCGGGGCGCATTCCTCCACCCGCGCCCTGGGGCCTGGCTTCCAATGTCCTGGGATTGCCCCAAACCTCCCCACTAAGACTCCCACACCCTGAGAGGGTGAGCAACTGCCCCAAGGTCACACAGCCAGCTTTTCTTCTGCTAAAACACCTGCAGGGACAAAACCAGCAGAGGCTAGTCGGACTCCAGGCCTTGGAAGCCGGTGAGGCTCAGCTGGGGGCTGGCAAAAGGAGATTAACTCGGCAGGTCTAAGCCCTGGCTGGCCAGGCTCCTGCTCACCCCACCGGAGCCCTCCACTGGGGGGTTTGGAGGGAGGTGTCCACTGGGATCAGATGGGCCTGAAGGATGCCCCCACCCCCCAGCCCCTGCTGGGATGTTAATCTCACCGTGCTAATTAAAGTTTGCAATTCTGTCCCTAACTCAACTCCTGGCTCTTGGACATTATTAGCTCAAATGCAAACAGTTGCTACTCTGGACAGGGAAGCCAGAGGAAAAGGCCTCTGGAGCTCACACTATAAAATGGATTTAAAAAAAAATGTTTACGCTTATGAACAATTCCTAATAAACAGCCCAGGTTTTGGAAACAACTTTCAGAGATCCACTCAGCCTGTTTTATGGTTTTTATTTTCCCCTACCAGGGGCATGAGGCTTAGGATTTGTCACTGACACCTTTTCCCATCTCTTGCTCTTAGATGATCCTCCTTAGAGGATGGATGAGGGCTTTTCCGGCCCCAGGATCCGTTCTCCAGACAGTCTGGAGTCTAGCACCCAGGCCAGTTCCTGGCTACCGCATCAGACTGGGGCTCCGCAACAAGATAAAACTATCTTCCCCTCCGTTCCCAGCACCCGGCAGCCCTCAGCTGCAGAGCCCTCCCTGAATGCATGAACCGAAAAGTCACTGGTTCCAAGAAGAGTGTCTCCCTTGCCCCTCCCCCACAGTCCTACACAGAGTAAGACAAAGAGCTTCCCAGCCCCTTGCTGCCTGCCCTGGTGCACCAACCCCTCTCTCCACTCCGCTGGCACTAGTCCTCACCCTGAAGGCACCAGCCCGCCCCTGCAGGCACCAGTCCTCCCCTGCAGGCTGACCTTCCAAGAAAAACTCTCTGGCAGCAGGTAGCAGGTTTAGAGGATTTAGCTGACTAGAGAGTTGTGCCTCTGGGCAGGGTTTGACTATGACTGAGAGATGACAGTTGACACCCAGGTAGTCACAGACCTCCAGAGCTGGGAGGATCATGGAGGTTATCCAGACCAACCACCCCCACCTTCCTATTTTACAGTTGGGCAAACTGAGGCCCAGAGAGGGAAAGAGACCTGCCTGAGATGCACCATGCTGAGTGGCAGGGCCTGGATGAGAACCCAGCCGCCATGCCTCCCCTTCGGTTGCTCATGCCCCTCTGTTTCTTCTGTGGAATTATCTGTATGATCAGAAGTTCAGGGACTGGGGCGGGACAACCACAGTTAGGCAGGGGGCCCTGACATCAGCCTGCCTGGGTTCAAATCCTTCCTTCCAAGTGAAACCTTGGACAAGCAAATTCTTCTGGAGCCGGGTTCCCTTATGTGCTAAATGGGGATGATAGTAGCACCTGCCCTGCTTTTGTCTTCAGGAATGAAGGCCATGCTGCAGGTAAAGCACCTGGGTGGCACCTGTATGTATGGAACTTAACCGACCTTGGCAACGCCGGTGATGCTGGTTGGTGTAGCAGGTTGAATGGTGGGCCCCCCTAAAGATTTGTCCACGTCCCAATCTTTGGCACCTGTGAATGTGACCTTATTTGGAAAAAGGGGTCTTGTAGCTATAATTAAGGATTGAGAGGAAACCATCCTGCATTACCTGAGGGCAGAAACCTAAATGCCATCACAGGTCACAAGTGCCTTTGGAAGAGACAGAAAGGAGAAGGCCATGTGTGGACTGAAGCAGAGATTGGAGTGATGCAGCCACAAGCCAAGGAACACTTAGAGCCACCCGGAACTGGAAGAGGCAAGGAAGGACCCTCCCCAGAGATGGGAGGCACATGACCCTGCTGACACCTTGGTTCCAGACTTTTGGCGTCCAGGACTGTGCGAGGGTGAGCTGTGCTGTGTTAAGCCACAGAGTTAGTGGTGGGAGTTTCTTACTCAGCCACAGGAAACTGACACAAGGGGGGTGAGGATGAGGACGGTGATGGTAATGGTGGTGGTGATGGTGACTCGGATGGTGGTTGTATTCCTTTGCTGGCGCTGCCTCAGAGTTCAGGAGGCCAGGAGTCCAAAGTCAGGGCGTTGCAGGGCCACGCCCCCTCTGAGGGCGCCAGGAAGGCTTGTTCCAGAACTCTCTCCAGCTTCCGGCGGCCTCAGGTGTTCCTGGGCGTGTTGCCCCATCCTCCTGTCCTCTGATTTCATGGGGCTGTGTCCTCCCTGTGTCCTCACGTCATCTTCCCCCTGAGTGTCCACCTCTGTGTTCACATCACCCCTTTTTAAGTGATCCCAGTCTCATGGATGAAGCCCCACCCTAGTGACTCACCTTGACCCTGATACCTGTGATACCAAATGAGGTCCCACGCTGAGGCACGGAGGTTAGGACTTGATCCTATCTTTTGGGGGGGGGGCACAATTTATCCCGTAACTGGTGATAATGGAGGTGATGGGGTGATGGAGGTGATGATGGTGATGGTTGTCATGGAGACGAGAGTGACAATGAGGGTGACGGTCGTAGGCCTCAGCCCTGGACCCCCCAACCCTGCAGGTGCTACTTAGGGCACCGAGGTCAGTTCACAGGCTCTCCAGAGCTCAGGAGTCTGTTCTGGGTGGTCAGGGGCAGGGTCGGAGCATCGGCTGAAGGAGCAAAGAGGTGAGAAAGATGATCCCAGGACACCACTGCCAAGTCCGTGCCCTGGGAAGAGCCAGACACTCTTCTCGAAGCTCTGCCCTTCACCAGCTGTGGGGCGTCATGCACACACGCACCCCTCTGGCTTCCCGTGGCCTCCGGTCGGGCCCTGGTGCTGTGGGGCCGGTGCCGGCTGCTGCGGTGGGAGCCCGCCCGCTCGGGCCAGGGAGCAGGTGCAGATGAGAGGGCTCTTCCCTCCACCACCTTCCCTGCCACGGGCAGCCACTCACTATTTTTATACACAGCTAAATCATGCTTGTCTCTAGCCCCTCCCAGCTGCCGGAAACCTCCCTGAGTGTAGGGACCAGGGTTTGCACGTCTTTGGGTCACCCAGGGCCTGGCCTGGTCCTCCGCAAGTGCAGAGTGAGTATGGAGCATTTTTAAAGGACAGCAAGCCCCTCTTCTCTCCTTCCACCTGGGCACGATGGAGAAAAGACGAGATGAGGGCAGCCACCTGTTTGGAACGTGATCTTTCTGCCCCAGACCCTGGGCCACCCGGGGAAGCTGGGCAGAGCAGCAGGGCCAGCCTGGCCTCGCCTTTCTTCTGGAGCCCACAGAGCCTGGTAACCATGGCAGCAGGCAGACGGAGCCCTGAGGACAGAAAGCCCACTGGTCTTTGGTCTTTGGCAGGCGACAGGCAGGGTCGGGCCACAGTTTGTTGTTGTTGTTTTTCCTTATTAGACACAATTACATTAACTCTTTCCTCTATCTTTCTCTAGCTTTTGCTGAGTGATAGTGATAACAGCAGTTAGCATTCATTCATGCACCTGTCCAGTCAGTATTTATGGCACCTGCCCTTGCCAGGCACTCTTCTGTGCACCGGGGGACAGGGGACAGCAAAGCAGAGTTCACATTCTAGGGAAAAGGGAGACAAGAGCAAAGAAACCAGCCAGTGCTATGACCCAGGGAGCAAGACCAATTACAAAGGAAGCCGGAACAGGGTGAGGGCTAGACCAGGGGACAAAAACGTTGGGGTTTGGCCAGGGGGTCAGAGGTGAGGCACTGACACTGCAGCCAAGGCTTGGGTGAGGCAAGGAGTGAGCCTTGTGCACACCTGGGAGCACAGGCCCATGCCAGGGCAGCAGGTGCAAAGGCCCTGAGGCAGGGCGTGCTGGGCAGCCTGTTTCTAAGTGTATCTGAAGCCAGTGGAGGGTAGAAGGCAGAAGCGAGCCCGGGGTTGACTTGTGTTTTTAAATTCTGGTTTCTGAGTGGAGAATAGACTGAAGGGGCCAGAGGGATGCCAGGAGAACCGTCATCTGCTGACAGAGTCCAGAGTGGAGATGGGGATGGTCTGGTCGGAGACAGCGGCGGCGGAGGAGATGCAGATGGCTGACGGAGTGTGTATGTCAAGCAAAGCTGCCAGGATTTGCGAAAGGATCAGATGTGGGTGTGGGGGAAAGAAAGGCACCAGGGATGACTCTAGTGTCATGGACAGTGGGAGGTGCCATTTCTTGGGATGAGGAAGACCACAGAAGCTGGGGGTGGGGTCAGGTGGGACATCAGAGTTGGGATTTGGACAGGTTATGTCCCCCAAAGCTCATCTGATACTCATCTGTTATGCATTTACAGATGTCAGATGCTGTCCTGAAATCACTCAATCCACATAACTGCCCTATGAAGTAGGTACTATTATCATCCCCATTTTATAGATGAGGAAACTGAGGCCCAGAGAGTTAAGTAATTTCCCCAAGCGTCAGGCTGGTAAGGGTACAAAGCCAGGCAGTCTAATTCCAAAACCCACCCTCTTGTGTGTTCAATTGTCCCTTCATCCATTCTTTCATCCCTTCGTTCACCTGTTTGCTAGGCCTTGCTGCTCTAAGCTCATGTTTTATACTGGGGGGGACCGGTGGCGGGGGGCAGTGGCAAGCAAGCCAGCCCAGCCCAACCCGCATGGAGCCAACGTCCCAAGGAGGAGACAGGCAGGCGATGAGAAACACTGGCGAGAGATGCTGGCAGGCTGCGGAAGTGTGCTTCCTCAAGGAAGTGATGGGCACACACTGTACAGTGTTGGGCTGCCTGGGAGGAGGAGGACAGGTCTCAGGAGCAGCCCTGGCGAGAGCGGGAGGAACGGCGTTCCCAGCGGGAGGCATGTGCAAAGGAGCTCTTGGTGGGAGAGTGGGGGGAGGGGAGTGATAGTCTGACAGTGACAGCGACAGGAGTGGCCAAGAGCTGAGTGTCCACAGAAACCAGCCGCAGAGGCAAAGGAGGAAGGAAACCAAAGCAGCGAGTGAGGGGCGCCCATCTCACAAAGGTGGCAGCTCTGAGGCTTCAAGAAGGACATGGAGGTGGCACTGACCCCAGACCTGCAACATGCCAGTGCTGGCGCCAGCTCCAGCGCAAACCAGGAGAAAGGCTGCCCAGACAAGCCTCTGCCGCCGGGCTGCCGGCCCAGCCCAGCCCTGCCCGCCTCTACTGAAAGTGTCTGCGGCTGGAACCGGAGCTGACACCACCCCCTGCCCTGAAGCACCAGGCTGCTCTGCCCCCAGGCCGGCTGTCGCTTCCAAGGAGACCAGCAGGCCAGCATCCACTCTCTGTCCACATCTAGAAAGGGCCAGGCCAAGCTAGAGTGCTCTGCGCGGGAGCCCCCTGCCCCAGAAGTCATGCGTTCTCTCACTCATCCAACAGCTATGGGTGAATAGCTCAGGGCACAGGCGTCCGACCTGGTGCTGGGGACGCAGTGGAGAGTGAGACCAAGTCTCTTCCCTCAAGGAGCTGGCATTCTGGTGGGGGGAAGCCTGGGATTAATGAACAAATATAAAGTCAGGTAGAGGCTCAGGTACAATGTGGAGGAAGTGGGTGCAGCCAGAGGGAAGGTGGGTTTCACTGCTGGCATTGAGACAGTAACCCCCCTGTGGGGACGCACCCGTGGATGCCCCTTAGCCTCAGGTCTCTCCAGCCTGCCCTGCCCCCTGCCTGTGGAGGTGCAGGTGCTCCCAGCAGCCCAGGTCACACTTCCCTCCCCCTCCTCCCCACGCTTGGCCTCCCTCCCTGGTTGCTGTGCAGCAGCCTCCCATGTCCACTGTGGGCCTGGGTGGCCCCTGCAGCCCTGGGTGGGGGCAGGCTCCATCCACTCTGGCTCCCCCAACCCTATCCTCTATTCCCCCCCACCCCCCATTTGCTGGGTCCACGCACTGGGGCCACCACTGGGAGGGCGCCCCAGGGATCCCTGCCTTCTGAGAGCGTTGGCCCATCAAGGATGGCCCTTGCCCCTGGCATTTAGAAGACCGACCTGCAGAAGCATGGAGTCTGCCTGGCCCAGGACCCCACCCCACCCAGGAGGTGCCCATGGGGTCCCCTTCCCTTCCTCCTGGGGCCAGCCTCAGTCCCTTAACTGCTGCAGTGCCAATGTGCAGAGGGCCCTGTGTGTGATCCGTGTGTCTGTGCGTGTGTTGGGGTGAGCAGAAACAGCAGGGCAGGACAGCTCGGAGGGAGGGAGCTACAGACAGAGCAGAGGGCTGGGTGACAGAGCAGCAGAGGGAAATGCACAAAGGGAAGGGAAGGGGAGGAGAGAGGAGGGGAGGGAGAGCTACAGCCGGGAGAGGCCCTCAGAGAGGGACACAGAGGGGAAGAAGGGTGCCCAGCCAGGGGCCAGCCCAGGCCAGAATCAGGAAAGCCCAGGCCCCAGGAGTGGAGTGGGAGGGAAACAGCAAAGGAGAGACAAAGGGAGGAGGGAGCAGAGCCCTGATGACAGCTGGGGTCCCTGGGCCGTGGGAGGACTGGGGGTGCCAAGGCTGGGGGGTGTGGGGTGGGCCCAGGAAGACAAAGCCAGTGGATGGCACAGGGTAGGGCAGCAGGTTCTCCACGTAGCATCCTGAGTCAGCCCCCCTAGCCCCCAGCAACACCGGCTGGCCTGGGGCAAGGGTGGCATGAGGAGGAGACCAGGCCAGGAAGGAGGTGTGGGGCCCTCAGGGCTGCAAGCTCCCACCCTCAGCCCGACCCCTCTTCCCCCTTTGCCCGCTGCTCCTCTGGGTCTCTGAGCCCCCCAGGAAGGTGTAAATGCTCAGAGGACTTGAGGCCTGGACTGCAGGGGTCAGGCAGGTTGGCTGGGTGACAACACCCAAGGCTTCTTGGAGCTCATGTGCCTCCTCTATCACAAAGAGAATAAAATAGGGTCACAGTTGCTGTGACACGAACAGAGATGTGTAAACTGTAAAGTGCTGAGGATAACAGGTTGCTTAGTTCGGTTTTTTTTTTTTTTTTTGAGACAGAGTCTTGCTCTGTTGCCCGGGCTAGAGTGAGTGCGAGTGCCATGGCGTCAGCCTAGCTCACTGCAGCCTCAAACTCCTGGACTGAAGCCATCCTCCTGCCTCAGCCTCCCGAGTAGCTGGGACTACAGGCATGTGCCACCATGCCCGGCTAATTTTTTCTATATATTTTTAGTTGTCCAGATCATTTCTTTCTATTTTTTTGGTAGAGACGGGGTCTCGCTCTTGCTCAGGCTGGGGGTTGCTTAGTTTTAATGACCATTCATCAAGGCAAGTTCAGGTTGGTGCCAGATGGGGGGTAAGGGGGAGGGGCGCTGAGAAGCAGCCCCTGAGGACCCGGGTTGTGTGGTGCAGGGCTGGGGAGACAGCCCCAGGAAGGCACAGGGCTGTGTTGGGGGCTCCTCCCCAGGCCTCATGGGGTCCCACCGGGCCAGGCTGGACCCTAGGGAGTCCCAGGAAGATGTGGCATCCAGGTAGGCCCCACGGAAGGTTAACCTTGGAGGTGCAGGAGCCAGGAGCGCCCCACCTGCTGTCTGGGAGGAGGCTGCCTGCCAAGAGAAATAGGGGATGGGGAGGGAAGCTGGTGCGCCCCGACATTCTGCTGTGGGAAAGGAGGAGAGGAGAGGAAGGAGGGGTGGAAAAGGCAGGCAGGGAAGGGGAGGAACAAACCGGAGAAGGAGAACCCGTGAGAGAAGCAGCCAAGGAAAGGGCTGAGTGAGAAGAGAGGGGACTGCTGCCCGGGGCTGCGGAGGCTGCGGCTGTGGGGAGGAGGCCGGCAGGCAGGAGCTCCTGCCCAGTGTCTTCTTAGGCTTCGGGAGACAAAGGCCTGAGGCCAGGAGGAGGGAGAGGAGGGGCAGCCAGGGAGGGAGGCCAGACCTGCCCCCACTCAGCCCACCTCCAGCTGAGGCTCTGCCCCTGGGGAGAGGGGAACAGGCTCCAAACTTAAGAGGACAAGTCTGCCAGCTGCCCTTGGGGCTGTCCCAACAGATAAACCTCATACAGGCTCCACTAAGAGCCCCCAACACTAATGCACAGCAGCGAGCTAAAAATACCAGCTAGGGAGGGAGGAGGAGGAGGGAGGATGCAGGAAAGAGGAAGAGGAAGGAGAGTGGGGAGGAGGGTGGGGAGGAGCTGGGAGCAGGGCTGCAGGTCCCTCGGGGGCTCAGGCAGCCTCGGTTTTCCAGCGTGTCCCTACAATCCAGATGTGCAGCTGTAGGGAGATGGCTGCTTGGGGACCCGCAAATCACTGGCCCCTGGCAGTCCCTCCCTGGGACAGGGTGAGGTGGGGAGGGAAGAGCTGGAGAGAGAAAAGGAGAGAGGCAGGCACTGAGTGAAACCTCAGAAAGAGGGAAATCTCAGAGAGCAGAGCTCAGAAGGGCAGGGCTAGGGGTGAAGGCGGGTAGGAGGGAGGGCAGGAGAGGGGAGGGAGGGAGCCGGAGGGCAGGAAAGAGGGACAGAGGGGGAGAGGGGGAGGGGTGGAGCAGGATGCGGGGCTCCGAGGCACAGACCTCTGTGACTAAGCACTGAAGCCAGCTCTCCCAGCCCTGTCCTGCTGTAGGAGTCTGGCAGGGGTGCCAGCGTGGAGCAGGCGGGCCCCAGTGCCAGGCCTGCTCCAGCAGCACCTACCCCACCCTTTGCTCAGATTGTGGGAGGGGTGGGCCTGGGCTGGGGCCTGGCTCCCTGAGACCTGCTAGTGAAGTGACAGGGGTCAGCCCTTGGCATTCTCGCTAGCTCAGTACTCAGAGCATCCTGAGGGCAGGGACCATACTGTCCCGGTGGACAGATTTGCTCCTGTGCTCAGAGCACCTCCTCTGAGCTGGCCTGTGCGGTACTGGGGACACAGGAAGGCGCTCCCCGCATGTGGACAGAGACAAACCCGAGAACTCCTAAGCGGAGTGATGCTGGCGGTGCTGCTGGGGTTTCAGGAGTTCTCTCCGAGGAGGTGGCATTGGACCTAAAACCTGAGCTGTGAGAAGATCCCAGCCTTGCAAAAATCCAGGGGTGTGGTCCCTAAGAGGGAAACTGAGGCCAAGAGACAGGTGAAGGCTCTAGTCCAAGAGTGGAGAGCAGGGTTTGAGCCCGGGCCCAGCTGACCCCAAGCTCTGCTGCTGCTCCCGAGCTGGCGTTGGCAAGGGCTGGGTGGACAGGGCCAGCGGGGAGGCCGAGGCACGCAGGGCCCAGGTGTGGGGAAGCAAGAGCTACTTCTTGGTTCCTCAGCAGACTGGGGGCCTCACTCCTCAGCAAGAAGAGGCCAGCACAGTCCTGACACACCCTGGCCTGCAGGGCTGTCCCTCTGGCAGTGGGCAGATGGGCCAGCACCTGGGACAGACCAGCCAGGCCTTGCAGGGCCCGGTGACACTGGGAAAACCACCTCGCCCCTCTGCAAAGCAAGGCCTTGTTACTGTCACTGGCCAGACCTTTGCACTCTGAGCTCCGTGGCCTTGTGGGCAAGGATGGCATGTTGGGACTGGGAGCAGGGCAGATCAAGTCTGCACCCCAAGCTGCTCTCCTCGGCCACAAGAACTTTGCTGTCCCCTAACCTTGGTGTGCCTCAGCCTCTGGTCTCTGAGATGGGCTGTGGACAGGCCACCCATAATTGAGAAGGCTGCACACAAGCCCTGTGCCTGCCCAGAGCAGAGAGGCCTGAGCTGACGCTGTCCCTGTCACTCCGTGTTGCCTTGGTTAGTCTCCCCAGCAGCTCACCATGGCCAATCCTCCATTTGCCAATCACACGGGCACTGACTAGGCCTCAGTTTCCCACCTGTGCACAGGGATGTCTCGAGAGGCACCTGCCTCTGGGGGCTGTTCTGGGGGAGTCAAGGCAGCACTGCCAGCCCTGACAGGATCCGGCCGGGCACCAGTGTCCATAGCCGTCTGTCTGACCTTTGCTCCCAGGTGGCCCCAGCAGCGCCTGCCTGTCCCTTGCCGCTGTGTCACAGTGCAGCTTCGTAAACGCTGACCTGGCTCAGCTCCCGCTGCCTCCGAGCCCCTCTTCTGCTTTTCTCTCTGCTGACGAGCGAGCAAGCGCACAGCTCCAGAGCCCACGCTGGGGTAAGACAGCAGGGTCCCCAGATCCGGCCCACACAGCAGCGGCTCCCCGTCCCCTCTGCCTCTGCCTTCTGTGTCAGCAGCCACGTCTGCCAGGGAAACGCTTCCTGGACCCCTGTGGGGCAGTGACCGCCTGTGGCCGAGGTCCCCTCACACACAGAACACAGAGCAGGGGCACCCTGGAGAGGAACAGGGAGGAGGAGGAGGAGGAACCAAGGGAGACTCAGAAATGCAGAAGCTGGGCTTCGTCAGGGCTTCGTCCTACCCCCACCTACCTGCCCCCGCCTACCTGCCCCTCCTACCTACCCCCACCTAACTGCCTCTCCTACCTACCTACCCCCTACCTACCTGTCCCTCACCTACCTGCCCCTCCTACCTACCTACTCCCACCTACCTGCCCCTCCTACCTACCCCCACCTACCTACCCCCCACATACCTGCCCCCCACCTACCTACCCCTCCTACCTACCTACCCCCCACCTACCTGCTCCTCCTACCTACAGCCACCTAATTGCCCCTCCT
>CM052443.1:123824701-123934458 GCA_028533085.1 Varecia variegata
TCTTCCAGGGATGTAATAAGGTTACCAACCATCGTTATTCCCATTTCACTGATGAGATAACTGAGGCAGGGAATGGGTTAAGTCCATGTCTATCAAATTCTCTGTGATGAAGAAACTTTTTTTTTTTTGGTAGAGACAGCGTCTCCTTATGTTACCCAGGCTGGACCCAAACCCCTGGGCTCAAATGATCCTCCCGTCTCAGCCCCTCAAGCAGCTGGGATTACGGGCTCGTGTACCACCACACCTGGTGCAGGAACTTTTAGACAAAATTTTCCAATCTGTCAGGAATGATATTTTTATAATATACACAGTCACAAAGGGATATAGGCCGTGTCAAATTGCTACGAAAGTAGCTAAATGCTTATTCTCAGTTTTATATTATCTTGTCATGTCCACAAACAGTGCCTGGACCAGCACCCATGTGCAGACCACGCTTCGGGTAGCGCAGGGTCAAGTGACTGGCCAGAGGCCACACGGCAGATGAGCGCTGGGGCCGGGATTCGGACCCAGCCTGGGCAGTGGACCACTCACTACACCTGGAAGAGACACAGGGAAGGGTTTGGCCACTGAATATAGTATATAACGAATACCCAAGGAAGAAGGGAGAGGACAGAGGGGCACAGAAAAGGCCCACAGACTGGTTTCAGGACTGTTCAGGAGGTTTGGGCATGCGGGAAAATCCAGGGCTTCTACTGAGAGAACTGGAGCAAGGACACAAGCTGGCAAGAGCAACGCATGTGGGGTGTTGACCAGACCCCTTCGTGGTTCTCTGGGAGTCACAAGTACATTCAAAAATTCATTTAAATGACCTGTGACTGCTGGGTTGTCAAGTCCCTTGGGGCAGAGACTGGGCCATGTGGAACCCCGCCTTTTATTTGGGCTACACAGGCATTAGCTTAGGTTTCTGCACCTCTCTTTCCACTCTGGAAGGTTTTAAAACACCACTAAATTGTTACCTCCTGAGGCTTCAATGAATAAACAGATAAACGATCAGATACAAAGTTGTCCTTACATGCCATTGTGTGCAAGGCTCAAAGCAAATGCTAGAGAGGAGGGAACCAACACCTCCGAACACCAGAAGTGGCCCTCTCTGGGGGATGGATGAGAGAGGTTGTATTGTCTTCATGGGGCCTATCTGTTTTTTCTACAATAAGCAGGTATTAATTTTACAATAAGAATGAGATTACTTTGGCAGAAACAAGCAGTCCAGGCCCTGCGTTCAGCAGTTGGGCTGCAGAAACGACGCTTGGCTCGTGGAGGGCAAGGATGCTGGCGCACGGAAGGTGCTCAGGCAATGCTTCGGTTAGATGTCGTCATGCACCGAGGTGGGAAAGGAAGAACCGGCCTTGCCTAGAAGGGTTCCTTTCCTTTATTTGTCTCTTTACCTATTGTCCCTGTGGTGCCGCTGTCCCTGGTCTGGAAGCTCGCTGTGGGCAAGGCCAGGCTGCTTCCTTCTGCTGGCCCTGGGTCTCTGATGGCCAGTTGGCTCCTGTGTGGACGGCAGAGTCAGCTTCTGCCCGGATGGTTGTCTCCTCCCAGCTCTCTGAGTGTCTGGTCTGTTCCGTTCCCAGGGGGACGAGGGACGGGGAAGGCAGACAGCGCAGCCTCAGGACCTGCAGAGGACGGACAGCACAGAGGTGCCTGTTTCCTGTCCCTCTGGGTGTCCATGGCCTGCCCCCACCCTCCCACTTACTTCCCGTCACCGGCTGGTCCCCGGCCACAGCTCCAGCCCTGCTCCCCTCCTCTGGCTGCCTCAGCTGCAGCTCAAGGTCAAGGAACAAACAGATAAACCCTTTCCCTGGAGCCGGCCACGGAGAGGACGCCTCCAGCTAGAATCCAGTTCTGAGTCAGGGCCAGAGCTCTCTCTTTCCTGCGAATGTGAAGACAGGAAGGAAATTTTTGCGGCCATAAAATCAGTAAAAATGTTTTGTAGGCAGAGAGAGGCCAAGCTGTTGGCTTTGGTTTAAGACACAAGTAGCAAATAAAAATGGTCAGGCTTGGCGATGGAGGGTCTGAGGGGTAAACTGTAATATTCACGCAGCTGTAACAGTATCGTTTTGCCTGAGGGCCAGCCAGGTGGGGGGCATGGTATGGAGAACATGCAACTGCCCCCGGCTCACTAGGACAGGAGGACGTGGGCGCCCAAGTGGAGTCAGTGTAGGGGGACCAGGCATTGCAGACCCAGGACTTTCCTAGGCTTTTGGCCACGATGGTCTAAGTGGCTGGAGCTAGGACCGTGGCTTTGGAGACGCAGTGTGGACAGCAATGAACTCGACGGATCTTGTATCTGAGCCCAGAGAAGTCAGCACTGGCCAGCTTGGGAAGGGTCATATGGGCCGTGACAGGGACTTAGGACTTCACCCAGAGGGCAGTGGGGAGCCTGAGAGGTTGAAGTGGGGATAGAGTGGTCCAGCCTGTATTTTAGGAAGCCCCCCGACTGCGCTGTGTATGCGCCTTGCGGAGAGAAGGCTACCGCAGGGATCCACGTCCCGCCCGTGCAGGGGGAGTCGCAGATTCGAGGATGCTGGAGGCAGAATGGGCAGGTCCAGGTGATTGGATATGGCGGGACACAGGGGAGGATGCCCACACCCAGTGTCCCCAAGAGGATCAAGGGAGCACAAGAGCGAGGATACATACTTCTTATCTCTTCAGTATGTTTTGAGCTTTGGCCAAATACCATGGGCAGGACACCAAGAAGGATGAGGTGCAGCCCTGGCCCAGGCCGCTGGAAGTCACGCACTGAAGGGAGACCCGTGACGGTGGAAGTGCGGGGCTCTGACCGTGGGCACATGGGGAACGCAGAGGACTCAGGCCAGCGGGGCCTATTTGGGAGGGTGGGTGGTAAATGGCGGAGGACTAGGACTAGGACTTGGCTGCTGTATGTCCCCTTCCTCTCCCGCCATCCCCGTGCCTGGTTCTGTGCGAGGTGGGCTGTCCCAGCTTCACGGCCTGGCCCTGCTGCCCACTCCGGCCCCCAAGTCAGCCTCTCCGGCGCTCCAGTGAGCCGCCCTCTCTGGAGCTACAGCCAGACGTGCCCTGATGTTCCCTAAGGCCTCGGTCCCCTGTCCCCTGTCTCCTGTTCGCTGTGGGGAATCCCCTCCCTCCCACAAGTAACCCACGGGCCTGGCCTCATCTTCTCGCCCTGCTCAGCTCTTCCTCCTCGAAGCCTTTCCCAGGGCGCTGAGGCTGGGGGAGCCTCCTCCGAGCTGAGGAAACAGTCTGCGGGTGGATGTGGGGGGTGGCTGGACGGGGGACAAATCAATGGATGGATGGAAGAGGGGGACAACTGAGGATCTCGATGGACAGATGGGCGGATGGAAGAGCAGACGGGTGGACTGGGCAGGTGGGGCGGGGGGCAGACTGGGCAGAGGGATGGGCGGGTGGTGGAGGCGATGCTGGCCGGGCGGACGGGGAAAGGAGCCAGGCTGGCTCAGGCTCTCAGAGGCCTGCGGGAGGCTGATGGCACCCAGGGCAGAGGTGGAGGGATCTTCCTCTCCTGGCGCCTCTCTCCCTGCAGCTTCCTCAGGGCTCTCTCCTCCCCACACTGGGTGGAACCGAGCCCCGGGCACTGGCACCGGGAACTTTCTTCCATGTTATCCCTTCCCCATAACTCTTCACCCTGTGGGCGGCTTTTTGCCAACTGGCCTGATTATTGGTAATGACCTGGGCTTGGGGATGGGAAGAGAAGTTGAGGTCTTCTCTACACATCCTCTCTTGCCTCCTGCCTCCCCCTCCTCCCCGGCCTCCTCCTCATCCCATGTCCTTCCAGCAAAGCCCAGGATACCCAGATGGGCTGGGCGAGCTGAAGGCACCACCCTAGCCGGGACCAGCTACCCGAGCCAGGCTGCCCTCAGCTCCAGCAGGCCCCACCGCCCGCCAACGCCCAGCAGCTCCGATTTTCAGCTCGGGTTTGATCGGCTGCCAGGATCTCCCAAATGTCAGCTGCAGCGTTAGCATCTTTAAGAGAGCGCCCGAGGCGATCTTTAAGCTGGGAGGCTGGGGCCCATGCTGATGAGAGGAGCTGCTTGGAGCTGACAGCTCTGCCTCCTGCCTCCCCCGCCGGCTCTGGACTCTTTGGGCCTGGACAGCACCAGCAGTCGTTGTTAAGCCTGGCTGCGCAGGGCCTTGCCAGGAGTTGCAGTCAGTCCCCACAGCAGCTCCCCACCAGGGAGCCCCAGGAGGACAGGGAGGACCTGTCCTGTCATCCTGTGTCCCCAAGCCCAGCACAAGGCATGACCCAGAGGAGGATGGATAAATAGCTGTTAATCGAATGAACGAAGGCAGGAACCGCCAAAGCACCTGAAAGGGGCGAGTGCTGACAGGGCGCCTTCTGCCCTTCCCTCACCTTGACGGGGAGATGCTCAGGGTGTGGGGACGTGGGCAAAGGTGTCCCAGATGCAGCATATGGAAGCTGTGTGACCGTGGGAAAGTTGCTGGCCCTCTCTGAGCCTCAGCTTTCTCATCAGTGAAAAGGGATAGCATGCCAGCCCTGTGGAGTTGTTGGGGGGATCCCGCGAGAAGCCATGGGACTACCTGGTACTGTGCCTGACACATAGTGGGTACTCGGGGAGATCAGCCTCCTCCCCCCTTCTCACTGAGGAGAAATCTGAAGGACTGTCATCTTTTCTAAGGCCTCAGTGTTTCCCTTCCAATCCTCAGAAGGACCCTCCTTTCCTTTGTCCAGTGTCACACAGCACTGGGAGGCCACCCAGTTCCGGCCCAGCCCAGTGCTTGTCCTGCTGGTGCTTGGCCCTGGAGCAGGGGGTCCTTGGCCTGTACCATGGCAGCCTCTGTTGCCCATGGCCTGCTCTCCTGTCCCCCGGTAACCCAAGTCCCTTTGCAGGGTGGTGAGGCTCTGGGAGTGGGCTAGCAGCTTGGTCCTTGTCCACATCTTTGAGGCCTCCCTCTTGAGGCTGCAATCCCCTGGTAGAAAAGTAAACTGACTCAGGAAAGAAAAGAAGCAAAAGAACCCAGAGTCCAATTCCCACCCAGTGGAGGGGAGCGGGGAAGAGGGGCGGCCTGAACCTCTGCCCCTGGAGCTGCAGCCTCGGTGGGACTGGTTGGAAGTCGTGTGCTGGACGGGAGGTGGGAGCTGTGCACTTCCGCAGAGCACACATCGGCAGCTCACGTAAACAGATGTTTCAGAACGGTTGTGGGATAAAAATAAAATGAATGGATGAATGGATGGTGGGTGGGTGGCAAGTGCACGGATGGAAACATGGCTGCCTGTGTAATAGCTGGATGGGTGATGGCTGGCTGGATGGGTGGATGGGTGGGCGAGGGTGGATGGCTATATGGGTAGGTGGGTGAGTGAATGAATGCGTGCATGGGCAGGTGGATAGGTGGATGGATGGATGAATGGATGTATGTACAGATGGGAAGGTGGATGAGTGGTGAATAGATGGATGTACAGAAGGGTGGATGAGTGGGTGGGAGGATAGGTGGGTAGGTGAGTAGGTAGGTGGAGGTAGCACTAGCATATAGCAAAAAGCACCCTGAATGGGGGTCAGAAAATCTTGCCTTTGCCCTAATTCTGCCCCTAATGCCTACGGGATGTGGAGTGAGTCAGCTGTCCTTCTTGGACCTCAGTCTCCTTATCTTGCTAAAGGGCAATAGTCCCTGTCCCCAACTCCCCAGGGATCACTGTAAGATCCCTGGATTATGAGTGCCCCCAGGCACCATGGCCTCACCAACCCCACTGACCCAGCCCGCCTGGCCCTCGTGCCTGTCCTGTGATGAGTTTCCTCTTTCCCGTGTCCACAGGGCCCTTCCGTGCAGTTTCCGTAAACATTTTCTAATAGCGACTCAGGGAATTGTGTTCACAGCAAAATCCCACACGGGAAATATCCATGCCCCTGAACCTGGGCAAGCCTGGCTGGTGTGGGCTGGGGTTAAGAGGCCATCTATGAGGTCAAGAAGTAGATTCTGATGCCAGCTCTGGCACTCAGTGCTGTGGGAAGTCACGGCACATCCCCGAGCCTCACCTTCCCCATCTGCAAACAGGAATAACAGCAGCACCCATCTCCCAGGGTGGCTAGGAGGCTCCACCATGAAATGCATGTGGGGTGCTCAGCCCAGTGCGGGGCCCAGGCCAGGCTCAGGGAGGCAGAGCTGCCCTTGCTGTCATCTCCACTCTGAACCAAACAACCACCGCCTGTTGTGAAATGAGTGTCCCCTGTGCCTGCTATGAAAACCTGGGTGCATACAGGTTTCTCAAATGGGGAAGGTTCCAGGGAGTCGGGAACCCTGAGGAACAGGCAGGCTCACAGCCACGGCAGCCACTTCTCACGCCAGCTCTGTGTGGCCACTCTGCAGCCTGAGGACCACATGCACCTCGCCTGGGACAACCAGGGGCTGGTGCTTCCTGCTACCAGCTGGGTGACCCTGGGCAAGCCATGCCACCTCCCTGAGTCTGGGTTTCCTCCCTGTAAAAGATGGGCCCAGAGTTACCTACATGCTTTGCACTTGGCTTCCATATCCCCTTCCGGTTTGCTGCCTAGCAAGGAGGGTGAGGTCAGCACCCTTCCCAGCTGGAGCTACAAACACTGAAGTCCAGAGAGGTTCTAGAGCTGACACCTGTGCTGAGCTAGGATAAAAGCAGAACACCTGGCTGGGGAATAGGGGGGCTTTGCTCCCAACCTGTCCTGAGGACCCCACTGGAGCCTCAAGCCGATGGCCGGGCCCTGGAGCCCTCGTCAGGCCATGACCCCTCCTGCTGCTGCTCCCTGCCAACGGGTCCTTGCAGTGGAGCCTTAAGAAACTGTCTATGACCCCCACTCCCAGGGGACCCCCCAACACTTGGCTGACCCAAGGGACACCCACAGAGTCCACCGGAGGTTAGGCAGCCCAAGTAACAGGGTTGTTGGATTGGGTGCCCCCTCAGACCTCAGTTTGGGAGACGTCCCCATGTGGATACGGTAGGGACAGAGGAGCCCCAGGGGCAGCAACAACGGAAGGTCCCAGCCCCCTCCAGCCCTGGGATCCTTCCTCTCCTTCCCCAACTGCTACTGACTCTGGTTAAAATGGCACCTCCACCATCTGTCATCCCTCCCCCACCCGTGGGCACGGCTGTGACTCGGGGGCTGGCTTGCCTCATAAACAGGCGGCTGGCGGGTCCCCAGGGCCGAGCGGGTGACAGGCCTGGTGCTGGCACCGATGCCCAGCCAAGGGCTGGGGCTGGAGGGCCCTGAGGGCAGCAGAGCTGGGAAGGAGCCCACCGGTGGGCAGGCAGGACACCGGGTACCTTGAGGGTTCCGAGCCTTCGGAGGCCTCGGCGGTGTCCCGCCTCCCGGGCAGCTCCAGGCGCCCTCTCCCAACTGTGCCCACCCCTGCCCCAGCAGCTCCAGCTCCAGCTCTCTCACATGCTCCCGCCTTGCTTCTGCTGCTTAGAGAATTTCAAATCAATACCTGCGTGAGGGGCTCCATGGATCTTCCCTACTGCGGCTGCCTCCAGGCAGCATGCACCGTGCCATGAGGATCTTTGCTTTATAAGCAGGGAAACTGAGGCCAGGGAGCAGGGCAGTGGGAGGGCCAGCGTGGAGCAGGACTCACCTCCACCCCGTTGCCTCCTCCTAGTCCGGGTTGGAGGGGGAGGGGTGTCACAGGGGCCAAGTGCCCGAGCCCTGAAACTGTAAACAAGCTTCCCATCTCAGTTTTCCCATCTGGGGAATGGGGGAGTCAAGACTGCTGGCGGGGGTGCGGGGTGGGGGGCTCGTTCTAGGAGCCAGAGAGCATTTGGGGACCTGTCACTCTCTCATGGGCCCCACATCCCCCCACCAGGGAGGACTTGGGAGGGGAGCCCGGGAGGGGCTAGGGGCAGGCGCCAGCGGTGTCTGGGCAGGAATCTGCCAGGTCAGATCCCGCGGCCTTCCTTCCCCGCAGTTCCCGCTTGTCCCTCCCCGGCGCTGCGCTGCCAGCTGCCCCTCCTCCCTCCCGCCTCCCCACCGCCGGCTCCGCCCCGCGAAGCCCCCAGACCCCAGCTGCGATGTTTTCACAGCTTTGACCAGCGGCTCAGCCTCCCCCGCTTCCCCTCCTGCTCCCCACACTCCTCCCTCCTCCCCCCTCCCCTGCCTCCTCCCCTCCCAGTCTCTCCCCCTCCTCCTCTCCATCTCCCCGCCCCCCCGCACTCTCCTCCTACCTCCCTCCTCTCACCTCCCCCCTCCTCGCCTCCTCCCTGCCTCCCTCCTCTCTCCTCCCCTCCCTTCCTCCCTCCGCCCCCCTCCCTCCCTCTCCCTCCCTCCCGCTCTCGGGGGGAAGAAAGGTCACCGTGCAGCTGATTACTCAGAGCTCAGTTGCTGTAGCAACCGGCGGGGGAAGTGGGACAGGCTGGCTTTGAGGACGCGCGAGGTCGGCCGCGGGCGGCTGGAGCCGGCGCGGGCCTCTGTGCGCCGCGAGAGGGAGGCCGCCTGCAGCCCGGCTGCTCCGCCGCGGGCCGGGCTCCGGGGGCTCGGTTTTAATGACGAGTCTCCGCGCCCCTCTCGCGCCACCAGCGTCCGCCCACCTCCCTGGGGTCGGCCAGGGGAGGGTCGCCCCTCCCGATTTGGCGGCTTCTCTCTCCCCGCGTCTGTCTCTGTCTCTGTCTCTCCGTCTCTCTCCCCCGCCTCCCCGCCCCTGCCTGGGTTCTAGTGGCTTCCTTTTCTCCTCTCGCGCAGGCAGGGACCAGCCCTTTCCCAGCGCCTGCACGCACGCACTCGCTCTCCCAGCCTTAGGAGCCCCGCGATCAGCTCCCCTGCCCCGCCTCTGGCACTGGCCTGGGAGACCCCAGGCTTCCTCGACCCAGCCAGAGACAGGGGTGCGCAGGGGGACCGCTGTGTGCCCACCTCTGCCATCCAGGAGCCGCTGGGCCCCTTGGGAAGGCAGCTCTCTGCTCAAAGAGGAAGGCAGAGCCAGCTACCAGAGAGGGGCAGCCGTGCAGGC
The DNA here is from genome assembly GCA_028533085.1 of Varecia variegata. Classification (NCBI taxonomy): domain Eukaryota; kingdom Metazoa; phylum Chordata; class Mammalia; order Primates; family Lemuridae; genus Varecia; species Varecia variegata. The sequence continues at coordinate 123,833,618 of CM052443.1, forward strand.
AGGGGAGGTGGGGCGCGTCCTTCTCCTGCCAGCAGCCAGGGAGGGAGGACTCCTGAGGTCTGGGGGCTTGGCAGTGGGGGGCACAGGCCCTGGAGCCGGTGGGCCTGGGCTCAAATCCCCGCCCCAGAGGGGCACCCTCCTCCGGGACCGGTAGGAATGGAAAGTGGTTCAACCACTTTGGAAAACATTTGGCATCTTTTTAAAAACCTGAACATGCGTTTACCATAGGTCTGGCCGTTGCTCTCCTAGGCATTTATCTCTGAGAAATGAAAACTCGTGTTTACGCAAAGACCTGTACACGAATGTTCATAGCAGCTTTATTTGTAAAAGGCGAAAACTGTAAACAACCCGATGTCTGTAGGTCAACGGGAAACGGATCAACAGGTTGTGGTGCATCCATGGATGGATGGGCCACTCGGCAACCCGGAGAAATGAACCGCGGCTACACACAGCGCCACACACAGCACCAGGCGGGATCCGCGACAACGCAGTTGAGTGCCAGGAGCTGCAACAGAGAGCACAGACCTGGGATTCTGTATCTGTAAAATTCCAAAAATGCAAACTAGACTGTAGTGACAGAAAGCAGCTCAGTGGTTGCCTGGGGACGTTGGGGTCCAGGAAGGACTACAGATTGGCTCCAGGAAATTTATGTTGGGGCCAGCGACAGGGTGCTGGTGGAAGTGTTCACTGTCTTAATGGTAGTGGTGGTTCTAAGGGTGGATACATACGCCAAAACTCATCCAATTGTGCAACTTAAATATGTGCAGTTATTCGGTGTCCATTATACCTCAATAAATTGAAAAGGCAAATTCCTGCCCTACCACTCACTGGCTAAATGACCTTGGGCGGGTCACCTTACTTACTTCTCCAAACCTCATTTATAAAATGGAATAACGGTAGCACAACCTCATGGGTTGGTGCTTACGAGTCCACAAGACAATGTTGGTAAATGGCTCCATTCAGGGCAAACCATGGGTGCCCCATCTAAGGCAGAGGAGAACAGGACCATGGGACCTGCCTGTCCCTTGCTGGACTGCAAGATGTGCCCTGCTCTAGGTTGGCCCCACCACTCATTCATGCCTGCCCAGTGAGAAGGGGAGTTCCTGCTCCATGCCAGACCTGGCCACTTCCTGGACAAACAAGGGAGAAACAAGCCCTATCTCCATCTGAGTGACAGAGACACAGCCTGACAATCACAACATGGAGAAGGGAGATCCAGGCATGTGCAAAGGCCCTGTGGCTGGTGGGAGTACCGTATATCCCAGAATCCACAGGAAGGATCTTTGTGGGTGAAATGGAGGCAGCAAGCGAGACACAGACAGGCCTAGCATGGGACATCTTGGGGCCCTGCTGAGGAGTCAGTGCAGGGCGGGGGTCGGGGGGTGGGACTTGTGAGGACTGCCCAGACCCTGCCTGTGGTTTTCACATGGCCTGGCACAGAGCTCAGTGACTGGGGTCTGGGTTGCATCCTATTGCCTTGCATTGCTACACCCTGGTATAATTTTCAGACTCTGAGTAGCTTTCCTGGCCTGTGTGCTCCCCAGGGGCAACCCCTGCAGCCCCTCCCCTCTGAGCCTCCGTACCTGGCACAGAGCAGGCACCCAAGAAATACCTAAGAGGGCAAACTGATCCTAGCTCTCTGGGAGGCCGAGGCAGGCGGATCGTTTGAGCACAGGAGTTCGAGACCATCCTGAGCAAGAGTGAGACCCCGTCTCTACTAAAAAATAGAAAGAAATTAACTGGACAACTAAAAATATATATAGAAAAAATTAGCCGGGCATGGTGGCGCATGCCTGTAGTCCCAGCTACTCGGGAGGCTGAGGCAGGAGGATCGCTTGAGCCCAGGAGTTTGAGGTTGCTGTGAGCTAGGCTGACACCATGGCACTCTAGCCCAGGCAACAGAGTAAGACTCTGTCTCAAAAAAAAAAAAAAAAAAAAAAGTATAAAAAAAAAAGAAGGCAAACTGAGGCCCCAAAGCCCTGCTCCCGCAGGCTTCACTGTCCGGTCGGAAGACAAAGAGGCAACTGCTTCTGCGGTGGACAGGTGTGGACGCCAGGAGTTCTTCAAAGGTGTTAAGACCGCGAGGCCGCCTTCACCACAGTTTCTAAGGCCTCTCTCAAGTTCACAGCAATCCCGGGCGATTTTCTAGGCTTCCTGAGCCGCACCTGGTTCTGCCCCTCGCTCGTGAACAGCTTTGCCCAGCCAGGTGTTCACCCTTTGCTCACAAGGCCCGGAAGAGGAGGAGCCTGAAGCCCCCAGGACCTGCTGCCCTTCCTGCCTCACAGACAATCCGGCCCCTGCCCAGATCTCCAAGGCGGGACGGGGTTGACCCAAGACAGTCTCATGGGGGCCAGCCCCCACCCCATGCCAGAGCGGGCACAGGCCCGGGCCATGTGCGCAGCAGGACGTGTTACAGCCTGTGATTCCTTTCCAGCCACTGAGGCTCATGCCAGAGCGTCCCCGGTTTGTGCCAGGGAGGAGAATAAAGCGCTAAGCTGAGACCCGGCAGTTTGCTGGGAAGGAGGGCTCTGGCCTCAGAGTGGCGCCTGCCTCCAAGACCCCTTTCAAAGTTCTCTTCACAAGCAGGGTGGAGGCCACCAGCCCGCCACGCCTGCTCCTGCCCCCGGGGCTGTGAGAGGTCAGCCAGGGCGGGAGGGAGCCAGGGGCCACAGCCCGACACCACTGAGTCTCCTGGACTCTCCCACGACATGGCCGAACGGGCCAACCCCGCTGGCCAGCCCGAAGCCTGTGGTTTCAGAAAGAAGTTTAATGGAAAAAATCTCACCAGATACCAGGTGCCTTGTCCTCAGAGGCTGACCCCAATGCCTCCATGCTCTGTGACATGGCCATGTCACTGCCCCTCTCTGAACCTCTTCTGAAAACTGCCTGGCATCGCACTAACCTACAGGTACTTTCACGTGGCTAATTTCACAAATGTCATTATTATTAAGATGTCCATTTCACAGAGGAAGACCTGAGGCCACAGAGTCCAGGTGAAGTGTCCAAAGCCAGCCAGGTGGTGACTGTGGCATGTGCAGCCAGAGGCCTGGACTAGGTCCCAGGTTCCCATTCCAGCTGCGGTGTGACTGAGTGGCCCTGGGCAAGGCCCACCCCTGCAGAGCCTCAGTCCTCTCCTCTGCTGATGGGGGGCGGGGATGAGGGCGCAGCTCTCAGCAGGGCGTGCGGAGTCCTTGGCGGTGCCCTCCCGGTCCCTCCAGCTGGCTTCTCACTTTGTGCTGGGCTGCGTAGAGAAGGAATTATTAATACATTTGCTGTGACAACTGTCATTATTCAATAGTGTCTCGAGTCCCAGGACTGAGGGGCCAGCCCCCACAGGAGCTGGGACTCCTCCCCTCTCCCCCTCACAGGAGGTCTGAGCGGGGCTTGTCTCAGCCCCTTCTCCCAGGAATCCCCCACCTGTCCCTGCAGCCTCCTTCCAGACCCCACAACCCGTCCCTGAGCACCTACTGTGTGCCAGGCATGGCGAGGCGCTGCAGGGGAGGATGGGGCCAGCGTGGGCAGGGCTGTGACGGGGGCCGCTCGGTCTGTGGGAGCCTGGACGAGGCCCCTGCCCAGCTTGTTGTCAAGGGGAGGGGGCAGAAAAGGCTTCTAGATTTGGTCTTATCTGAGCCCCAAAGCTCCAGTAGGGGTCAGCCAGGCGGAGGGCTTGGGACACTTCTGGCAGAGAGGGCTCCCCGCAGGTGCAAAGGCCGGGAGTGACAGTAAAACAGAGCTAATTCATAGAAGGAAGGAAAGTGTTCAGTCAGAGGTGGGGAGCAGTGGGAAGTAGCACTGCGGGGTGGGTTGGACCCTTGTAGGCCTGCAGGAGTGTTAGTGTCAACATCCCCCAGAGGGTAATGGGGAGCCATGGCAGGTTTTAGGCAGGGGAGTGGTGCATTCAGAAACACCTTCCAGAAAGATCTCTGGCTGTCCTGAGGAGAAGGGATTTAAGGGGCAGAGGCAGAAGCAGGGGCACCTTCAGGTGGCTGCTGCAAACGTCCAGGTGAGAAGGTGGGCTGGATGGGGTGGCAGGCGGTGGGGGGAGGCGCACGGACTGAAAGAGGGGTAGATTTGACTGGACAAGGGGGCAAAGGAAGAGGGATGGAGGGCAGGCCGTGGGGTGGATAGTGGGGCGATCCCTGAGTCAGACCACCGAGGAGAAGAGGACAGGGTCCTCCGCAGCCCTGGTTCCCGCGGCTCGCCCAGGTGGTCACAGTGCAGTCCTAACTCTACATCTGCCCTCCTGAGGTCCCGAGGGGCTTTCCTGGATGGAAACCCAGGGGTCTCTGGCAGGCCTGGGGGCAGTGCCAGGGCGTGGGGCCACCTACAGCCAAGGAGAGAGCCTCGGCCTGCACACCCCACTTCCGGGATGAGTCACCCCACGCAGGGCAGGGTGGGGCCTGGCTCCACTCTGCCTGGGGCCAGGTTCTTGCTCCTCAGGTTTCCTCCTGAGATAGACAAACGCAGATGGACAGATGGACAGACCCGCTACCCACCCAGAGGCCCCAGACAGCTGAGCAAACACAGCATGCAGCCTTCACTGCTCACAGAAGAATGGGGGTGGGCGAGAGCCCCCAGGTCCTGGGGTCTGCAGGCGCAGACCAGAGCAGTAGTCCTTGGGTGCCCGGCCTATGTCTGGACAGCGGCCCCCTCTCACCAACCCCATGCCCTCAGCACCGCCTCTCTTCCTTGGCTCCAAGTGCTGAGAAGTGAAGCTCCCCAAACCTGGGGTCCTCCATGACCCCTCACCCCTGCCCTGTCTTGAGCAAGTCCTGTTGGCTCTGCCACCTAATCTGTCCCCTCTGCCTCCCCACAGCCACCCCCAAGTACAGCCACCCAGGGCTTCCTGCGTCCATCCCCCCTCCTCCTGGGGCAGCCCCAGGGAAACCCAGGAGCCTTTAAAGGGTGTCAGCTCCGGGGGATGTCAGTTCTTGGGCCATGTGGACTGGGCGGGGACTCCTGCTCAGAAGAAAGAGAAGGCCAGAGAGGTTGCTCCTCTGACCAAGGTCACACTGAGAGTCGGGCAGAAGAAAGGCAGGGCTTCTGGTCTCTGCCATCCAGTGGGACCCAGATCAGTGGGCAGTGGAGAGATGCGCAGGGAAGGAGGGAAAGAGAGGGGTGGAGCTGCATGGTCTGGGGTCGGGATAAGTCAGCCACGAGCACCTTGGAGAAAATGGATGCTTCATTCATTCATTCATTCATCAAACAATTATTCATGGAGGGCCTGTTGTGGGCCAGGCTGGGTACTAAGGGTTTGAAGGTGAGAAGGACGTTGTCCTGAAGTTCAGGAGTGCGGGAGCTTGCCCTGCCCACAGGCAGCAAAGCCCAGGGGCCAGAAGGTGGGTACAGCTTGAGCGACTGGGTGGAATTCCAGGCTTGGCCAGGACACGCTCCCCTGCAGGTGCTCGCTGTGTCGCTGGACGAGACACCTCCATGTTTCTGTATTTTCGCTTGTTCATCCATGAAGTGGGGATAGGAACAGTGCCTGGCACTGGTGAGGGTCATTGTGCACCTGGCATGGGGCCTGGCACAGGAAAGTGCTGGCAGCAAGGATCTAAGGAGCTGGGACAGCTGCGTTGTCAACAAGGCGCACACCTTCCAGGCGAGTGTCGCTGTGGTGGCGGGGAAGGCTATCCAAAGTGGGGAGGGCATCTGGAGAGGGCAGCGATCAGGTAGGGAGGTTGGGGGGACACCTGAGCAGGGTGTTGGGGGCTCTACTGGAGTCCTTCATGCCAATAGAACTGGGGGAAAGTTCAGCCTCTTCCCCTGTCCTGCAAAGGCCACTAGGAAATCCCCAAAAGGACTTGAGGGAGCTGGTGCCAGCCCTGCTGGGACCCCCAAAGCCTCAGATGGGCAGATGGGGAGGCCACTCTCAGAGTCCCTACTACTGTCCTCTGATGGACTTCCCCTGGCAGGTGGGCCTCACTCTCTTTCCTGTTTCCCACCTCCTGCGGAAAGTGGTGAACCCCGGCCACCCCGCTGAACTACTGCGGCCAGACACGGAAAGGGAAGGTCCTCTGCGTTCCGCAGCCGGGGGTCCTGTTGCCTAAAACCCCCCATCCCACCCTGCATTCATTCACCAGGGGACAGAACAGTGTGGGGGCTGAAGTCAGGCAAACAGGGTTCAAAACCCAGTTGAGCCGTCTACCAGCTGCGAACCCCTCCACCTCCCTGTGCCTACACTTTCTCATCTGTGGATTGGGAAGAGTGATCAGACCGACTCTGCAGGGCCGGGATGAGGATCAACAGATGCGTGCCTGGCAGAAAGAGCCCAGCCCAGCGTCCCAGCGCGTAGCAACTGTCCAGTAAACGGCAGTCCCTGTGGAGGCGTCACGCAAGCGAGAGAGAAGAGGCTTGTGTTTGGAGCCTAAGGCTCTATTCACCTGACCAATGATGTGTGTGCCACCTCCCCTCATAACTGGGTGCCCTCGTCCCCTGCCCTCCCCCTGCCCCCCTGCTGGGCCCAGGGCCCCTTTCCTGTGTCCAGGAAGCCTGCTCTGGCAATGTCCTGGCCACACCTCGACCTCTCACAGTCTTCGAGCTTGGAAAACCTCAGAGAATGTGGAGTCCAGCCCCTCCCCAGTGACCCCCACCCTTGGTGTGGAGCTGGGGCTCAGAGGTACAGGCACCCACGAGAGGCTGGGACTCCTAGTCCTGTTTCCTTGCTTGGGTCCTCAGATCACTACTGCTGTGGGAGTTTGAGGACAATCTCCTTGGTACAGGATGGGCTCTTTTCTCTTGGGCTGGAGCCCCATGGGGGCAGGGACCTGCCTGTCTTGCTCACCTGTGGCCCCAGGCCCTGGAACCTGTGAATGAATGAATGAATGAATGAAGGAGGACAGAATCCATCTGCTTCTCAGAGCAGCATCCCAAGAGAAGGCCACTTTGGCCACAGCCCCTGTGGGGTCACCAGGCCAGCCCCAGCCCAGCAGACGGGGTTGCCAATGGTTCAGAGGCTTCCAAGAGATTTTTGACAAAGGGATCAAAGGAAGCAGATGACAGAAGGGCAGGAAATGGCAGGGTTGGGGCGCAGAGCCCCCTGCCCAGGCCGGGATGAAAGAGGCACAGGAAAAGGACACAGATGGACCAGCCACGGGGGAGGGGGTGACAGGATGTGGGCAGAGGGTCTCAGCCACTTCCCTCTGCACAGGGGAAAAACTTCATGGCTTTCTCCTTAGTTCAGGGCCCACCTTGCTGCCTCCAAGCACCGGCATCCAGCCCCCTGCCCGGCACCTGGGGAGCACTCAGAAAATGTTTTTGATTCACCATGGGCGTGAATGAATGAATGAATGAATGAAAACTTTTATCAGTCATTCCTGACCTTTCCAGTAGTCAAGCAGTGGGATTTTGACATAAAAGGGCAGAGCAGACCCTGTTGTTATTTCAAGGAGAACATTAGCAATAACTAAGACTGTGATTCTAGCCAGCATTTATCGAGTGACTGCTGCGTGCTGGGTGCTCAGTATCTCTGCATTATATTCCTATTATCTCAATGACTCCTCACCACACTGGAAGAGAGCTGGGCTAGCCCCATTTTACAGATGAGGAAACTGAGGCTGAAGGAGAAGAGAGCTATTGCTCCAGGTCACCCTGGACAGAATGACAGAAGTAAGATTCAGAGTCTTTCTCAGCTTATAAACTCAACTTAAATATATGTTCTCAGGCTGATGGCAGAAGGCCTGTTCATTCTCCATCCATTTGTTCATTCATTCACCTAGTCATTCATTCATTCTGCAAGCCTTTACCAAGAACCCGCCCATGCCACGCCGTGCGCTGGGCACTGGTCTGTGGCAGTGAATGAAATAATCACAGTCCCTGCTGGAGAGCAGCCTCCACCCAAATAATGAATTCATCACGATTTTGGAGGTGCTGGGAAGGGGAAAGCTGGAGTGCACAGTGTGTGGAGCGGACCAGCCCTGTCTCCCGGGCTCGGAAAACGCTTAGCGTCAGACTGCAGGATGGGAGGGCGTCATCGCAGGGCGGTGTGGACAGAAGGCAGGAAGTCTAGGTCTGCGGAACCAACGAAAGAAAATAATAGTCACAATCCTGACTGAGCAGGCAACGCTCATCGAGCCGCTCTCTCCACAAGCACTCTGCGTGGGTTGTCACGTCTCTACAATGAGTTGAAGACATGGCGCCCAAGTGCTTTCCATTATAATTGGAGAGCCTGAGGCTCCCACAGCTGCTAAGAAGCAGGGCCAGGGGCTCTCTGATCTGGGGTCTCAGCTCCTGACCCTGACCCCAGCATTTGCAGGACAGAGACTCTCCGTTCAGGGCTGGGACGAGCTGGACCCGCTGGGACATGGTGCCTGCTGGAGGTGGTGCACCTCCTTCCTGACACTCACCAGTTCTCCCTGGGCTGGGGAGGCTTGGGCTCCTCGGGCACAGAGGGGAAAATTTAGGGAGAGGACGCTCGGAGCCCAAACCAGCTGGCGCTGCCTTAGGAGGGAGCGGAACAAAAACACCTGCCTGGCTTCTGACCAGCCTTTGAGAGCGTGAGCTACCAGGTGGACCTGCCTCTCCCCCAGAGTGGCAGAGGTTGTCATGCTCCATGGAGGCAGCTGTCAGGTGGGGCTGCAAGGCCACCATGTCACCCGTGTCTCTTCATGGGTCCCAAACGCCAAAGACAAAGCTAATTTCCTATTTTCTCTTTGACAGAAGAACAGAGGCTTGAGGTCTTCCCTAGATTGGGCTGTGGCTTCCTAAGGGGTCGAGCTGAGAGTTGCCATCTCCGGGTGCTTCTCTTCATCACCTAGAGGATGCAGGGTATGGGATGAAGGCCCCCACAAAGCAGTCAGAGCAGTCCCAGGACTGGGCCACAGCATCCTTAGGACAGCGGAAAGCACTCACCTGTGATACCAATAACAGCTCACATTTCCTGAGCACCATCCATGCACCTGGTCTTGTGCTAACTGCTTTCAGAAAGTATCTCTGTGAATCCTGTGTGGCACATGGTGCTGGCAGTTGCCCAGTACCCATTTTGCCACCTCCCCTTTGGTAACAAAACCCCCCTCTCTGGGGTTGTAATGAGGCACATGGCCACCAGGTGAGTACTACATTTCCCAGCCTCCCTTGCAGCTAGGTATAGTCATATGATCAGATCTGGCCAGTGAAATACAAGCAATGACCTGCACCTTCCAGCTGGCCTTTGAAAGGAAGGATGGCCTCCACCTCCTTGGTGCCCTCCAACACACAGAGAAAAGAATGAGGAGGGAGAGGGGTGGCCACCTTCAACCTTGTAGCCAGAGGCAATCCTACAGGGATGGGAAAGGTACAAGGAGCCTAGACCAGCTCACAGGGCAGCCTCCCATACCCTAGATTGAGAGGAGAAAAACCTCTGAAATGAGAGAAATCAGGTCCTTTCTCTTGGAGCCACTGTTACTTGGGTTCTGCTAGAGTGAGTGTCTGGGCCAGCATCCTAAGCCAGACCCTGAGACTCCAAGAGGGAAGTCCATGGTTAGCTGGGAAGTGGTGAAGCAAGACTTGAACCCAAGCCTGGGAGGGGTTGGTCCAGAGTCTATGCTGAAAGCCACTGGGCTGAACTCCTGCTGCACATAGCAGATGCCCAGCACATGATTGTCAGGTGGATGGAGGAGTAAGTGGCCCAGGTGGCCCAGGGTGCTGTCCTAGGGAGGATCTAACCCCAGAAGAATGGGGCTGTAAATGCCACTAGGTTATCCTGGTAGGAGCTACGGCACTTAGTTCTAATTTCTGTGCCCAACATTCAAAGATACCCATGGTGACAATGCCTTCAAGTTTATAAAATGCTGGTTCACGTCCACTGTCTCCTTTAACCCTGCCCCTTTCCTATGAGGTCAGGGGGAGGTATTATTACTGTCTCCATTTCACATGTGAGAAAACAGTCCTGGGGCACATTAACTGGTGCACAGTAACCGCTCGGCACATGGCCGGCCTTCTCGTTCCTTTTAATAATGTTTTCTTAGTATTGTCCCACTACTAATAATTTTTTTAAAAATATTAGGCGTGGGATATGGGAGAGTAGGAGAAGCCCACATGGAGGACTCAGAAGAGCCGGCAGCTGCTGGACTTGCCATTGATCTTGAGATGTCTCTTCCCTTCTCCGATGCCTATTTTCCTGGTGTAAAATGAGGAAGATGGTCCCCTCTCCCCAGTCCCATTCTGTATTCTGCTGCTCCGTGTCCCTGAGGTTGAGAGTGGGCAGGGTCCCCAGCACTGAGGTCAGAGCAGCCCTGCAGATGCAGGGCTTCACCCTCTGCCTTTGCTGGGGGATGAGCTGCAGAGACAGGTGACAAGAGACCTCAAGCCCTCCACCAGCTGTGGTTCCCAGAGGCTTTGGGGGTTGTGAGACACAAGCAGAGGCCTGCCTTCCTGTGCCCCAGTGCTTGGCATGTCAGCTCTCTGCACCTCAGTATCATCATCTCTGTAACAGGAGTGATAGTAAAAGCCAGGCACAGTGGCTCACACCTGTAATCCCAGCACTTTGGGAGGCCCAGGCGGGAGGATCGCTTGAGGACAGGAGTTTGAGACCAACCTTAGCAACATAGTGAGACCCCATCTCTACAAAAATGTATTAATACCAAAATTAGCTGGGCATGGTGGTGTCAACCTGTAGTCCCAGCTACTCTGGAAGCTGAGGCAGGAGGATCATTTGAGGCCAGGAGTTTGAGACTGCAGTGAGCTATGATCACACCACTGTACTCTATCTGGGGCAACAGAGTAAGACCCTGTCTCAAAAAAAAAAAAGACAAGACCTTTATTATAGGATTGTCGCACTGATTATACACGTTCATACATGCAGTGTGCTTAAAACAGAACCTTTCTCGTCAGCGTCAGTTAATGCTATGGATAGCATGGCTATCGATTGTCACTTATTCGTAAAGGAGCATATTTGAATGTCAAGCAGTAACAGTTTTACTGGAAGACCAAGGGCTGGGACCTTGATTTGACCTCCCTGGGTGCTTCTGAGGTCTGTGGGTTCCCAGCCTGGGCATCATGACCTGCCACCTCCCCTCTGCTAATTTATCCCCTCAGACCCACGTGGGCAGCTCAGTTACGTTAGGAATGGAAATTACCAGAGTTTCAACACTGAAACAGACCTCAAAGTTTTCTCAGCCAATTCTTTTCTTGAGGCATGGCTCTACACTCCCACACCCACCATCCTCCATCCCAGCCTGTCCTTGACTACCTCCCCAGATGGAGCACTCACTACCTCCAAGGCTGCACTGACTATTGGATAGTTCATCTCGTGAGACATAACTGACCTCTCTGGGCAGCCTCCCCTGGCTCTGCCTTCTGGGTCCTCCTGGAACAAATCCACCCCTCTGCCCCAGGTAGCTCTTCCAGCCTCAGGAGCAGTGAGCACGAAATCTATTTCTCCCCTAGAGCCTCAACCATCGTCTTGGAACCGGACAGAGTAAGGCCGCATTTGCACAGAGCACTGGCTCCTGGGAAGCATGGCAACACAGCCCTCTGGAGACACCCAGGGAGCCACGGGCAGTAGCTCCAGCCACCGGCTCTGGTTCTCTTGCCTGCACCGGGCCTCTTCCCTTCTGCACCAGAACTGCAAGCAGACAAAAGGCAAAGATTTGCCTGAAGCAAATACACCAAATCCTTCCGCAAACACACATTCCCCTGCACGCTGATGCGGAAGATACCAGGGAGAAGAGGCCGACTTGATTAGATTTCTTTGGGGCCTGTCGCCTAATTTTGTTGCACATCTTAGCTTGAGGTCCCCATAGTGACTCTGCAGCATGTTTGATTTCTCAAAGCCATTCACAGACTGATGTGCAAACTCTCATCTCTGGATGTGACTGAAGGACCCTTGCAAGTTACAGTCCCTAGGTCGGTGGCCATCTGCCTGCTGTTTCGTGTGGGCTGTGGGCTATGGGGGGAAGGAGTTAAGGGTGTGAGCTCCGTGGTCCTGCAGACTGTGTTGCCATCCCAGCCTCTTCATTCCCCAGTGCGGTGTCCCCCACCAAGTCACTGTGTTTCCCCAGGCCTCAGACTCCCCATTTGTAAAATGGGGACAATAATTGTCCCCACTTCTCAGGGCTTTTGTGAGTATCTGATGAGGTCCATGCTCTGCAAAGCCTCAGACCTGGTTCCAGGCACACAGTGGGTCTTTAATAAGCGGAACAATTGGTTCTCAGCTGTAAGAGCTTGGGGCACTGGTGTGAGCCATCAGATTTAGGGGAAACAAGCCCCCCTTGTGAGAAGGGCCTGGTAGACACACATGTTGGGTCGGTGCCCTCAAACTGTGCTGTGCCTTGAGATGCTCCCAAGGGAGCAGCTGTATAAATCCTGAGTCCCAGGCCCTATGCACAGAGAGCCTGATCCAATGGGGCCCGGGGAGGCCCAGGAATTTGCGGTTTAACAACCTCCTGCCCCCCAAAGGCTAGGAAGAGATGTTACTGCTAAGCGCACTTTGCTAGGTGCCGGCACTGGTTCAAGAGCTGGGGATACTGAGTCAAGTGAGGACAGAGCTTCCCCCCAGCCCCCAGGGAGCTCCCACCCTCTAGGGGTTGAGGAGCTGGAGTTCTGGAGTGATCAAGTTACCACTGCAGGGATTAAATGGTTAGAAGGGACCCACTTCCTAGAACTGTGATTGTTGTCACAAGACAGAAGGCCTCCCAGGCTTGAGCCTTGGGACATGGAGTCCATAAGAGGGAGGGACATGGACTGTTCTGGAAGCAAAGGCTGTTCTCACTGACCTTGTGTGGGCTGGGCACTGTTGGGGACAGGTAAGATGGGGCATGGGGTAGACAGCACATGTAAGGTGGCATGTGTCCTAAGGCAGTTCAGGGTGCTGCCTGGGAAGTAAGACCTGGGTTTGAATCCCAGCTTCACCCTCTCTCCCTGTGTTGCTAGGGCCAGCGACTTCCCTTTCCTAAGCTTTGTTTCCACCTCTGCAAAGGGATGCCAACTGCCAGCCATCTCAGAGGCGACTTACCCAGAGGCTAATGAAGCTTTAACTCCAGGGGCTCTCGTTTGCAGGGGCCCTACCAAGGCCTGGGGGTTAATTCTGTATTCATAATTTGGCATCATTCTTCCTAAGGTTGGTCCCCAAGATTGTAAAATCTTCAGGCCACTCAAAACCTGGATCTGCCCCACCCACCTAAGAGATTGCAAGCTTTGGTGAGAGATTGCTATTGCAAGATTTGGTGAGAGAAAACAGGAGACCAGCCCAAATCCTGTGTCTGGGGAATGGAAGTCTCCTTAGCTTCTGAGTCTTGGAACGAGAACACCCTGGCACCTAGACGGGGGAAGTTTGTCCAGGGATGGCCAGATGAACCCCCATCCCTGTTCTCACAACCCCCTTGCCCTAGGTGCCTCAGGGCTCTGACGCAAGGAGGGGGAAGGAGGACGAAGGGGATGGGGCCAGGGAAGGGGTATGTGTGGGCGTGGAGAGATGGTGGCGAGAAGGGGTTTAGATCCAGCCTCAGGCAGACCCCTTGGCTGCCATATGCATGACCTTTGAGGGGCCAGGCTGAGGAGGAGCCAGCCAGAGGTGAGGGCGCTGGGCAGTGGCCTTGGGGGTCTTTGATAATGACCTTCAAATGTTTGAGCCCAGGGAAGGATGCAAGTTATCCAGGACCCACAGTTAGGGGTGGGGAATGCTGGGAGGCGACGGCATGTTCCCCTCAATGTAAAGAGCTTCCCAATAAGGAGCTGAACCCCCACCTGCCCACACACATACCCTGTGCCAGGCGCTGCCCAAGGGCCGCATCTCCTGCCTCCTGGAGTCCACAGGCAGAGGAGGAAGTGCAGGCTTAGGGAGGGCAAGCCCCTAGCCTAAGGCCACACAGCAGGGGAGAGTGGGACTCAAACCAGGATGTGGCTCCAGCTCTAACTCGAAATTCCTTCTCTTAACCCCTCCCTACTACCGCCCTCTGCCGTGGGCACAGTGGCACACAGTGGGCTCGAAATAAAGCAGGGAATGAGTGAAGAAAGGAAAGAAATTCACAGGAAGGCTCTTCCTACACCGCCCCCCAGGCCAGCTCTTTCCAGCCCCAGCCGCCCGCCCCCCACACCACTCGCCGTCTAGTTAGGAGGTCCCCAGTCGTCTCTCCGGCTTCCATAGGTTCCCCCGCGCGCCTCCCGGAGCCCACCCCGAGGCAGCTTTCTCACAACAGGACCCACCCCGGCGTGGGGACGCCTCGCGACCCCCGAGGCCCAGCGGGAGAGCCGCAAGCGCGGCGGGGTGGTCCCCGCGCCACAGTTCCCCTCCAGGCCTTACCCTCTCCCGCCCCTCCCCTGCCCCGGGCCGCTGAATAATTGATTCGACCATAAATAATTGATCTGTGTCGCGCGCGCCCTCTGCCCCTAGGGTGGGGTTCCCCGTTAGGGTTAGGGGGAGCGGGGCCCGCGGGCCTGTGCGTGCAGGGGCGCACTGCTTCGCTCGGCGGGCCCTGCTCGCTCCCTCGCGCCGGCTTTTTCCCTTTTTCTTTTTCCTTTTTTTCTTTCCTGGAGCGGAGCCCGGCGCCAGGAGTCTGGAACCAGCTTGACAAGCTTTTGAGTTATGGCGGGGGGGAGGGGCGGCGCGGGCGGCGGGGGAGGGGAGGGGAGGGGAGGGGAGGGGAGGGAGGCGGCGTGGGGGCTGGGCGGCGGGCTCAGCGGGCGGGGGCGCGCGCCCCGCTCTGCCGTCGCGCCCAACTCGGGCGCCCGCTGCGAGGGGCTGCGCTGGGGGCGGCCGGGAGGGGCGGCGGGGTGCGGGTGAGTCACCGCGCGCAGCCGGGCGGGCGGAACGAGGCCCGGGGAGGGCGGCGGGGTTTACGCGGCCTCCCCAGCCGAGCAAGACATTCCTTTCCGCTGAACCGGGCGCCTGGGCCCGCGCCGCGCCCTGCGTGGAGCGCGCCCGGCAGCCGGGCCGGGCCGGGGCAGGGGGGCAAGGCCTGGGCTGGGCCCCCCCTCCACCCCACCCCCGGCCCCAAGCGCTGCTTCCCAGAAGCTCACTGTGTCCTCGGCTCCTCGGGAGGGAGGATTGTTATACCCATTTAACGGGTGGGGAACCTGAGCCCAGTGAGGGTCGCCGCTGCTGCGCGTCACCCGGCAGGTCAGGGCCACCGCGGCCTGCCCTGGGTGTCTAATCCCCTCCCCGTACATTTGTCCCGCTCTGAGACTTCATTTTTCCCGCTCCCCCGGTGCGGTTTTGGGCCTGGTGGCAGCCCTGGGGGCGCAGAGCCAGGCAGGCGCACCGTAGGGGGGCCTTAACCACTGGCTGAATTTGCCCCGGACACTTTGCCAAAGGCCCCCAGCCCCAGGGCCAGGTGTGGGTGGAAGGTGGCTGGAATTATTGGTTTACCAGAGATGGGCACGTCAAGGAGCAGTAGGGGGAATGCAGACCCTTGGGGTCTCCTGGGGCTCTCAGAGTATCCAGAGAGGAGACTGCCAGACCATTAACAGAGACTCCAGTCATGAGCAGGTCTGTGAGATGGCTTAGGAACAGTGCCAGCCTTGCCTGGGCGCTAGAAGCTTCCATGAGGCTAAAGTCCTTGCTTAACACAGGGCCTGGCACAGGGTGAGCGCTCAGCACATGGTCACTGTTGTTTATTACTATTTCTCAGGGACTCACCTAGCCTTGGCAAAGCCCCCCTCCCTGTGCCCCCAAGCCGCGACCAGAGAACGCGGAGCCATCCAGAGCCATCCCTCCAGCCGGCTGAGCTGCCTGGCTCCTCCTCCCAATCCTCCCCACCCCCAGCCAAGTGTCGAAATCATCCCAGACGAGGCTGCTGAGCAGAAATTTCCAGTCTCCCTGGCAAAGCTGGGAAGATTTTGGGTGCGGCTCAGAGATGCAGCTGGGCAGGCTGTGCGGGGCCACTGCTGGGTAGGGCCCCCAGCATGTTCTGCAACCCTGGGGGTAGGTGGGTGGGTGGTGCGTGCCTGGCCTTCATCTCCAGCCCCAGAGCTGCTACAGCACAGGCAAAGCCCACTGTCCTGGGTGGTCACGGGAGGGCTCCGGCCAGGAGCAAGACCCAGGTTTGGGTGCTGCCTCTGCCTGTCCTTCAGCAGCCCCCCACCTGGGATCTGAGTGCACACCCACCCGCCCTCAGAAGATGGGGTAACAGTTGCCATGAAGATTGTGCCTCCAGGAGGAGCCTTCCCTGAGGCTCACACACCCCCAGGAGGCTGGGTCTCACTGGGGGCCTTGGGGGTCCCTGTCCTAAGGAACCTGAAGAACCTGCAAGGAACCTGGCAAACCTTTGCTCACAGGGCTGGAAAACCCCGGGTGAGCACCTCAGCTTCTCTGGTCCTTGTTTTCTCTATCTGCAAAGCAGAAACGACAGTCCCTGTCTCTTTCCCTCTGAGGGGGGGAAGTAGCATTGGAGTGGAAAGAGACAGGGACTGAGTTCCAGCACTGCCCCAAACTGGTGACTTTGGACAAGTCTGAGTGAGACTGAATGACTCTAATGATGAGGGCTTGTTGGCCACCCTCTGCTTGGGTCAGTGCTGCATGTTTTACATACACTGTTATCTCACTGTGACTGGAGGAAGGAGATTTTATTATTAAGTTTATTTTCCAGATGAGGTAACTGAGGCTCAGAGAGGTTGATTCACTTTCTCAAGGACACACAGCTAGGAAATTATAAAGTCGGGATTCAAACTCTGATCTGCTGGCTTAGAGTCTGAATCCCTATAGAAAAAGCAACTTGAATGTTTTTTAAAATATAAGATTTTGAAGTGCCTACTATGTGCAGGACATCAAGGTAGGTGGCAATAAAAATAAGGATGCCAGGGCCCCAGCCTTTGAAACTCTCATAACTGAGTGGGGACAGGAGACTCTCAGGGGAGTTAGATATGAAAAGTGGCACCAAAAAAGTCCACCAATGCTGGTGGGGGGGGCACCAGGAAAGAGGTGGGTTTGGTGTAGGGGATGAGGAAGCGGAGAGCTGGGGGAGGCCAGGGGACAGTGAAGGCTGTTCTTAGGCAATGAGGAGGAGTTTAGTGGAAGGCACAGGCCCATTCCTGGAGGCCGGTACAGCAAGGGCAAAGGCACGGTGGCATGAGCGGGCACAGCATGTCTGAGGAAGGGCTGACAGCCCGGTGTCAGTCAACTGGGCGCTGGGAGGGGGAGGGGAGTGCTGTTGCCGAGGCTGGGGCCAGGCTGCAGAGGCCTGAGACAGCTACCTTTGCTCTGTGAACACAGGGAGCCATGGAAGGCCTCTGAGCAGAGGTGGACGTCATCCTACGGGAGTTTTAGAAAGCTCTGTAGGAAGAGAAATGTCCTGGAAACACACAAAAACTGGAAGGACAGGCTCAGGATGCATTGCATGAACTTTTACAGTGCTTCCTTTAAAAAAAATCGTTTTGCCATGTACAGGCATGACTATTCTAACAAAAAAAAAAAAAAAAAAAGGAGGAAATTTTCAAAGGAAAGAGGACCCAGGAGGCACTGGAGGGTGCAGCAGGAGGGAGCCTGGAGCTGGTGGCCAGGCTGCCCCCTGACGCTGGCTCTCTGGCTGTTTGGGCGATGGGCCATCTGGCTGCCCATCTCACAGGTCTACACGGAGCCCAGCAGGAGGGACCATGGGGGCTTTGAGACACCCTCTTTTACCTAGAGCCTTAGCCTGACCCATGGTGGTTTAGCCTGTCCCCATTCCTCCCAACAGTCTGTCCCCACCAAATTCTTCCCTATTGGTTAGGCTGCAGGAATCCAGCTGATCCTCAAACTTCCTTCTGGGCTAAATGGGGACAGTTATTCCAGGGTCCTCCCCATGTCCTTGAGGACAGACTGTCCTGTGTAGGACCACCAGCCACTGTGCTAGGTGCTTTATGGGCGGCGTATCTTAACCTGAATAGAATTTTGCAAAACCTGTGTGGCTCTCCCTGTGGCACAGACGGGGAGATGGTCAGCGGCTTGGCCCAGCCCTCACGGTGAGGAGGGTGGGCTTCTCACCCAGGGTGGGCTCACCTCACAGTACAGATCATTAGGCTGTACTGCCTCAGGCCCTTCAGGAGAAAATCTGTCCCTCCAGTCTCCCCAGCTCTCTGGCCTTTGGCCTACTCTGGTTCCTAGAATGGGGGCTGCAGTCACCCCCTGAGCCGTTCCCTCTGCATGGGGTGGCTCTCCTCCCTCAGGAGGAATACTCCTAGGCAAACTCCTCTTCACTCTGTGAAGCCCAATTAAACCATCCCTTCTCTCCAAAGAGTCCCCTGACTGCATCCCTGTCCCTTTGTCTGTGGTCCTGTGAGGCTCCCAAAGGGAAGGGAGACAAGGCTTCAGGGGACGTGCCTGGGGCGTGAGTTCCAGCCCAGCCGCGAGTGGGTGGGAAGGGGGGAACACTCAGCATGTTCTGGGGCAGGATGGATGTGAGATGGAGGATGGCCTCGGCTCAACCCGGGGAAAGACAGACTGACCAGCCCCTGGGATTATTTGCCTTGGAGGCTGGAGGAGGACAGATTCCAGGAGTGAGGACCAAGGATTCAGGCTCCAGCATAACCACCTCCCCATCAGCCCAAAGGTGGCCACAGCCCCTTTCTGGCCCTCGGCAGGGCAGGTGCACTGCAGACCTCTGGCAAGGCTGGGTGGGGAGCTGTCTTTTGCACACAGGTGCCCCTACACCCACATCCCTCATGAGCCCCCCTTTGGGCCCAGAGGCCCCTACCCCAGGCGGAGATGACCAGAGTTGGGAACAGGAAATCCAGTGCCTCGCACAGTGGCTGGCGCATAGTAGGCACTCAAGCATTTGTTGGATGAATGAATGAATGATTACCTGGCCCCAGACCCAGAGAGGAGGGCCAGGAGCCTCAAGTCTCTCTGCCTGTCCCCTGCATTTCATGGAGCCCCTGTTGTGCAAGGTGGCTCCCAGCAGGCTCAGGCATGGGGCAGGGAGGGAGGGGCCAGGGGAAAGCAGCCGCAGGCAATGCCTCACTTGGGAGGGAGAACTGACAGTGCCCTTCTGACGCCTGGGCACTGGTGGTACCCGGGACCCTGAGGAACTTCTAGGTACCCCCAGATCACCCCAGTGAGCACTCCCCTACAATTCCACAGGGGACATCACAGTGAGGCCCTTAAAGCCAAGGGCTCAGGATTCAGACATTTCTGCGCTCCAGCTCTACCCTTTGCTAGGCCAGTTGCCTCAGTTTCCCTATCAGCAAAGGGGATGGATAGCACCACCTGCTGCACATTTTGCTGGGAAGGTCACGGTGAGAGGTGCCAGCTCAGCACATTCTGTCTGCCATTGTTATAAACAACAGCACAGGAAGGTGTAGGGAGGAAAACAGCCAAACCGCTGGACCCTGGGCCCCAGCCCCATTGTGCCACTGACCCAGGGGGTGACTTTGGACAAGGTCCAGTCTCTTTCCAGGCCTCAGTTTCCCCATTTGTACAGTCAGGCCCTGATAACCTGGACAGCCTTGGCCCCGCTCCAAGCCCAGCACAGACAAGTGCACACACAGCCCCTGGGATTGCCCAGAGACACACGGGCACACAGACAACACTGACACGTCTATACCCAGACCACACAGGCACACCCCCTCACACTCAGCCCCACCCTGCATCCTCCCCACGCTCACCCTCCCTGGCACCCACACCCGCTCACACTCACCCCCCCAATCTGCTGAGCACCAGGGATTGGCGCGGGCGGGGTTGGGAGCGGGAGGGAAAAAAGACCACGACTCAGCCGGGGAAGAGGGGTGCGGGGGGGGGGAGCGCGGGCGAGGGAAATGACAGCCCGCGGTCCCCCTCGAGTCCCGGCTCATGAATATTAATGTGGCGGTAATTAAAATGCAGGGACGCAGCAGGATGGATGCGGCTGCCTCCGGAGCGCCGGGGAGCGCGGCGTCTTCGCAGGCGGGTGCAGCCCGCTCCTCGCTGGCGCGAAGCGGGACCGAGCTTGGGGCCTCGATCCGGGGCGGGCAGGGGGTGGCTTTCGGCGCGGCCGAGCGGCGCGTCCCGGCGTCCCCGCCCCCGCCCGGCGGCCGCCGCTCGGTGCCCTGCCCCGGCCGGGCCGCCCGCCAGGCCGCCGCTTCCCGGAGCCGGCCCCCTCCCGCCCTCGCGGCCGCTGATGTCATCTGCACAAAACTTTCCGCTTCCCGGCCCGTCTCGGGGCCCTGAGTCATCGCCGCCCCCGGCCCGGCACTGGCCCGCGGCGTCTGTTTGTGCAGAGCGAGGCCCTGCCGGCCAGGGCCTGACGTCAGCCTGGCTGGGCCTGGAACAGCCGGGCGCTGCGGACACCTGGGGGCAGGACGGTCCTGCTGGGGGCCACAGGGGAGGGCACACCCTCGGATTCCGGCTTCAAATCCGGCGCCGGCTCACGAGGGTCGCCTTACCTTGGCCAAGTCCTTAAAACCCTCCCGACCTTTCCTCCTCTGCCACGTAGCACATGCTCAACAAACCTTGGAAGACTCCTGGAGTGAGTCAGCTGGGTAAACTGAGGCCCAGAGATGGGAAAAGGACAGCCCAAGGTCATAAGCAGTTCAGGGGCAGAGCTGGGTTTCTAGGCCCTGAGTTGCAAGGTTTCTGCCAGGTCACTACTGTTTCCCACGCATTACCTAAGAGACCCCTTTGGCACGTGCTGCGGAAACTGCCCCACATTGTGCAAAGGGTGGGAGAGTCCTGGGGCGGGCGCCTGGGTGTGGCCAGGCCATGGGGCCACTGGCCCCACTATTCTCATCTCTAGAAAGGCGCAATGACAGTGCAGTGCCCACGTGGAGTCTGCGAGGATAGAGGGTCACCTGAGACAACACCCACAGCAGTCTGGAGACAAGGGGCAGTTTAAGCCTGGGGCCACTATTGAAGTCAGAGAGGAGTCAGGTCACCTGGTTCAAATCCTGCTCTTGGCCCTGCCCTGTCCTCCCTCATTCCCCGCTGTGCCGTCCAGCCAGTGGTGCAGGGAAGACGTGTTACATGCAGATGTCTGCCCCATCCCTCACCCAGTTGCATGCAGCAAGTACTCCAGAAACGCCTGGCACGCAGTCTCAGGACCCAGTTTACAGATGGGAACTAAGAAGCTTCGGCTGCTGCTGCGCAGGGACTGGGCTCAGGCCCTGTGGCCTCCCCACGCTTGGCTGAGGGCTCTGGCTCTTCCCCAGACACACCCCCACCTCCCCCAGCACCTGCCCCTCCTCCAGGCCTGGCCCCCTCCTGGGCAGGGGTGGTTCTGGGCTCCCCTCAGCCCCCCATCCCCCACCCCAGCCACGAACACCCTCAAGCCAACTGAACTCACAGCTGGCTGGGAAAGGCCTGCCCTGTCCCCCACACCCTGCCTCTCCCTCCCTGACAGCCTTACTGGAACCCTTTCAAGTCATCCGTGCCCCAGGCTGCCTCTTCCTGCCTGAGGCCTTTGCATGCGCTGTTCCCTCTGCCTGGAACACTCCTCTCCCCTCCCATTTTCCTGGTTAACTCCTCTGCTCTTCCCCTGGGGAGTGTCCCAATTAGCGCCACCACACAACACACACATACACAGCAGCGTGCACTCCCCACGTCACATGGACCTCAGCACACACAGGCACGGACACAAAGGAGGAGCTTGCCCCCGTGCGCACACACGCACACATTCCATAGGCTGACACACAAACCCCCCCATCACACACCCCATTCAACACGCATACCTCACATACCCCGACCACACAGTAAACACGCACGGACCACACAGCACACGTCAGGGCTGCGTTGGTGCTGCCCAGTGGGCTCCTACAGCCTCGGCTTGTCCCAGCCCTGGGTATTTCTCCCCAGTGAGGGCAGGGACCCTCTCCACTCCAGCGCAGGCCCTGCACCACGGCTCGCTCGGTTACAGTCCCACCTCCTTCCAGGCCTTCTCAAACACATCCTTCCCGTGTCTGCCAGGGGCTGCTCTCACTCCCTCCGCTGCTGCTCCAGCCCACCTGGCACCCTCGGGGCTTTGGTTTGCCCCACCACCAGCCAAGGGCCTCCAGAACATTTGGTGATTTGGGTGGGCTTGAGCCTTATGGTCACTTCTGACTGGGGCCTTGATTTTCTCATCTGTAAAATGGGGTAACACTAAAAAGTACCTTGCAGAAACTCAGAAGTGTCACAATGGACATTATTAGCACAGCCACTGGGTTCCTGCTGTGTGGAGTTCGCGGGTAAACTGAGCCTTGGGGGCTGCAGTTCTTCCAAATGAGTATCCTGCTCACACTCTCCCTGCAAACCAGGTCCCTGAGGCACTTTGTGCTGAACCCCAGGGGTGGGGTATTTGGTTGGGGTTCCTGACAAGTGGCCAGAGTTGTCTGTTCCATTGGGGTGTCCTCACTTCAGGGGGCACTGGGTGAGAGCCTCAGACACCCCCCTGGAGTCAGCAGAGCTCCACCCTGCTGCCCAGCCCCTGCTGAGAGAAACTTGCTGAGCAGGAAGGTCACAGAGAGCCCCTCTGGTGGGTGACCAGGATCAGGAGAAAAAGGAGGGAAGGTGGCAGGCTGGGGAGGACCTTAGCTGTGTGTGTGTTTATGGGAGAGATGGAGACAGCGGAGTGGCTCACGCCACCCTCATCGCCACTGCACCTCGGGTGTTAGGGCCCCTCCCTCAGCCCAGACTCAGGACGGGGCATGTCACCCCATATGCAGAGATGGAGAAACAGGCCCAAGGGGGAGGGGACTGGGCACACTAGAGGGCCGTGGGCAGGGGAGCCACCTGGGACCCACGTGTCCATCCACCTTCCGTGTACCTGCCGTGGACTCATGCGCTGGGTGAGGTGAGACAGCCTCGGCCCTCACGGGGCTCAGAGTCTAGCAGAGTTGACAGGTGACAACAGGTGAATAAACAAAGGCAGTGTGACAAAAGTAGGCTAGGAGAGGTACTGGGATGGGGAACAAGGTGGTACCCATGCTCATTTATAAACATAAGTGTCCCAGAGTTTCTTCTGGAACTTTCGTTTCGGTTCACCCCCCTATCTATACGAACCTTTTGAACACCTTGGCCAGAGGCGAGGGGAACAGTGGTGAAGAGCAAAATCTGGACTCCTCCTTCTTGCTGTGAGACCTCGGGCAAGTCACTGTCCCTCTTTGAGCCTCCATGGCATAGCTTCCTCTGAAAAATGGGTACATATCCCATAGGGCTGTTATGAAGGTGAGATGATGTGTGTGAAGCTCTTGGCGTGGGGACCCGAGCTCTGCCCCACAAGCCCTGGCCGCTGTATTCAGGCCCCTAAACCTCTCGCCTCCCATCTCTGCCCGAACCTCAGTACCTGGCGGCTGAGCTCACATACATTGCCCAGCCTGGGCCCAGTGAGATGGAGGCTACTCATGATGGCAAGACTGCCAGGGACGATTTGCTACCTGGCCAGGTACTCAGGTCTCCAGTCTCTTGGGGGTGGAATGTTTCAAATAGAGATGTGTTCTAGAACCACATGCGTAGTTTGGTTGTGGGAGCCATGCATCCACCTCCTGCCTTAGAAGAAGAGCTCCTAAGCCCTGATCACCCCACCCCAGGGCCCCGTGAGATGGTCTGACAGCCCCATGAGACTCAACTCAAATGAGGCACAACAGATGAGGAAACCGAGGCTGGGAAGGGAAGTCCCGCACCCCTGTCCACGCAGCTGCTCCACAGGGGAGCCAGAATTTGCACTGACGCCAACCCTGAGCTCTCACCCCTCCCCCAGGTGACCCTCTGCCTTTGTCTTGTCAGCACGGAACAGATGTGATCAGTGCCCACCTTGCCTAACTCGCACCCCGCTGTTCTCCAGCCACACAACCCTTGGGCATCACCCGCAGGGCCTCCGCTGAGAGTCCTGGGGAGGGAGGCTGAGAGCGGGGGCTCACCAAAGGGCAGATCACCAGTGGGACTTCCAGGGCAGTCATGAGTTCCTGGGATATCAGAACTGGAAGGGTCTCGGGGATCACCACTCTGGCCAACCCCACCTTGCACACATAGAAAAGCTCCAGCTTGGAGAGGTGGAGACCCTGTCCCGGGACCCACAGCAAGGCATTGGCCCAGCTGGGGCTAGATGGGGGCAGGCAGTTCAGCTTTGGAGCTCAACTGCCTGGGTTCACATCTGGGTCCGTCACTGGCCAGCTGTGAGCCTAAGTCTCTGAACCCCTCTGTGCCTCAGTGTCCTCATTCGGTAGAATAGGGATAATAACAGTTTCTATTTCAAAGACTGTTGTGAGAAATAAGTGAATTAATACATAAAATATGCTTAAAAACGGGGCCTGGTATACAGTAAGCACAATAGACATTAGCTGCCATTCTCGTCTCCTGATTTCGAGCCCAGGGCAGACACATCCGTCTGCTGAAACTCCAGTGACGCCTGCTCTGTGCCAGGCACTCTGCTGCTGCTGACGATGGAGCAGCCAACAGGACTGGCCGCGCTGGCCTCCGGTGCCAACAGTCAGCCGGGAAACACACCGGGAAACACACCACGGACAGGTAACTCCAGGGATCATCAGCTATTGCCACATGGCTTCTGCTGGTGGGGGAGGTGGGGGGGGTCAGGGCTAAAGAGCAGATAATGTGGCTCCAGGCAGAGGAAGAAAGGACACAAAGCTGTCCCAACTGGAGAGAAGATGTGGCTGGAGCTCAGAAGCGAAGCTGAAGGTGGGGGGGCATCCTGAGCCTGGGCTGATATGTGGCGGGGTGGCGGGGGCAGCCAGGGCGGGGCAGCCTTGCATTTTGGAAAGCTGGGCTGGCTGCCCTAGGGAGGGCAGATTGGATTGGATGGGGGGATGGGCTGAGAGTGGGGACAGGGATCCAGGGAGGGGATAGGAGATGGAGCAGCAGGAGGAGGGTGGGGGCAGTGGGGATAGGGCCGAGGGAGCTGAGGCATTTAGGTAGGAAGCTCCCCAGGGCTGGTGTTTGGCCAGGGGTGGGGAGGAGGAGTCTGGGAGGGCCCCTGGGATCTGGCCAGGGTGGGGGTTCACGGCCAGAAGTGATGGTCAGGAGGGGGTTCGAGGAGGAAAGGAGGCCCTGCATCCAGCTCTAGCCACCCCAGCTGCAGCAGCACCCGGGCACTCAGACTCCAGTCGAGTGCTTCAGAGAGCGACACTCCTGGACTCCTGGGTTGGGGGTACGGCACGCCCAGCTGGAGCCCTGGGCCCCTGGAGTTCCCTGTTCAATGGCGCCCAGACCAATTCCTGGGCTCATTCTCCTGAGGTTGTCTGAGCCACCATTTGGGCACCCCTAAGCCCTAGGGGTAGCCAGGAGGTGGCATTTGCAGGGGGTGTGACAGAGCTTATGCATGCAGGCTGGAGTGCCCACACCTGCACATCCACAACCCCTCAGGGAAAATGACTAACCTGGGGGGGAAAGAAAGAGGAGCAGTGGGAAGCCTGGGGCCAGGGGCTGGTGCTCCCCCGGCTGCAGCTTCTGGTGTGGACGCCAAGGAGTGTGAGAGTTCTACACACAAACCCAGCCTTCCAGGTGTATTTGTCCTTATGAAGGTGCATTTGTCAAGGAAGGAGGACAGAATATATTTTATTTAGCAGTTTGTTAGCGTGATTTATAACTTGTAAATACCTAGACAGGAAGTATGTGGGCCTCGGCTTGTACTCCTGCCCCGGGCTGACCCCTCAGTGCTGCCCAGAGAGCAGCAGCCTCCCTGGGCCCCAGGTGGCCTCCCCTGGCTGACCCTTGACCAGCAGGTGGGTCCCTGGGGATCCTGCAGGCTTCCTTCAGAGCTTGGGGGGGGGGCCGCACTCCACCCCCAGGCTCAGCCAGTCCCCCTGCCTTTGTCTGAGGTCCTCCTGCCTCCCTGTGAATGTTTAACTCCAGCCTCTCCCTGCTCCCACCCTTCTTCCTCCTCCCGTCCTAGGCTCTCCAGCTTGTCACTGGTCACTGTGGCATGTGTTGTGGTCTGACCGGCTGGGTACGAGTCCTGTCCCTCCTGTGGGAAAAATCAAGAGCTCCTTGCAGTGGCACCTCCCAGCAGAAGCTGTGTCTTGCACAGGGCAGGAGTGCGGGCTCTCACGCACACGTGGGGTCGGATCCCAGCGCTGTGACTTTCTTGATGCGTGACCTTGGGAGGTGGCTTTGCTGCTCTGAGCCCTGTTTCCTCTTCTGAAAACCATAATAACTGTTCCTCTTGCAGTGAGGAGGCAATGTGGAGCGCAGAGCCACGTGTGCCGGCATTTGGCAAGTACACTGGGAAGGAATTAGGAAGGGCAGGAGTTACATCATTCACTTCTTTCTACAGCTGAGAAAACAAGCCTGGGCTCAGCGAGGGGAAGCCAGTTGCCCAAGGTCACACAGTCTGGAGCGGGGCAGGGGCCCAAGACAGGCTTGGCCGACCTGTGCTCTAACCACTGTACTCTCCGGCCTCAAGTCGGCTCCCACATCACCTTTCTCCGGCCTCGGTGGCCCTCGGGCTCTTGAAAGTCGCTTGGGGGCCGCGGAGGCAGGTGGCATGGCCAGGGCAGAGCGGAAAGGGTTAACGGGCTTCGCCGCATTGGGCCGGCCTCCGGGGGAAGCAGCCAATGGGCGCGCGCCGCGATGAGGTAATGCTGGGACCTCGCGGAGTGGGCGGGGCCGTCAAGGACCCGCAGCGCTCCGCGTTAGTTTTCTCTCCACCTACCGCTCACCTTTGACCTTGATGTTCCCGCCCCTCCCCCAACCTTGCGCCCGCGGATACCCGAGAGCTGGAGGTGGGGGTCTCGCGCGGCCTCAGCTCCAGGCTGCTGGCCTTCTGCGATGTCTGCGGCAGGCACCCAGCGACGTCCTGGCCTCAGTCACACCCCCTGGGCCTCAGTTTCCCTTTCTGCAAGAAGGGAAGGCGGTGATCACTAAAGGTCCTGCCAGCAGTGGACGTCCTTGGACCCCAGGGCAGTTTTCAGCCCTTCCCTGCCCTCCGCCCGAACTTTAACAGGCTGGACCCCGGCCTCCCAGGCAGCGCCCGGCTCCTGGGACCCTGGAGTCCCCTGGCCGCGGGGAGGGAGCCTCGCCGGCCCAGCCACACCCTCCTCGCGGCCCGACCTATCCCTCGGGTATCCCCCGCCACCGAGGCCTGAATTAGCAGCACGAGCAGCAGGACTCGCCGGCGTGGTGGTCAGAGGTCAGAATCCCTCCGACCACCGCCGTGAGCCGAGCGTGCGCTGCGCGGCTGAGTCCTCCGGGGCCGCCCGCGACCCGCCGCCCCCACCGCGGCCGGGCACGAAGCGGTTAACGCCTCCGCAGCCGAGCTGGCACCGCCGCGGCCGGGCTTATTAGTCAGCTCGCGGGAGGCGGCGGAGGGAGGGAGGGGCCGAGCCGAGCGAGAACCGCAGAAAGCTATTCTCAGGGGCTCCCAAGTGTGGGGAGGGCGGCTCAGCAGGAGCTGCTGCTTCCCAGAAAGTTGATTATTTTTAACCCAGGAAGAAGAAAGGAAGGAGGCGAGGGAGAAGGACTCAGAGAAAAGAGGAGAGGAGAGGAAAGAGGAGAGGAGAGGAGACAAGTGGGGAGGGGAGGCGGAGAGGACAGGGAAGGGGGACTGGGAGGGGGAGGGGGGAGAGGGAAGAGGGGCAGGCAGAGCCCAGTCGGAGTGCGGGAGCCAGCTGGCGGGGTCTGGGGAGGGAGAATGGATGTGGAATGGGCACTGCCACCCTCCCCCGCCTGTACCCCTCCCGCTGGACCCACCTCCCGGCTGCTCACCCCGGCCTCCTGGTGCCTCAGCTGAGGGCAGCCCCCTGGGATCACCAGCCCAGAGCCAGCCTTCTGCTGGGCGCTAGGGTGCTCTCCAGCCAACGGGCAGCACACCAACATGTCCTTGCCCTTGCGGTCACCACTGGGACACAGGGCTTGGGAGCCCTGGGGGAGGGCCAGGGAGGGCTGCCCTGAAACCTCCTTGGCCTCTTCAGGGGGGGATTCCTGGAGGGGATGGTGGGAAGGACCTAGGGCTCCCTTTCTCCTGCCTCTGGGTGGTGCCAGGCTGAAAGCCAAACCCAGAGAGGGCAACTAAGGCGGACTGAGGACACACTGACGAACAAGACAGACGGAGCCAGGCTCATGGGGTGGGGCTCACAGTCCCGCTGCGGGAGGCAGAGGCTGCACAAATCATTACGAATTAATACACTAAATGATGACAAAGGGGGCAGCAGGCTGGCGGGGCTGGTCCCAGGGGCCTGACCTCTGTAGAGGTCACAGAAGATCTCCCCTGAGAAGGGTGCCTGAGGACCAGGGTGGTTAACTAGGTGAAGGGAGACAGGTGGAGGCCGGAGGGGACAGGGATGGCCTGGATGGGGGTCCCCAGGCTGTGAACCCGAGAGCCTGAGAGAGGATCAGTGTGGCCAGAGGCAGGGAGGGGGCCATGTGGCCCAAGACTGGCACTTGTCCTGGTGGTGGCCCAAAGCTTTGGAAGGGTTTTACAGAGAAGAGCAAGGACAGAGATCTGCAAAGCTCACACGGGATGGTGGGGGACAAGACAGGACACAGGGAGCCAGCTGTGGTACTAAGATTCAGGGGAGGACAATGGCAGCCTGCTCTAGGAGGTGCCTCTGAGACAGGGAAGGTCTAGCCTTGGACAGGCATTGGGGGTACAGAGGACGGGACTGGATGTGTCATGGCGGGAGGGGAGCGAAGGAGCCCAAGGAGGGGCCCAAAGACGCCCTGGGCCCTGGCTCATGCAATGGAGGGAGGCTGGTGCTGTCCCTGAGCAGAGGACAGCTAAGGGGAGCAGGTGTGTGGGAGGTCATGCATTTGTTTGGGACATGGTGGGGACAGTCAGGAAGGGTGTGCCAGGTGGGGGGAACAGCTTGAACAAAGGCACAGAGAGGAAAAAGGCAAATGGAACTGTATACAGTATGGTGGGATATGCTGGAATCTTCCAGAGAAGGGGCTGAGTCTGACAGCCGTGGGCCTGCACTGCGCTCCGTCTGGAGACAGTGGGAAGCTGTGCAGTGTGGCAGCAGCAGGAGGGGAGAAAGGTTCCGGTGCTAGACACAGTGAGGCCGCTGAGCAAATGGGCGGCTCCGGCCGGCTGGGGCTGAGTCTCGGGCAGGCGTGTTTGGACCTGGAGGCTGGGTGGGGGCAATGTCATGGGGCACGCGTTAGGGGCCTGGCTCTGGGGCAGCCTCTGTGTGTGTGTGTGAGAGAGAGAGAGAGAGAATGAGTGTGTGTGCATGTCCTTCGCACCCAGTGCCCTGCCTTCCACTTGGGGCACCACTCGTGGGACACCTCCAACCCCTTCAGGACCAGGGAATGGCCCAGCCAGGCCAGACCAGGAGGCGGTGGGTGGGAGGAGGACCCGGGCTGCCACCCTGAAAATCCACCCCCAGCCCAGTCACTCTGGAACCTGGGATTAGCCAGGGTGGGGGGTGGCATATCTATGCTGTATGCCTGACTACTCCAAAGTGCTGAGGAGGCCTGCTGCAGCGTCCAGGGTCACCCACACCCACTTCTTCCTCGGGGCTGGGTCTGTCCTCTCCCAGGGCTGCTCAGCCCGGAGCTGCCCTTCAGACCAGGGCCCAGTGGCTTGGCCAAGGCCTGATGGCAGACAGCGGCTTGCCCCCTGCCCCCTGCCCTCTGCTGTCCCAGGCTCAGCCAGCAGCCTGGGCGGTGAGAGGAGGATAAAGGTCTAGATGTTCACAGAGCCCTGGGAGGCTGTTGGTGAAAGGAGGAGCCCTGAGTCCCAGGAGCTCCAAAAAGTGCCAAAGAAGGAGGAGAGGGAGAAGGGCTGGGACAGCATGCCTCAGTTTCTCCATCTGTGGGTCTGCTGAGTTTGGCAAATGACTGAGCTGACTTGGTCGCCACAAAAACCTGGGGCCTTGAGGGTCCTATCCACCCCCCTGCACTAAGGGCTCTTCCTGGGATGGGAGCAAAGAGGGAGGAAGAGGGTACTGTCCACACAAGGGCAGGGTGTTCTGAGTCCCTGCAGCTCTGACCCCAGCGTGGGACAGTGGCATTCCCATCAGTCTTGTCACCTACCATTAGCCCCCCTCCAGGGGGTGCAGCATAAAGTCAGGGTTAAGGTTAAGGGATGAACCTCGATCCAAACCCATTGCTGACTGGCTGTGGGTTCTGGTTAAGTGGCTCAGGCCTCTGCGTGCCTCAGTTTCTTCACCTGCAAAATGGGAAGAATAATGGCCCCTCCATCCTCAGGGGCAGGGAAACAATGGAGGTAAGGCCTTTGGGAAAGGAAGTGGCCTGGGTCACTTGGGGTCCTAAAATATCCCCAGCAGAACAATGAGGGCATGAGCTACAGCCCCCCAAGGAGGAACAGAATTAGACTCACCGTGACCTAACCATGGCCAGGTGGCAGTTATTATTCCTGCTTTGCAGGTGAGAAGACCAGGGCTCAGAGAATCTGTACCTGGCCCGGAGCTACACAGCAGGAAGGTGGAGAACTGGGATTCAAACCCC
This sequence comes from Varecia variegata, assembly GCA_028533085.1. Taxonomy (NCBI): domain Eukaryota; kingdom Metazoa; phylum Chordata; class Mammalia; order Primates; family Lemuridae; genus Varecia; species Varecia variegata. The sequence continues at coordinate 123,863,820 of CM052443.1, forward strand.
CAGGCCTGCTGTAATCCGGGGATTTCAGTTCTCACCGACCTGTATACAAAGAAATGCACGTGCAAGATGCATCCCCAGCCAGGACTCCCTCCTCTCCCTCCCCAAATGCACGGCTGACCCTGGCCTGGCCCCCTGGGCCCAGGAGGAGCCACAGCCCCATCAGGCACCTCGGAGCTGCGCTTTCACGTCGGGGGTCCTTCCCCAGGGCCAGTGGAGCACAAAGGGGGGTAGCAGAGGCAGAGAAAGAGCCCGACAGGCGAGGAGCCGGCCTTTCTCCCTGCTTTCTCCCTCTCTGGGTTCTTTGTTAAGCTCCCTTTCAGCTGAACCGGCAGAGCCTGGGTGTTCTGAGCTGACGATAATTGCCGCGTCTAGACAGTGTCTGGTATGAGGCCTCCCTCTCTGCGCCTCGCTGGCCTCCCAGAGGCTCCCATTCCCAGCCCGCCGGCCCCTGCTCTGCACCCTCGTTTCCCACACCCCTGCCCAGGGCCCCGGTCCTGCCTCCCTCACAGCTCCCACCGCACCTCTCTTTCTCCCTCTCCCGCCACCCTCGGGTACTCCCAAGGGCGGAAATGCAGAAACGAAGGTGGTTTTGCACTTGGCTCCGCTGGGAGACCTTCAAAGGAGACAGCCCAGCAAACCCTCTGGGCTGGTGGCCTCTCACCTTGCTGTCTTCTGCGCTAAGCCAGGAAGTTCTGGGATTGATCCTCGAAACACCCTTAAAGCTCCTTCCATCATCTTCCCATCGGCCTAGATGGGAACCCAGAGAAGTCAGCAGAGGGAAGATTTAGGGGCCAGACGGTGGTGCAACCCTGTGATCCCAGCACTTTGGGAGGCTGAGGCAGGAGGATCACTTGAGCCCAGGAGTTTGAGATTTCAGATTACAATGAGCTATGATCGCGCCACTGCACTCCAGCCTGGGCAACAGAGCGAGACCATGTCTCTTAAAAAGAATATTTAGGATAGCTACAAGGAAGAACTTCCTGGTGACTAAATGACAGACGCGGATGGGGTTGTTTCAGGAGATGCAGGGGTTAGGATCTTCAAAAGTTCTAAGATCTATTCCTGCCCAACTCAGATCAGCAACTCTGGAAGATTCCCCAGAAGCTGGAGTTTCCTCCCTGGTGTCAGGACCAGGTGCCCAGGGTGACCCTGAGACAGATATAATAGCAGCCAGCGTTTGCTCAGCCCTCTTCCTGCACGGAGCACTGTGCAAACTCTGGATGCATATTCATTTGTGTAATCCCCCCAAGGGTCCCAAAAGACACCCACAGAGAGAGAACATGGGCTTATGATTAATCCCATTTTACAGATGAGGAAACTGAGGCACAGAGAGGTCAAGTAACTTAGCAAAGTCACACAGCCAGCAAGTGGAGGAGCCAAGATTTGAAGCCACAGAGGCTGGCTCCAGAGCCCCAATAATGACCAATAACAGGAACATTAAGTGCTTATTGTATACCTGGGACTGAAATTACACTTATTATAACATGTATGATCTCCTTTCGTCTCACAAGTCTGTTAGGACCTGGGATTATGCCCATTATACAGATGGAAAGAGAAGAGCCCAGGGCTGTGTGTGTGAGCGGATGGTGCCCTAACTCCACATCAGAAAGGCCTAATAATCGAGACCCTCATCAGGCTGCTGTGCCGCATGTAGAAGGCCCACCGTAGAGCAGAAGCGCAACAAATGTTGCTGTACCACTGCCCACGTCTTCCTCCTAGGCTTTCTTGAGTACCTCCCGCCCTGGCCAGGCTGGGGGACAGGACAATGTGGGGCTCTGTCCTCATGAGACCTCAGCCTGGAGGGGACTGGCAAGTCAGCCAGCTTCAGTCTGGAGGGGGAATTTATGATGATGCCAGGGACGCAAGACCTCTGGGAACCCAGGGGAAGGGCCCTAAATCCAAGAAGTCTTCCTGGAGGAGGTTGAATGAACATGGTGTCCTGACAGGTGAGTAAGAGTTAGGCCAAGAGGGAAGGGAAGAGCGTTCCAGATGAAGGGAACTCGCACATAAGAAGGTCTCAAAGTGAGAGAACAGGGTAATCTGGGACAACCAGGGAGCGTAAGCAGCTTTGTCAGGCTGGACGGTGTGTGGGAGTCCCCAGGCTGGACCCTGGTCGGCCAGGAAGGCCTTGAGTGCCAGGCTGGGAGGCCCCTGGGAGGCTGTCGCAAGAGTCCAGGCAGGCAGGGCTGTGATGACCCTGAGGCTGTGGAATGGAGCAGGCGGGGAGACCGGGGAGTCCCCAAGGAGTCATAGAAAGGTGGCCTCCCCTGACGTGGGGGCTGGCCTGCATGTCTGCCTTCGCTGCCATTCCAAACACAGGACGGCATGGACAAAGACTTCAGAGGGGCGAGCAGCCGGATGTACTGGGGAGTAAGGGGACCCGCAGGACAGAGGTAGGACCAGGCACCGAACAGCCTTGAGAAGCAAGTCGGGGCAACAGTGAAGGCTTGGTGACTCCAGTGGGATTCGTTGGGACGATTAGTGTAGAACCTCTGCGGAACTGATTGGAGGGGCACGACTGGAGGCAGGGAGGCTGGGAGGAGGCTGCTCTCCAGTGGCTTTTCCTTCCCCAGCCAGTTCCCAGCCCGTGCTCTCTGGCCGCTCTTCCCTTTCTCAGAGTCACCTGGATTCTGCAACCGGCTTCCTCCCCACCGTCCTGCTCACACCCTCCACCCCAGCTGGAGCTGGAAGGAGGATGCTCACCATTCATCCCGCATCCGGGCCATCGATGGAAATGTCAGGCAGCGGAGTGCACGCCTGAACACCTCTGGGGGCTGCTCGGGGGCTGCACTGGCAGATCGTCGATGAGCTCCCGCCTGCTCCCTGGGCCTGCCTCGGAGTGGCCGGCCAGGGGCCTGGGTCTTTGATTCTCCAGACTTGACGAATTCACAGTCCCAACCTCATCAGTAACTGCGGAAAAGCAGAGACAGAGCCTGTGTCCTGCCTCGGCCTGGCACAGGGGGCAAGTATGGGGCAGGAATCGCACCTCTCCGTGCAGGGGGAGGAAGAAGCCCAAGCTCTCACCCCAGGGCGGTGTCTGTAGACTGTGAAACGCTGTTAGCTAATCTGACATGGGCAGTGTACAGCCTGGTAAAGGACAAACACAGCCGCAGGCGCGTGGGCGCAGGCGGGCAGGAGTGGTACGGCAGCTCTGACGGTGAGGAACAGGATCACACAGGCCCACCACCCTGACCCAAGTCCCGGGGCAGATGGCGCTGGAACTCAGATTTTTCCCAATTGTAGAAAGATAATATGACACATACACCCCATATTTCTTAATACCCCCAATAAAGTATGGGCAACCCCTGTAATCAAACACACTCTTACATCTACAGCAAAGCATATGAACAAAGGTTGTAGTCTCCGAATCTCAGTTTTCTCATCTCTAAAATGGGGCAGTGGTGGTATACACCTCCCATGGTTGCCCTAGGAATTTGATACCTCCCACTGCACCAGCCAGCCTGCAGCACCTCGGACACAGGCATGTGTCCTGCCCCAGGCCCTTTGCACTGGCTGCTCCTATGGCCTAGAATATTCCCCGCCAGATATCTCCTGAGATGGCTCCTGTACTTCCTTCAGGGAGGTGCTCAAATGCCACCTCCTCAGAGAGGATTTTCCTGGCCATTCCTGTCGCATTCCTCTTTCTGCACAGTCCCCATCCCCTAACATTTTATTTAATCAATTACTTATTAATTGCCTGCTCTCCCACTGTAGAATCTGAGCTCCATGAGGGCAGAATTTTGTTCTGTTGCCAGTTATGCCCCCAGCACCTTTTGAAACAGGGTCTTGCTCTGTTACCTGGGCTAGAGTGCAGTGGCGTCATCATAGCTCACTGCAACCTCAAGCTCTTGGGCTCAAGCGATCCTCCTGCCTCAGCCTCCCGGGTAGCTGGGACTACAAGTGCCACCATGCCTGGCTAATTTTCTAGTTTTTGTAGAGATAGGTTCTTGCTCTTGCTCAGGTCTCAAACTCCTGACCTCAAGCGATCCTCCCACCTTGGCCTCCCAGAGTGCTAGGACTACAGGTGTGAGCCACCGTGCTCCACCAGGAGCTCCAAATTTTGTTGAGTGAAAGATTCCTTTGTTAAATGTATTCAGCATATAAAAAAGGCTCCATAGGTGTGGCACAGTAGCTTACTTTGGGAGGCCAAGGAGGGAGGATCACTTGAGGCCAGGAGTTCAAGACCAGCTTGGGCAATAGCAAGATGCCATCTCTACAGAAAAAAAAAAAAATTTAATTAGCTGGGCGTGGTGGTAGGTGCCTGTAGTCCCAGCTACTCGGGAGGCTGAGGCAGGAGAATTGCTTGAGCCCAAGAGTGTGAGGTTGCGGTGAGCTGGATTGCAGCACCGCACTCCAGCCGGGGCAACAGAGCGAGACTCCATCTCAAAATAAATAAATACATAGAGGCTCAATAAGGCCCAGCTAGTCCATCATAATTATTGCTATTACGATGGTGGCATTATTATTATTATTCTGTTGAAGACCCTGAGCTGATCCCAGCCTTGTTTCTCCAGCCCGTGAAATGGGCATCCTGGGGACTGAGGCACCAGCCACCAGAAGCTGGCCAGTTGGGGGTCCCTGCAGGAGACACAAAGAACGCTGCCCACCCCCCTGGGGGAGCCTGCGCCCCTCACTGGAGAAAGGCGGGTGGAGCAGAGGGAGCTGCAGCCCAGCGAGCAGGCTGCCAGAAGGCCATACATAATTCATTGCCAAATGGGGCCCGCGGGCGGCTCTGTGCAGCATGCTGGGGGCTCGCTCTGCTCCTGGCACTTTGCTGACTGCTCCTCACACGTCGCCTCATTGCATCTTCATGGATTTGCAGGGTGTGATCTTTCCCCCACTTTACCCAGGGGATCCCGAGGTTCAGAGGATGGGGCCACTGTGCAAGTCACACAGCTTCTCCACGGCCAAGCCTCAGGTCAGCAGACTCGGCCCCAGCCGCCCCCGGGTCACTGCCTCTCTGTTCAGGGAAGAGAGATAGGCCTGGGGAGTGGGTAGGAAGCACAGAGGAGACCACCCCCCCCCCGCACCTCCCCCACTGGCTGCAGTGGGGCGGGGCAGGCAGGAGGCAGGGCTGAAGACGGCTCAGGGGGCTGTTGTGTCTCCAGCCCAGCTCCCCACCCATAGAAAATGCTCCCTGTTGCGGCCAGAGTGCCAGCTCTGCAGTTTCAGGGGCTCAGTTTGCACAGCTGTAAAATGGGAATCACAGAGGCTGACCTGGGGCTGTGAGATCCTGCAGACAAGGCGCTCAGGAAAAGTGGGGTCTGCCCAGGGGAAGGGCCAATCCCAAAAGGTTAACATACTCCTTGATTTGGGTAAGATAATATTTTTGGCATAACAGAATTTCACATGGCTGGAGACTGGCCGGAAGGAGGTGAGGGTGGGGGACTGTGGTCACAGAGGACAGCAGGGGGGACCCTGTGGTGCACAAGCCTGTGAGGACAGTGTATGGAAAGAGCCTAGCACACACAGAGTGGGAGTGAAACGGGGGAAATCTGGGCGGGCCTGGTGGGTCCCGGCTGGGCTGTCGTCCCACAGTTCTGCAAGGTGTCCCACTGGGGAACACTGGGGAGGGGCGCCTGGGAGCTCTCTGTATTATTTCTTATAACCGCAAGGGGGTCTACAATTATCTCAATAAAAATTTCACTCAAAATAATGTCACCTTCCTCTGCCTAGACAGGGTTAAGTGAGTCACTGCAGTTAGTCCCGCTACCCCGCACCCCCCGCCACCACAACAGTCCAGACCAGGTCAGGGACCAGTAGGCATTTGCTGGGCAGCTGGGGCTCTCCTCGGCTGTGGATTGTCCTTCGTGTGTCACTCTGGGTGTCTCCAGTCTTTGTTCCAGAATGTTCCTGTCCTCTCCCACCTTCCCGTGTACAGGAATTCAATGCCACCTTATGGGGCTCTAGAGGAAGCTCTGGAGAGAATGAAGAAGGCCTTTGACAACAGTTCCTGTCTGTCTCAGGCAGGGACGTCCAGCCACCCACGGAGGCTCCGTCAGTTATGAGAGCCACGGCCCCCACCTGCCCCCTCAGTCCCCCACCTCTGGGAGGGTTGGGAGTAGTAGGAAGAACGTTGGGTGTCAAGCAACCGGGTAGAAGCTACCTGGTTCTCTAGCCAAGCTTCTAACTCACTGTGTGACTCTAGACAGTATCTGTCCCCTCTTTGGTTCTTAGGCGCCTCATTTGAAGCATGAAAGAATTGGACTAGATTATCCTTAAGGGTCTTCCAGGCTGGTGGCTAGGTGGGCCCGGCTCCTAAGATGCTGGCCAAAAAGGACCTTGCTTCTCACTCGGTGTGGCTGGACGAGAACTGCGGGGCTCCAGGCCCGCTTCTGGTCCTTCCCTACATGTGACCTTGGGCCCTCTCTGCCTTTCAGCATCAATAGAGGAGTGAAAGGGTTACACAAACTCAGGTCAGTAAGTCAAGCAACAAACATTTATTGAGCACTCACCAAATGCCACATGCCAGAGTAGACCCTGGGGAAGAAAGGTGAGGAGAGAAAAAAATGCCCTCCCTGTCTTCATGGAACTTACAGTCTGGGAAGAAAGATCCCACAAATAAATTAAAAATCGCAGCTGAGATTACGCGAAGAGGGGCGTGCTCAGCTGGGATGGTGTGTTTCGGCGGCCACAGTGAGGGCTTCCCTGAGAAAGATAATTGAGCTGGGTTGACTCGAAGCAAAAGGGGTGGCCATAGGTGGAGTCTGCTCCCAAACAGGGAACAGCACGAGCCGGGGGTCTGTGCAGAGAAAGGACGGGGCAGGTGAGAGACATCGTGCCCAGAAAGAGGCAGCAGCTTCCAGGAAGGACACAGGAGCAGGTGGGAGGAGGCTGGAGCCTCACCTCCACCCCACACAAAAGGGTCCTTTGAGATGCACTGAGCAGGGGGGTGACCGGATCTGATTCGTGTTTTGAAAATTTCCTCCTACTTGCCAGGAGGAGAGGGGACATTACAGGCCCTCGTCATTGCCTTAAATGATTTCTATTGTGCATCACTTAAATACGTGCCAGCAAAAATGAGACCCCACACTCCCGGTAGCTCTTCTACAACCATAAAACCAAGACAAATTGGTCGATCAAACACAAAATCAACTCTAATCAGATTGATTTTATGTGACACATTATGTCGTTTGTTTGAAGCCCCGCCACCACCCCGCAGTGCAAGCAAGGCCTGAGCACGGTGGTGCTGTGAGTGTGCGGGACAGGGCAGGTTGGTCTTTTAAACACACACACACACACACACACACACACGACAGATGCTTTTTTCCCAGAGTATATAAAGAATGCCTACAAATCAAAAAGAAAACGGCACACAACTCAAGAGAAGAATGAAGGGGGCACCTGAATGAAAGTATCTAAAACAGAATATGCAAATGACCAACACATGCACGAGGAAGTGCTAGTTCCTGACTCGTCAGGCGTGCCAGTCAGTTCAGGCTGCTGTGACAAAATGCCTTGAACCGAGCAGTTTACAAATGACAGAATTCACTGCTCACGGTTCTGGAGCCTGGGAAACCCGAGATCAAAGCACCGGTAGATTGGGCATTTGGGTGCGTTCCCTGCCTCAAAGATGGTTCCTTTTGCCATGTCCTCAGTGGCTGGTGGGGAAGGCAGCTCTCTGGGCCCCTTCTATAAGGGTGTGAATCCCATTCATGACGGTGGAGCCCTCGGGACCTAATCACCTTGCAAAGACCCACCTTCTAATGTTATACCATTACCGTGTGGATTAGGTGTCAAGTTATGAATTGTGGGGACAGAGACATTCAGACCCCAGCAAGGGGAAGCACGAATTAACACCACAGTGAGCTCCCACTTCAGACACCAGAACGGCCACAGTGAACAGACTGGCAATGCCACGTGCTGGTGAGGGTGAGGAGCAGCGGGGACTGCCAGGCGCGCCGGTGGGAGGTCAGTTGGTGCCACCGCGAGGGAAAGCGTGGGGCAGGTCTGCTCACGTGGAACACGCCCTGCCCTCTGACCCAGCATTTCCAGTCTTGGGAATACAAACGACAAACGTATCCATGTGTTCATCAGAAGACATGATCTGGAATCTTCTCACCAGCACTGCGCATGATAGCCCTAAACAGAAGTGAATCCAAACGTGCGTCTGCCGTGGAACAGATAGGCAAAGTGTAGACTATTCGTGCAGTGAATAGAATGAACAAACTATGCACAATGAATGTCACAAATGTAATGTGCAAAAACTTTCATTGATATAAAGGATGAAAATAGGCAACACTAGTCCATGGTGTCAGAAATAAGCGAAGGGGTTACCCTCCTCGTGCAGTAGGAGGGCTAGTGACAGGGGAAGCCCAGTGGACTGGACAGCTGAGACGTTGCTGGAAATATCAATCTGGTCCTTAAGATTCTGAATCCAGCTGTTGTCTGATGTGGAGTCTGTCTGGAGAGGCCAGATGTGGGGCCTCTCCCAGGGGGATGAGAAGTGCCCCTCAGGGTCCCAGGACCATGAACCGGCAAGCGATAACCTAGGAAGGAAGCTGTGCTCACCACTGCACCACAACACCACGCGGCAGCAAGCAGTGACCTAGGAGGCGTGGCCCCCACTGGGCTTTGCCCTGCTCCAGCCCCGCAGGCGCTGCCTTGCCCCGCACCTACAGCCTGCGGGCCAAAGGCTGCTGCTCTGGCTTGGCCTGAGCGAGCTACACCCCAGGGATGAGATAGGGCTGAGCTTCCAGACCAGAAACGAGAGCTTCTCTGGGAGAAGAGGCCGCACCTGCAGCCCTGGGGCAGCTGCAGCACTAGGGCACTGCCCTGTGGGCAGACCCCTGGCACCAGCTTCCAGGGAAGGGGAGGGAGCTGGGCAACATGAGGTGGCCACACTGGCCACCAGCTGGTGACCCCAGCCAGCCCTAGGAAATCTCAGCTCTAGCCACAGTTCTGAGAGTCCATCTGTTTGTGCCTTGAATGCCCCTCCCCCTCCTCTTCTTTGGAACAGGCTAAGGAGGAGGGGTCATGTCCGTGCTCCTGGAAAATAGACATATAACCCACACGCAGCTGCTGGTGACAAGGGCCTGTCTGTCTGGCATGAAGTGGGTGCTAACTAAGGCGATGGGATGAATGCCCAGCTTGGGCTGAATGCTGTGTGGGCGGCCAACTGGGGCTTCCCCGCAGGGGGCTCACTGACAGGCTTCAAGGAAAGCAAGACTCACATTAGAAATGAATTCAGAGTTTTCACTTAAGAAGTGCTCTTGTGGACCAGGCACCGTGCTCTGTGCTTTGATGCACAATCTCATTTAATTCTCTCCATATACAGACTAAAAATACAGCCATGATTCCTTTTGAATGAAGTCTGACAATATGTGTTTTTCAGTTGGAGTGTCTAGTACTTTTTAATATTTTTTAATTAAAAAAAAATTTTTTTTAGAGATAGGGTCTCACTATGTTGCCCAGGCTGGTCTTGAACTCCTGGTTTCAAGTGATCCTCCTGCCTTGGTCTCCCAAAGTGCTGGGATTACAGACATCAGCCACCGTGCCTGGGCAGTCTAGTCTTTTTTTATACCTGATATATGTACCGTTGTGGATGGGTTTAAGTCTACCATCTTGATATTGGTTATCTATTTGTCCCCTCTTTTCTTTGTTCCTTTCTTCCTCTTTTGCTGCCTTCTGTTGGGTTAATTGAGTCTTTATATAAAATTCTATTCCATCTCCTCTATTTGCTTTTAGCTATGCCTCTTTATATTTTTGGTTGCTCTAGTGGGGGTTACAATACACACTCTTAAATATCTACAGTGTATCTTCCAATAATATTACACTACTTCATGGATAATGTAAGAACTTTACAAAAGTATAATGCTATCACATCCTTTCCTGTCATTTGTGTTATCATAGTCATACATTTTATTTTTATATGTGTTATAAATCCCAAAATGCATTGTTATTTTTGCTTTAAAGAGTTGATTAGTTTTTAAAGAAGTTAAGAAAAGAAGAATAATCTTTTGTATCTATTCACATATTTACCATTCCCAGTGCTCTTTGTTTTATTGTTTTGGTTTTTTTTTTCCCTATAAACTTGAAATTCTATTTGGTGTAATTTCCATGTAGCCTAAATACCTTTCTTTAGTATTTCTTATACTGCAGGTCTGCTGGCAACAAATTCTGTTTTATTTATCCAAACAAAGTTTTTATTTTTCCATTTTGAAAGATATCTTCGCTGATAGCATTCAAAGTTAACATATTTATTCTTTCATCATTTTTAAGACACTGTTCCATCGTCTTCTGACTTGCATTGTTTTCATGAGAAGTCTGCAGTCTTTCGCATCATAGTTTTTCTATACACAATTCCCTTGCCTCCCCCATCCCCCCTTCCCATAGATGCTTTCCAGACTCTTTATCTTTGGTTTTCAGCAGTCTGGTCATGATGTGCCTAAATATTGTTTTGTTTATATTTATCATGGTTGTGGTTCTCTTAACTTCCTGAATCCGTAGGTTGATTTTTTTTTCCCTCAAACAAACTTGGAATATTTTCAGCCAATATTTTGTCAGTATTTTTTTATGTCTCATTCACTTTCTTTTCTCCTCTGGGACTCCAATTACATGTATGTTACACTGCTTTATCCTGTCCCACAGGTTATTAGGAGGCCTAATTTTTCACCCACTTTTCTCTTTGTGCTTCAGCGTAGATAATTTCTATTGACCTCTCTTTAAACGTACTGGTCTTTTTAAATAGAGTCTAATATGCTTTAATCTTATCCAATGAATGTTCTATTTTAGATATTGTATTTTCAATTTTAAATTTGATCTGATTTTTTTAATAAAAAATTGCCATGTCTCCCCCTTGTCATGGATTTAATTATACTCCTCCCCCCCAAAAAAGATAGGTTGAAGTCCTACCCCCAGTACCTCACAATGTGACCTCCTTTGGTAACAGAGTCACTGCAGATGTAGTTAGTTAAGATGAGATCATACTGGAATAAGGTGGACCCTTAATCCAATATGACTGGTGTCCCTATAAGAGGAGAGACACAGGAGAAAAGCCATGTGAAGACAGAAGGAGAGATTGGAGTGATGCATCTATAAGCCAACAAATGCCAAGGATTACCAGCTGTCACCAGAAGGTAGGAGAGTGGCATGGAACAGACTCATCCTCAGAGCCCTCAGATGGAACCAACCCAGCTGATATCTGAATTTTATACTTCTAGCCTCTGGAAGTATGACAGAATAAATTTCTGTTGTTTGAAGCCACTTAGTTTGTTCCAGCAGCCCTAAGAAACCAATACACTCCTGAAATTTCCCTTGTCTTTATCCGGGCACAAGTCTTTGCCTTTTTGTGTAGATTCGATTCTTTTCTTTTCTTTCTCCCTCTCTCTCTCTCTCTCCCTCTTTTCTTTCTTTCCTTCCTTTCTTCCTTCTTATGGGATCTTGCTATGTTGCCCAGGCTGGAGTACAGTGGGTATTCACAGGCATGATCATAGCACCTGGCTTCAAGGGATCCTCCCACCTCAGCCTCCCAAGTAGCTGGGACTACAGGCACATGCCACCATACCTGGCTCTTGTAGATTCTTTTTTTTTTTTTTTTTTGAGACAAGATCACACTCTGTTGCATGGGCTAGAGTGCAGTGATGTCATCATAGCTCATTGCAACCTCAAACTCCTGGGTTCAAGTGATTCTCCTGCCTCAGCCTCCTGAGTAGCTGGGACTCATACCACTATGGCACATACCACTATGCCCAGCTAAGTTTCATATTTTTTGTAGAGACAGTTTTTGTAGATTCTTAAACATATTTATTATAATGATTTAAAGTCTGCCTAATAATTCCATCATGTGAGAGTCTGTTGCTTTTTTTAAAATCTTGATTATGTGTCACATTTTTCTGTTTCCTTACATATCTAGTAATTTTTTATTTTATGCTGGACATTGCTGGAGATTTTATTTTATGCTGGACATTTTTATTTTATGCTGGACATGGTACAGTGTAGATATTCTGGATTATGTTATCTTCCTATGAAGAAAACCTTTGTATATTTTTCTGATTAGTTGGCTAGCCACTCACCTTGATGATCATGATAAACTTTGCCAATACTCATGGAGGCTTGATTTTAGACTTGGTTAGGGCAGGTTTGTTTTAGTGCTTACTCTTAAACCATGGTCTCCCAGGATCTGAGTGAAAAGCCTGGTGTGTTTACCAAACCCCTCTAACTTGGTGAGACTTGAACTAGAAAATCTGTCCCCCCAGTACCAAGCAGCTAAAGAAATCTATGCTCACCTCATTCAGTCTTCCAGCTGTGTCTTCCCCTAGGCTTCTTGAAGTCATGCCCCATGCCAGAGTCAACCAAGGATTCAAGTGGGGTTTACTCCCTCTGTGGCTCTCTTTTCTGGGATTTTTCTCTCTCAATTTTCAGCTGCTCTGGAGGCCCTGAAATCTAATTACCTACTCTTATGCAGATAAAGCTTTTGATTTGTGCTTGAGTTATTCCCCCACATACTACATAAACTAGGGAATGCCCTTGGGGGAAACACCAGATAAATGGGTCTCTCCTCCATATGATTTCCTTTATTCAAGGGCCATATTCCCCCCAGGTTCTGCCTGTTTGGGGTCATTCTTCAATCCTTTCAGACAAATCTGTTTCATATACTTTTCCCAGATTTTACAATTGTTACCTGCAGACAGTTAATCCGATATAAGCTACTGCTCCACTACCAGCAAGTCCGTGCTTCATAAATCACTACATTATGCTACCTAAGACATAATTTAGTACTCATGTTAAGTCTAGTTTTAGACTTGACATTGGAAGTGATATGATTTAGTGGAAAGTATAGGCCATTTTGTTGGGGTCTGGAGCCAGGCAACCCTGACGTTGAGCCTTAGCCCTGACACTTCACTGTGTGACCTTCAGCAAAGCTCTTCACCTCACTGAGCCTTGGTGGCCTCGTCTGTATTACAGGAATAACCCTGTCTTGCAGGATGAATAGAAGTAACCCGAGTGAAAGGCCAGCACCACGCCTGCACACAGAGGGAGAGTGCTCACTAAATGAGAGCTGTTATTAACAGTGAATTACACAGTTCTTTTCTTACAGGTAAAGATCCCCAAATGACATGACAGTTGGCTAGGCCCAAGGCTGGCTTTGAGTAAGTCCCTACCCTACTCTGGTGACATGTTTTAAATACAAGCCGATGTCCAAAAGTTAGGTTTTCACTGTCATGTCAGGGCTGTATCTGCTGAGTGCAGGAAGGGACATGCACCCTCTGGGATGGCCCAAAGTGTGCCTCCTGGGTAGTAGAAAGTCACCAGTTGGAGGACCAACAAGGATTCCTGCCCAGCTCATGTCCGGGCTAACCCAGGTCATGATCACGTGGAATGGGTTGCGTTGGGTGACACTTACTCAACAGGCTTTAAATGACAACCCGAATAGAAAGAAGTCAAAGCAGATGGTATTTATGGGGAGAGTCCCCCTCTGAAGCAAAACAGACCACTGACAAGCCAAAACAAGCACCTGGGCAGAGGGGCCACTGTCTGCAGGCAGGGCTGTGGGAGCCACTGCTGCCTCCTGGACTAGCTGTGTGGCCCTGGGCAAGTCCCTGCCCCTCTCTGGGCCTGCTCCCACCATTTGCACAAAGAGATGACTTCTAAGGGCCCTCTTGACATGGGACTGGAAATCGAGAGCCCTGACCCTGGACTGCAGTCCTGCCTCCAACATGGTAAGTGAAGTCGGGCACCCCACTGAATCTCTCTGAGTCGGTTTCCCCATCTGTAACACAGGTGCACATGCCCAGCACTTCCTTCTCTATCAGGTTGTCAAGAGTCCTTTAAAAAAAATAAGGTTCTCTGAAAACCAGAATAGCAAACACGTATTGTACCCCGAGATCTACAGCCTTGCACCGTGCTGGGCAAACTCAACAGAGTCTTGCTTTATAAGGGCAACTAGGGGAAATGGAGCCAGCTCCCCTTGGGAAAAAAAATGAGAGCTTTCAAAGAGAGACAAATAACTTGCAATTTAAATGCATAAGAGACCAGGCTGTGCCACCACATATGCAGATAGATGCAAATGATATGCAAATGGACCAGAGTAAGACTAGGTTTGCCAATGTCCTTTGCCAAGCAGCCAGTTATGGGGTTCAGCCAGGTCTGATCTGTGCCAGAAGCTCACATCTGGGGCCCAGCGGCCTTGGGGTGAATGTGCAATTGCACCTCCTCTGGGAAGCTTTCCAAGACCAGCAGGTCCCAGTCCCCTGCCTCCTCTCCCCAGGGCAAGGAGTCTGCCTTGGATAATCCCAGGGATGGTTCCCTCTTTGCCCCCAGACTGTGAGCTCCCGAGGGCAGGGGCTCCTTCTTGTTCACCACTGCACTTCCGGGACTGGCAGGAGCCTGGCAGCGAGTAGGCACTCAGGGCTGTGGGCCGAGTGAACGTGGCAAGGCAGGACGGGCGGGTGAGTTCATTTCTCAGTCCTCCTTGGCCCAGGCCAGGGCTGAGCCCCCTTTGGGTCCTTCGATTGTTCCGTCACCCAAAAATGGGTGACATTCGGCATCAGTACCTTGTTACCAATGAAGATTAGACGGCTCAAGTTTGCAAGCGACTGACTTAATGTATGAATTGGTTGGTATCACTACATCTTTATCCTCTCTTTCATTCCGCCTTCCTTTCTGGGGTGAGCTGGGCCTGACACAGAGCAGGTGTACAATAAATATTGGCTCACAAACGAATGAATGAACCAATGAGGTTTGCGCTAGCTTGCTAGACATGCCCATAAGCCATAGACCATTCTGTCTATGCCACAGCCTGAAGTTCAGCTCTGATCTTTATCTGTTTGTCGTAGCAATTATGAATTCTTTTTGGTGCTATGAACTCCAGGAAGTGTAGCAGACCCTTTCTGTGCCACATCACGTCCCCTCGTCCCCTCGGCCCACCTCTGATCTCAGCTGCAGCATCAGTTCCGCCTCCTGCTGGCAAGCTGCCACCTCCAGCAGGTGCCTTCTGCCTGAGGGCTTTCCCCAAGGCCTCCTGAAGCCACCAGCACAGCCCAGAAGTGGGGGGAGTCAAGGTCCCAGGAGCCACTTCTGCAGGACAGGAGCCAGCAGACAGGCGCTTCCAGAGGAGGAAGGGAGGCATTCCGTAAGCTTCCAGAGCTTCCCCACGGCAGCCTCGCTCTCCTGCCTCCTGGGGTCACCCCAAGTCCTTAACTCAGGCTCTGCTCTCAAAGGACCCCAAATTAGGACAGAGGCAGTTCTCAAAATCTGGGGACGCCCATGGCTGTGGGTGTCTCGAACGTGGTGTGAACGCGCAGGTGGAAAGGAGATCGAGGACGGCTGGTCTTCACAGCCAGAGAGGATTCTGTCGCTCGTAGGCCAGCGCTGAGCACTGCTGAGCAGGCACACATTCGTCCATCCTTTCAGCACGGAGCTCTCGGCCCCCTGATCTGTGCCAGGCACAGGCGGACAGCAGACAAGGCCCGGCCCGCGGCACTCAGAGACGAGGCCAAAAATCACTCGTGTCCTCTGTCCGCTATGGCTGTGGCTAAGCGCCTTCAGGCTCGTCATTTCTTTGAATCATCAAACCACTCTTTTCCTCTGGGGCACAACTGTGCCCATTTACAGATGAGAAAAGGGGGCTCAGAGTGTAGGGACGTGTCAGTGTGGGAAGGTCAGACGGCTCCTAAGTGTGCAGCTGAGACGTAAACCCACAGCATCTGATCCGGAGCGCGCAGAGGCAGCCGGGCACGCGCGTCTGCTTAGGAGCCGCTCGCCCCGAGCTCTAGACCAGCACTGTCCGGTGGAAACGGGACGCCAGCCACAAACTCGAGCAAGCCACATATATCATCTTCAATCTTCTGGTAGCCACATTAAAACAAAGTAAAAAGAAACTGGTGGGGGCCGGGCACGGTGGCTCACACCTATAATCCTAGCACTCTGGGAGGCCGAGGCGGGCGGATCGTTCGAGCTCAGGAGTTCGAGACCAGCCTGAGCTAGAGTGAGGCCCCATCTCTACTAAAAAAAATAGAAAGCAATTAGCTGGACAACTAAAAATATATAGAAAAAAATTAGCCGGGCATGGTGGTGCATGCCTGTAATCCCAGCTACTCGGGAGGCTGAGACAGGAGGATCGCTTGAGCCCAGGAGTTTGAGGTTGCTGTGAGCTAGGCTGTGGCACTCTAGCCCGGGCAACAGAGTGACACTCTGTCTCAAAAAAAAAAAAAAAAAAAAGAAAGAAAAGAAAAAAGAAACTGGTGGGATTCTTTCTCACAATATCTGCATTAACCTAATATATCCATATAATAAATATTTAAAATTATTAATGAGTTATTTACTTTTAAGTGTGTGAAATTTGGTGCGTATGTTACACTCAAGACACATCTCACTTCACACTAGACACATTTCAAGTTCCATGCCGGACAGTGCAGCCCTAGCCCTCTGGGCCACCACCAGCCACGTGACCCTGGGCAAGTCCCTTCCCTTCTCTAAGCCTCTCTTTGCCCTTTTGGAAGGTGAGGGTGGCCGTTTCCTGCCAGTGTGTCTTCATCAGAGAGTGATCACAGAGGGAAAGTGCTTTGTAACCTCACTGTGAGCTGGTCACCGTGACCTTCCTTCCAGCCATCTGCCCTGGCAGCCAAGAGAGCCACAGGGAGCGTGAACATGCAGCTTTTGCTCCTGGGGGGCCACCGGCTTGGGGAGCCACGTACCCAGTCCCCTTGTGGAACGGGTCTCTCTTCCCAAACCTGGGACCTGGAACTCTTCACCCAGGAGGGGGAAGGGGAGGGCTGGGGTGGAGCCAATGACCACCTGGCTCTCTGCGCTTTCTTTTGAAGACAAATTTTGTAAGAGCAGTTTTAGGTTCACAGCACAATTGAGAGGAAGGTACTGAGATATCTCATAGATCCCTTGTCCCCACACAGGCACAGCCTCCCCAGCACCAGTGTCCCCCACCAGAGAAGTCTATCTGCTACAAGTGATGGATCCATCCTGACACGTCACTGTCACCCGAAGTTCTCTGCCCTTTTTCAGCATTGTCAAAGCAGGTGAGGCTCTCTCACCTTGTCAGAAGCTTGCTCCTCTCTCCCTGTCCCCAGGCTAAGCTCTTGGGAGGGCTAATTAGAGTCCATTTTAACCCAAATGACCTGCCGCCTCCCTACTAAAATGCTGGAGGACAGTTCTTCTCCTACAGGATCTGGGACCAACCATCGGGGACCTCTGGGACTGGGAGGGAGGGTAAGGTTGGGTTTAGTGATGCGGCTGTAACATCTGCTTTAATTTCATAAAGTCCAAAGTAGGCGCTTGGAGCTGGTGCAGTGGGGACGCCGGATTGCCGGGTTGCGCATTCGACACATCTATCGGAGCCCGGGATGTTCATGCCGCTCCCGTGAGGATGCTGGAGTCGCAGAGAGAACAGCAAGTCAGCCTGGCCCCCAGGGAGTGTGAGTCTGGTGGAGGGGACACAACAGCCAGCAAACAGCCACAGCGAAGGGCCACGGGGCTGCAGAGGACAGAGATGCAAAAAACAGTTTTTAAAAAACCAAAAAACAAAAAATCCCTCAGACTTCCATTTCCAGCCATATGGTAGATGAGACAGCAGAAAACCCTCTTGCTACAAAATACTACATGGGAACAGTGGCTAAAATATAACAAATATCCTTTTAAATGCATGGCTGAGCTTGCGAGAAAGGAAGGGAGCTCCCCAGAGACAAAAACACAGAAGTAGCTGAAAACTAGAGCAGGAACCAGGGGGCTGGTGCTTCTGCCAGGCGGGGGCGGGGCGGGGGTCGCTGGTCTCAGCAGCCGGGGAATTGGCGTCTACAGCCCCTGTGGGGACAAGTGGGCTCCACAAAACAGGGGATTGTAAATGAGACCCACCCCCAAGCCAGACTCTCCAGTTTCATTGTCAGTGAAAAGGGGACAAGGGCGAAACCCACTCTGCTGGATCACCATGCAGCCCGCCTGCCACAGCCTGGGCTCGGGTGGGGAACGAGGCTGCTCTGGGAATTTGTAACCAGAGACTTAGCCTCAGGGGGTTTGGAATTGAAATTTAGACTGCCACTCCCTGCTCTGGAGACTGCCAAAGCAAGAACTTAACACAAAAAGGGGGCCCTGGGCACTGGGCAGGAACAGATGCAAACACTCACCAGACCTACAGGGCTCCCACAGACAAATGTCCCTGCAGATGAGCTCACAAAGGAAAAATTACAGAACAAAAGCCGTCCTAAGCAAGATCTGGTGGCAAAACCGAAAGTACGACTGGACGCCCTGAGAATCTCCGACGACAGATCCAGGAGCTAGAGACCAGAAAATATCTGTGCCTAAAATGACTAAAGACAGAAAGAAATTCGGGGAAATATCAAAAATAATTAGATATCATGAAAAGAGAACAGCAGAGTTTCTGGTTAGAGACAGCAGATTAAACATGGGCACTTATCCCTGCTGGCTCCTGAAATCCTTTAAAATGGCAGAAAGGCATTTTCACAACACCACAGTGACAAAGACGACAGGCTATGAGGCAACAGAAACAAAATTTTGAAATTGGAAAGCAGACCGATGAGTAAGAACTGATTTAGTGGATAAAAAACTGAGTCTGAAGCTGGCAGTGCGTTGCCCAGAAACAGAAACAAATGCCCAAAGGCTCAGGAATCCGGTACCAGGTACTTCCGCAGCAGAGGTAAGAGGCAGGTCGAACAACAGGGGACTTGTTGAGAGACAGTTAAACAAGAGGTGGTAACCGAGATCCCTTCCCCCCAACCCAGGTGACTGTTTCTACCACACTCCCACAGTGTATTCCGTGTACACTCTCCACGTGTATTCCGTGGAGTGGGCAAAACTCAGGGTCTCTGGACTGGGGAAGGGCAGGCTCCACTGAGGGCAGGGGTGTCTTGCTGGGAACAGAGGAATTAAGTGAAGGGCTTTATACTTCACTTAATTGAATATTGAATTGAATATTGAGACTCCCGACTGGCAGGCAGGCTTAGCATGTACTGAAGGCAGGAGATTCAAAGATAATTCTCTGGGCATCTAGAAATCCAAGAGGAGAGACCTAAAGGCACCGACACCAGGAGCTGCCCAGTGAAAGGGCCCAGCCAGACCAGCCAACACTGTAGTTCTTGGTGTGCAGCCGACTCTGAGCTCTGTGCTTCCCAGCTAGCCCCTGTGTGCAGAATCCAAAGGTCACCAGCTACATGAGAGAGGTTTTTGCACAGAGATAAACAATTAAAAAAAAACAAACAAACTTGGAGGAAACAGAGATAATAAGCAGAAGAAAATGCCAAAAAAATTATCATTAGTGTCACCAAAGATATAAGTTACAGCATACATTAAACAAGAATAGGATGTTATTAAAAAGGAACATTCTGAGAACAAAAGAATATCTCTTGGATAGCACAAATAAAAAGCTTAGTGGAGGCCAAGCACAGTGGCTCATGCCTGTAATCCTAGCACTTTGGGAGGCCGAGCAGGAGGATCATTTGAGCCTGGGTGTTGGAGACCAGCCTGAGCAACATAGTGAGACCCCGTATCTACAAAACAAACAAACAAAAAAATTAGCCAGGCATGGTGCACATGCCTCTAGTCCCAGCTACTCAGGAGGCTGAAGCAGAAGGATCAGTGGAGCCCAGGAGTTCAAGGTTGCAGTGAGCTGTGAAGATGCCACTGCATTCTAGGCAGGGAAACAGAGCAAGACACTCTCTCTCAAAAAAAAAAAAAAAAAAAAAAAAAGGCAGAGAAAGAGCAAAAGGTCAAAGCATAGCAGAGAAAAGACATGAAAATTAGAGATTCATTCTGGGAGATCTAACATCCAAATATGAGGAGTCTCAGAAAGAACAGAGAAAATAGAGAGGGGAGGGATCATCAAATAAATTATTCAAGTAAATCTCTTTGAATCAAATGATATGAGTTTCCAGATTGAAAATGCTTACCAAGTATCAAAAAAAAGTGGATAAAAAGACATTTCATGCTAAAACACATCATTGTGAAATTTCAGACCACTGGAAACAAATGAAAGATCACACAAGATTCCAGACAGGAAAAAAAGAGATTTCAGACAAAGCATGAGGAATCAGAATGGCATCAGACTTTTCAATGGTACTACTGAGGCTAGACCACAATGGAACAGATGCCTTCAAAATCCCAAGGGAAAAATATTTCAAACTTAGAATTCTATACCCAAACAAATTATCTATCGATTGTGAGGATAGAATAAATACATTTTCAGACTCACAAAGTTAAGCTGTCACGCATCCTTTCTCAGGAATTTACTAGAGGACAAGCTCCATCAAAACAAGGGAATAAACCAAGAAAAGGGTGAAGGTTGAGAACAGATGCAGAAGAGACGCACGGGAGCACCCTCAAGGTGGTGGTGGAGGGAGGCCCCAACAGGCCTGGAAAGCAGCCAGCAGAGATCGACACAGACCAGAAGGATCTGCAAAAAAAAACTGTTTCCAAGAAGATGCAATCGAGAGAGTCACTGATGGGCTTGGATATACCAAGAAGCAATTTGTGCTGCTGAAGAGGAGTTTGGGATGAATTCATGAAAATGGCACAGAAAACTAAGAGATCAAATAAATAAAAATAAGATAATATTACTAAAAGAAAAACAAAAGATTGTAGAAGAAAAAATAACTGTAGGGTTTTACATAGCACTATGTAAAATGGGGTGAACAGGATTTATATAATCACAACATTGTAAACTTTAAATATTGAGCTAGCCCAAATTTGATTTAACTATATTAGAAGAATGGTGAGACAGGAAGAGGGGATGGGCAGAGGGAGTCGGTGCTGGTGAAAGTCAGGTAGATCCTCATCTTCTTTTGTGGAAAGTTGACAGACAATTCCTGAGACTAAAACACACACACACACACACACACACACACACACAGTTATTTAGTTATATAGAGGTAAATTCCAAAAGCAACAGCTAAAAGAGTTGAAAGGGCTTGTCTCCAGGAGCAGAAAATTGAGGAATTAAGGACAGGAGACAGGAGGCTGCAGCTTCTCATCATAAACTTTATGGACCTAGTTGATGCTTTAAACCATATGCATGTATGCCAATGAAAGTTAAAAAGCAGATGAGAGATTTGAATAATATTCTCATATACTCCCATGTGCTATCTTGAATCCTCTCTGATCCATCAGTTTATGAGGGTCTTGGCCACTTCTGACCAGGTCTTCAAGGCTATGACCACCTCCACGCAGGTGCAGTCTGACAGCATTTCCACCTCCTGCCCCCTTGGGCTTCCCTGTGGCTGCCGGTGCTTGAAATGCCATGGGATCCACTCAATGCCCACACGTGCAGGACTGAACAATCAATTGTGATTAACATCAAGCAGTGGCCAGCTCAATAATGTACTTTTATCCGAATTCCTTCCTTCCTTTTCTCTTAATCTAGCTTTCCTGGGATTATACTCCCTAATACATTAGTAGCACTTCACTTTTACCTCAATTCTAAAGCCCTAGAAGGTGGACCTAGAAATGAGACCACTGGTTTGGGATTTGGTGTTGTATTGTTCACATCATACTTGGCAGTGGAAAACTGAATGCTTTCCCCTTAAGATCAGGAACAAGACAAAGTTGTTTGCTCTCACTACTCCTATTCAACAGTACAAAGGAATTCCTAGCAGTGCAATAAGGCAAGAAGAAAAGGCAGACAGCTTAGAAGAAAGAAGGAAATCTGCCTCTATTCATGCACAACATGCCAGTCTACATTTAAAAATCCCATCAAATTAATAATTTAGCAAAGTCACAGAATGTCAACCAATATACCGAAAATAAAAATTGTATTCTTATATACTCACAATGAAATGACTGGAAATAGAAACTAAGAAATAGCATTGAAAAAATTAAATACTTAAGCATAAATATGTACACTGAAGACTATAGAACACTAATGAAATAAATCAAAGAATGCTTAAATGGAGAGATATACCATGTTCATGGATTGGAAGACTCAGTGGTGTTAAGCTCCCAATTATCATCAAATTGATCTATAGATTCAATCCAATCCCATAGAAAATCCAAGTAGGCTTTTTTTTGGTAGAAATCAACAAGCTATTTCTAAAATTTATATGGAAAGGCAAAGAAACTAGAAAACAAAAAGAATTTTTAAAAACAAGAACAAAGTTGAAGGACTCACACCATCTGATTTCAAAACTTACTATAAAGCTACAGCAATCAGACAGTATGGAATTGGTGAAGGGACAGACACACAGATCCAGACAGCAGAATAGCAAGTCCATAAATAGAACCACACAAACACAGTCAAGTGATTTTTGAGAAAGATGCAAAGGCAATGTAATTGAAGAAGAATAGCTTTTCTTTTTTTTCAACAAATGTGGTTGGAAAAGTTGTATAGCCATATGCAAAAATAAAAAAAGGATATCAATCCTTACCTCACATGTTATACAAAAATTAACTCAAACTTGATCACAGGCCTAAATATAAAATGTAAAACAATAAAGCTTTTATTACATAGAAGAAAACATAGGGGAAAATCTTTGTAACCTTGGGATAACCAAAGTGTTCTTAAGTACGACACCAAATGCATGATCCATAAAAGGAAAAAAAATCAATAAATTCGATTTCATACAAAATTTAAAATGTTGCTTCTCTTAATTTTGTTAAGAGAATGAAAAGATAAGTCATGGGTTAGGAGAAGATATTTGCAAATCACATGTTCAACAAAGAACTTATGAAGTATATATGAAGAACTCTCTGAGCTGAACAATACAAAGATAAACAATACAATTTTTAAATGGGCAAATTATTGGAACAGCTACTTTACTAAAGAAGATATACATATAGTAAATAAATGAATGAAATATGCTGAATTTTATTTGCTAGTCGCTAGGGAAATTCATATTAAAACCACAATGGGATACCATTACATGCTTATTAAAATGGCTAACTTCTAAAAAACATACAGTATCAAGTGCTGAACACACTATGACCAAGTGGGGTTTGTTCCAGAAAGCAAGGGCGATTTAACAATTATAAGAGTTTTAAAAATCGGTTACCAAAAAAGAAAAAATCAATCAACATTATTCTCAACACTAACAAAGTGAAGGACCAAAATCATATGATCATCTCAGTAGATGCATATAAAGCATTTGATAAAATTTAATATCCAGGCAAGATAAAAATTCTTAACAACTAGAAATGAACAGGATATTTTCTTAATCTGATAAAGAGTGTGGACCATAAAGTAAACATCATCGTTAATGGAAAAATAGTGGATATTTTCCTCTAGAGGTCAGGAACAGGTGATAGGCTGTTCACTGTCACCACTTCTATTCAACATTACCCCAGAGAGCTCATTCAGTTCAATAAAGCAAGAAAAAGAAATTTAAAGTATAACAATTGGAAAGAAAGAACCAAGACATCACTATTCATAGACAACGTGATTATATACATAGAAGGCAAACAAATGAATTAACAAATAAATGGTTAGAATTAATAAGTGAATTTAGCAAAGTCCCTGGATAAAATGTCAACATTTTAAAAAATCAATTGTCTTAGACTAAGAAAAGATTTCTTAAATAGGACACAAAAGATTCCAGTCTTTTTAAAAAATTAACAAATTGGACTTTATTGAAATAAGAACTTTTGTTCACCAACAAACACCACTGACAGAATAAAATGCAAATTAAAGAGTGGGAGAAGATATTTGCAATACATATATCCAACAAAGAACTCATGTCCAGAATGTATGAAGAACTCCTGCAACGTAAAGTGAAAAAGACAGCAGCCCAATTTAGAAAATGGGCAAAAGACTTGAATAAAAACATCAAAAAAAGAGGCTATCCAAGTGACCGGTGACTATCTAAAAGGTACTCAGCATCATTAGTTATCAAGAAAGAATGAACTATTGCTACACAGAACAGCACTGATGAACTTCATAAATGTAATGTAAAATGAGGGAAGTCAGATGCAAGCGAATATACTGAATGATTTCCTTTACAAAAAGTTGAAAACCAGCAACATTTTTCTATGGTGATAAAAGTTAGATTAATGGTTATCTTTGGGGGAGTTAATGACTTTGGGGACACGAGGAAGGCTTATGGGATGCTGATAAGGTTCCAATTCTTGATGTGGGTGGTGATTACCTCAGTGTGTTTACTTGGTAAGAATTCTTCAAACCGAATAGTTAAGATTTGTGATATATTCTCTTTAATAAAAATGTTTATTTTAAGCTAACAGTTGTGGCCTGTTTTATACAGATACCATTTTAAAATAGTTGGTAAATACTAAAAAGTATAGAGGAGAATGAAAACCCATATTCTCCACTACTGCTCACATTTTGGTAAACTACCCCATTCAGTGTATATAAGTTGTTTTGGGGGAGTTTGTGTGTGTGTGTGTGTTTGTGTGTGTGTGTGTGTGTTATTTTTTTGGAGACAAGGTCTCACTATGTCTCCCAGGCTAGAGTGCAGAGGTGTCATCATAACTCACAGCAACCTCAAACTCCTGGGCTGAAGCCATCCTCCTGCCTCAGCCTCCCGAGTAGCTGGGACCACAGGCGTGCACCACCATGCCTATAGTCCCAGCTAATTTTTCTACTTTTTTATAGAGACAGGGTCTCACTCTTGCTCAGGCTGATCTTGAACTCCTGATCTCAAGCAATCCTCCTGTCTCAGCCTCCCAAAGTGCTAGGATTACAGGCCTGAGCCATTGGGCCTGGCCAGCATATATCAGTTCTAAGAGCCTCACTCACACTGAAGACAAAGTTTTGTAAGCTACAGATCAAATGTTAAGGCTAGAGGGACTTGTATAATCAGTCCTCTAGTCTTCAAACAAATTACCACAAATTTAGTGGGTTAAAACAACAGTATTTACTGTATCACAGTTTCTGTGCATCAGAAGTCCAGGCAGAGCTTAGCTAGTTCCTCTGCTTAGGGTCTCACATGGCTGCTAAGTGTCACTTGGACTGTCTTCTCACCTGGAGGCTCGAATGGGGAAGAATCCACTTCCAAGCTCACTTAGATAGTTGGAAGTGTTCATATCCTTGCTGTTGTGAGACAGAGGGCCCCACTGTCTCGGTGACTATTTTCTGGAGGCTCCCTCAGCTCCCAGAGGCTGTCCACAGCTCGCCGAGGAGCCACTGCCTGCAATTCCTTGCCACGGAGCTTTCCCAACACGACTGCTTATTTCATCAGGCGGGCAGGGAGAGTCTCTAGAGCAAGTCCACTAGCAAGACAGTCTTACATAACATACCATGATCACAAGAGTGATATCCCATCACTTTTGCCATATCTTATTGACTAGAAGTGAGTCGTAGGTCCTGCCCACACTCAAGGAGAGGAGATCACACCACACCATAGAGGCTGCCACCACAACACTCAACAAACTCAACAATCACAAGATGAGCTCACTACTGTTGAAATTCAAATAATGAAACCCTGTACAAAATATATTTTTAAATATGCTTAACATCCTCAGAGAGATACAGGAAGGAATACCAAAAAACATGATACAAAACAAGAAGATATGAATCAAGAACAAATGGGTCTAAAAATGCTTTAATCCTGAAAATGAAAAATATAGTCATTGACATAAAAGCTCAAGGAATGGAATAAACTCTTGGCTGCACACAAAAAGAGAGCCGGGGAAGAGGAAGACAGCACTGAAGATTCATAGAGAAGGCAACACAGAAAAAGTGATGAAAATACGAAAGAGAAGTAGGAGAAGTGGAGGATAATATTACAACAGAAGGTCAAACATCCATCTGACAGGGACTTCCAGAAGTATGATATAATGGGCATGACAAGAGAGCAATATTCGAAGAGATAATTGCTGAGAATTCTCAAAAAGTGAATAAAGACATGATTTTTCAGAATGAAGAAGCCCAACAAAAGCCATGTTAAATAAGTAAAAATACAAATTTCACCTAGATAATGCTGCAATTCAGAATATCAAAGATACGGAGAAAATGTTAAAAGCAACACTGAGGGAGAAAAACAGTCGCCCACAAAGAAATGACAAACAAACCAATAGCAGAATTCTCCCCAGCCACAAAAGAGGCAAGAAAACAATGGAATAACACCTTTAGGGTGTTAAGGAAAATTAGCTGCCAACTTAGAATAATATACCTAACTAAACTATCACTAAAGAGTGAAAGCAAAAGGAAAACGTTTTCAAACATACAAAAACCAGAAATTGTTCATCATACCTAAACTCTTGCTGAAAAAAACTCTTTAAGAGGTTTTCTCTGCCAAGAAGAAACATAAATCAAAAGAGGAGGATCGAGAAGCAATAGTGAACAAATAGTCTAGCCAATGACATTGGTAAATCTAACTATTATATTACAACGTAGATTTGGCTGTACTGTCAGAGATCCACGCTACTAACAGCTCACAAGGACATATTTTATTTCTCCCCAAGTAACAGTCTGGGCACTGGTAGCTCATAGAGCAGCTCTAAGTTGTGGAGGACTCAGGCTCCGTATGTTTTGTGGCTTCATACTCCCTGTGGCCCCATAGTCCAAAACAGCTCAGCACTACATCCACCTTCCCATCAGCAGAAACAGGAGGGGCAGGGCACACTGCTTCCTTTTAAGAGCTCGCCCTGTAAATTGTACATACTATGTCACTTGCATCCCATAACCCACAGCCAGCTCCAGGGGAAGCTGGGAAATGTAGTTCTTATCAAGACTACCAGGTGTCCAGATAAAAACTTCTATTACTTTGCAAGGCAGAGAGAATGGATATTGGGGGACAAACAGCTACTCTGCCACAACCATTGACTGTAAAATCTATATAATCCTGAAGAATATGATTAAGTCAGGAAGGAACTGTATCTAGGCAAAAAGCCTGGCTGGAATGGGGAGATGTGATGTGCCGAAGCAATCACGCATGCAGTTTGCAAAATGACACTCACTCGGGGTCAAGGGCCTGCAAAAGAGTGAAATTCCCAACCACAATCAAGAGGTTCCATCTAGAACATAGTAAGAAAAGACTAAGACTTCCACAAAGACAGAAGACGGTCCAGGTGACAACATTGAGAATTCTCTTGATATACTAAGATATGTCAAATAAGATTCAGTTGATATGCTGTAAACGTATACATTATCCACCTGTTATAAACAAAAAAAAAGTGTGCAGTTAAGATTCCAGACAAAAGTAACAAGGCTTATTTTTTAAGACATATTATATTTCCAGACTTACTATAATGCTACAGTAATCAGGACAATGGGATGTTGGCCTCAGGACAAACAGATCAATGGAACAGAAAATCTAGAAATAGAACCACACACATATTTTTTAAAGGCAGCTTAAAACAACAGCAAGGATATCCCTGAAACTAAAAGGCACACTCCTATCTCATAGGTTCAAGAGGAAACTGCTGTAGGAACCTTTCTTAATCCTGACGTTTCCTTCCACGTGGAGGGAGCTGGATGCATGTAACACTCCCAGCCTCTCCCCTTTTATACCACCTGCCCCAGCGGGACTGCCAGGGACCCGCCTGATTGGTGAACCCCATCCCTCACCACCAGCTCCCTTTCTCTTCTTGGGAATGAGCCACCCACAGGCAGTGGTCACCTCTGCCTCCGCGCCCACCACCCCAGCATCAGGGAAACGAGGGCTAAGGCTGCCAAATCCTCATTTTGGGTATTAGGAAACCCATTTGGATTTTATACCTACTCTCATCCTCCAACCTTATCTTTATCAGATTTTTAAAAATAATGGCTTTTCTTTTTTTTTTTTTTTTTTTGCTCTCCTCTGCTGACTTTTTGTCTCATCTCTCAGTTAGTTCAGAATGCAGTAGAGGAAAGGGAAGTCATTTATGGAGCCCCTTTGAAGACATCAATAGAAATCACAATGGGAACTATGAAGTCTTTGGTAGTATGGGAAAGAAATAAAGACAAAACAAAATGTGTGCAACACAGCTAAAACAACATTTATAGAGAAATATGTAGTCTTAAGTGCCTTCGCTTTAAAACAAGAATGATTCAAACAAACATATATAAAGCTTTCAACCAACTAAAGAAGCTTAAAAAAAAAACACCTTGGGAGGAAGTAAACGATAACGATAAGAACATGAATGAAAAGGAAATTGACAATCACAAAAATGATCCACAAAGCCAAAAGCTGGTTCCTTGAGATGACAAATTAAATAGACAAACATACAGCAAGGTTAATCAAGGAAAAGAATAAAGGCACAAATATCTGATATTAAGAATGAAAGGAGGATGAACTACAGATACAGTAGAAGTTTTAAGAATCATAAATGAAACAGAGAATTTACAGAAAAATATACATGATAAAAGTTTACTCAAAAAGAGGGAAAAAACCTAAATAAATCAATGACCATTAAAGAAAATAAATCAGTATTTTAAAAAATCACCCCTCTGCACTCTCTACCTCCCCAAAGAAACCCCAGATGGCGTGGAGAGGAATGAGTTCCGGACGCTCCACAGAGGCAGGGCCAGCCAGGGACTGGGAGCATCTCAGCCTCACGCCTGTCCTCCCTGAGCTCTGCTCATTCCTGTCCTTATCACTATTTTGTTGCACATGTGGGCTCCCAAGTTACTCCTTTTCCTCAGGCAAATTCAGCCTGGTGTCTGTCGCTGTGTGTAACCCAAATAAACACAGTGGTAGCAAGTATCCCAGTCATTTTCAAAACATAATGTAGACGCGGCCACATGTGTGGCCACTGCTAAAACAAACTTTCCTTCTCCATCTGCTTCTCAAACAGCTCCCTGGGCTCCCTGACTACCAGCTGACCCCATTTGCTTCTCCTTTCTTTGTGCCACCTCGGCCCAGTCCTGGGCTTCTGGTGCTGCCTGCCGTGCAGCTCTAGGATGGTGAGAGATCTCAGACCTCCATGCCAGCCGCCCAGTGCCCTGGGGAGATGCTGGTGAGAAATTTCACCAGCATCTAATGGCAACTAATGTCAGCCTCCCTGTTGTACTGGAACCCAAGACCCCTGATCATTTCTCCACCTCTCGGAGCTCTTGGGAAGATTCAGTGCAAGGTACGCAGCCCCTGCCTGACACACAGCAGGGCCTTGCTCAGTACATGGCATTAATACATCTCCTTTGTCCTCCACCCCAGGGAGGGGCTAGCATCCTCTTGGCTAACACAGAACCTGGCCAAGCATGGAAGCTTCCTCCGGGAGAAAGTTCCCTCTAATGGTGGGCAGAGAAGAGGAGGCGCTCGGACCACTGGATAAGAGACTCCAGGGGGTTACTGAAGGTCAGAGTTTAAAGAGATTTCAGGGGCCCTTTCGCTCTTTAAATAAGAAGGGGGAAGGGAAGGACTCGCCCTTCAGGACTGAGTAGCCAGGCTTCTGTTTGACCTAGGACTCTTCTTCTGGAAGAGTGTGGCATCCAGGGTCCCTTTTAGTAAGCTCTCACCATGCAAAGAAGCAACTGGACAAGACCTGAAGGCCCAGTCGGAGTCCTTAGTATCAATGTCCTCAAGCAGACAGACCCCCAGACCTGCACATGTCACCAGAGAACAGTCTGGTTTTCCAACACCTCCTGTCATGTGGTCATCATTCAAGCGTGATGATGGCCGGTGTTAAGCCACAATCAGTAAACCAGTGGCCAGTTGAATGAGCTGAAGTAAATATATTTTCAGTCAATGATAACTGTTTAATTGGGGCCTAATTAATTAATGCTCACCAGAGCATTTGAGACGCTTGGGTGAATGGCCCCCTGAAAGACACAAGTGCTATTATTCTATTAGCAGTAGCATTTGCAGGCATTCGAAACTGTAGGTGTGACAGATCCCAGAAGATTAAATTTGCTGCAAGTGAACATTAAAATTAGTGCCTTTGTGTGACCTTGCCTCTCTTCACACCCCTTCTGTCCCCCTTCCTCCTTCCAGAAACATCACGGGTCTGGAAGAGCCACTGTTGTGTGAACGCGGCTCACAGACTCGTAACATTTCACTCTTAGACTGAGAACTAGACCTCTGGGCTGGGAGCTCCAGGAGGGCAGGTGTGGGCCTCCCTGTCACGGCTGCGCCCCACTGCCTAAGAATCTTGGTAGAAGGAATGAGCAAGAACGTCAGTCTCCCCTAGTTAGAACACTGAGTGAGGATGTGAGGAGGGTCCCAGACTGCCGGACTCCAGCATCTTAGACGAGGACCAGGAGAGGTGAGCAGCTCCTGCTTCTTTCAGAAGCGAAACTGGGAAACTGTGACTTCAGGGGCTTCTGCCTGGCACTTCTCTTGGTTATGGGAGGGGAGAGAGGGGTGAGGGAAGAGTCTTTCCTCCTGGTTATCAAGGGACGTCCCGTGAGCTGGGACAGCAACAGAAGCCCCCTCACCCCAAAGGCCCCAGAACCGTTCCACTCGTACTCTGCCCCCACCTTCCCCTCCGTAAGGGCAGGGAGGCAAGGTGGCTCTGGGACGTGGCCACTGAGGCTGCATTCTCCCTCCTCCCCACTGCTCCTCCCTCCTTCCCTCCCCAACCCGGGAAACTCCAACAGGGAGTTGGACATCAAGGGCTTCTCTCTTCAGCCTCTGGATGAAACCAGCTTCTTTGATTTAGTTATTGTTCTCCACAAGCCTCCCTCAAATGCTCTGTGGTTGGGGGTAAACTACCCACTGGGGCGGGTCATGTGGCCCAAGATGGCGGAGAAGGAGCTCAGCAGGTACGGGAGGCCCCCCGGCCTTCTCTGGGCCATAGTTTCCCTGTCTGGAAAATTAGCTTTGGATTAGAAGAACTCAGAGACCCCTTCCAGCTCCAGTCTGCTCAGATGTTTTTTATGGACCCCACTCTGGGGCAATGTGGCCTTGGGCCAGTCACCAAAGCAAAGCCCCCGGTAGCTCATCTATAAAATGGGCACATCACCAGAGGGAGCCTGGCAGCTGGAGTGGACTCTGGCCCCAGCAGATCCCTTGCTGCAGGTTTCCTGGGCCCCCCATGGAGGTGGATCCCAGCTCACAATTAAGAGTTCAGACCTGGGCGTTCAGCCTCACCAGTGACTAACTGCATGACAGCAGCTCCAGCTCTCTGACTCTCAGTCTCCTCATCTGTAGAAAGGAATGAAGCAGGTACCTGCTTCCAAGGATTGCTGGGAGAAAACACCTTTGAGCTCACGGCTTACGGTAAGTGCTGGGTCAGTGTGGTTGGCTGAGTGTTCTGCGCTCAAGGCAACCATACTGGCCTGGAGCAGACAGAACCCCCTTTAACCAGATCTTGAACCCCCAGGGAGTGACACAAAGGCAGCAGTGAGGACAGGTGTTATAAATACACACACACACACACACACACACACACACACGCCCTCCCACTTGCTGTTGGAACTTTTTCTGAGAAGCCAAGGACTCCATGGGGCCCTAAGCTCTACAAGGACCCGACTCATCTCTGGAGGGGCCTCCCTCCCTCCTTAGTCTGTCCCTCCCCTGGGCTGGCTAGGCCAGCAGCTCTCCTGGGGAGGCAGCAGCCTGTCCTGCCTGCTGCTTTGCTGGTTCAGAGAAAACCTGTCCCAGCCAGGTGGAGGGGAGTCCCTTCCAGGGTTACTGTCTCCAAGTCAAGCTGCCAGGCTCCCCCAGGCCCTGTTAAAGGAGAACTGCAGCCTTGACCTCGGTTGGTCCAAGTGTGTGTGTCCTCCGGGAAGTCACTCTTTGGACCTTTAGATGTGCTTGTACCTGGAGTGCCATGACACACCCAGCAGCCCCACCAGTCACCCTGCCTTCTGAGCAGTGTGCTCAGGCTTTTCAGCTGACACACTTCCTTGCCATGCGCCAGGCTCCAGTTCTTTGCGGACTTTCTGTAGCCCTCATAGTAATAAACTTTGCCATTCAGTGAATGCCACTGTGCCCCGTGCCAAGAGCTACTGGTGTTATCTCTTTCAGTCCTCCCGGCCAAGCGCCATGAGGTCGCTCTGATCTGACTGCTCTTCTGTCCCTCTTGCATCCCATTTGACAGCTGGGCAAACAGGTTCAGGGCATAACTTGCCCAAGGACACACACAGCCAGAAGTGGAAGAACAGAATTTAAAGCCACATCTACTGGACGCTAGGGTTGGGCTCTTACCCTCCTCACAGGGCGGCCTCCACTCTGCTGCCAGGGCCCAGTTCCCTGAGGGCAGGGGCTGTTCTGGTTCAGCCCCGGCTCCCTCCAGGTCCCTGTGCAAGCCCCAGAACCTGGCTGGTATTTAGTTGGCATCAAATGAATACAGAGTCTACTGATAGAACCACTTCCCTGAGAGAGACAGAAAAACAGAGGGAGGGAAGGGGAGGGGGAGAGAGGAGAGAGAGAGAAACAGGAGGCTGATAGGGTACACGGTGTCTGGTCTGGAGCCCTTCAACCTCACTGTTCCAACCCCACGGGGAACTGGGGGGACCCCAGGTGCTGGAGAATTAGACACCCCACCCTACCTGCGATGCTGGACCCAACTCAAGGGTGTAAGCTAGAATGTAAAGGCGGTAATGGGGAGCCACAGATGGTCCAAGAGCAGGGGAGTGACGCAAACCGAAGGGACACTGCTTGCACCGTGTAATTGGATGCCAGAGGCACTAGCCCAATGCCACAGAGCTGGGCAGACCCGCCCAACCATGAGGGAAGGGGGGTAGACGCAAGTGGCAGCCCCCATTGCCAAGTCAGAGCGACCGAGCAGGTCAGCCGTCATTGCAGGGCCTGGCTCGGGCCACAGGGGCCCCCGGGGACCGGGATTTGGGAAAGCGAGGCCCTTTCCCTCGCCTTCTGGGGCAGAAAGGAGGAGCCGCGAGGGCGAGGTTCCGCCCCGGGGGCAGGGCCGGGGCGCGCGGCACGGAGCGGCGGCGGATAGTTCTCCACGCGGCCCGCAGGCATTTTCCACTGGCGGGGCCGGGCCGCGCCCCTTCTCTCCCACCCGCGTCCGCCCAGCAGGGGGCAAACGGAACCTTTCCGCAGCCCCGCCCCGCCGGGGCGCCCCGCGCCCGCGCGCTGGGAACGCCGCGGGAGGGGACGGCGGCCGGGGGTCGCGGCGCCCGCAGCGACCCGCCCGCCGCGCTCGCTTCGTTCCCCGCGCGGCCCGCCGAGGCCCGAGCGGCCCCCGGCGCCCTGCTCGCCTCCTCTGCTCCCTCAGACGCCTCCTCCTGACCGCGTCCCCGCCTCCTCCCCTCCTGCCACGTCGCCTCCTCCTCGCCTGCCTCCCCCCTAGAGAGCAGAAAGTACAGGAAAAGGGGTTCATGCCCCTCACCCTGTTGGGGGAAGGTCGGGCTCCCCAGTGTCCCCCTTGGCAACACCTTCCCCACTGCCACCCCGAGCTGTCAGGGAGCGACCCCCTTCCCCAGAGGGCTCTTAAGCTGAGCTTTATGGAAGGATGAGTCCCTGGTGGGAATGGGGTCCCTGAAATATGTCACGTTTTGGGTGCATTTGCCTGGGGAGGGATCCAAGGTTTCAAGAGTTTTTCGGAGACATCAGTGATTGAGAAAGGTTAAAAACTCACAGCTCTAGAGTCGCCTCCCACGCATCTTACTCATCTATTCCCACGTACTTGTTGAGACTTAGTAAGAGCCAGGTCCTAGGGACGCAAGGACCTCCCCTCAGACAGTCGTTATAGGGGCAGGGACTGGGGAGAAGGATGAGAAGGAATGACAGGTGGGCCCAGCCAGGACCTGCCAGGGGTGTCTCTGAGGACTGCACAGGTGCACTGGCACCTACCTGACCTGCCCCCTCCTCCGACTGCCAGCATTTGCCTTAGGACTGCGACCCTTTCCACTCTTCCCACAGCCGTGGCAAAGGGCCTTCAAACGTGCTTGTGAGGGTCCCGACTACACCCCACCCTCTGCTCTCTCCAAGACAGCAGAGCTCAGGGTGACCCGCAGGTCTCTGGGTTATGTGTAGACAGGCTCCAGTTCCGAGTCTGTGTGTTGTAAGAACAACAGCTAGCATTTATTGAGCACTTGCTATGTGGCACGCGCTGGACTGAGCATTTTGTGTGCTTTATCTTTCCTTCATTGATTCACCGCAGCAAGCATTCACTTGTGCGCCCCCCTCTTGCCAGGCGCCGAGACAGTTGCTGGGCTGTGCCAGCCGGGAGCAGAAAAGCCCTTGACCTTGCGGAGCTCATGGTCTGCTGGAAAAGACAACAAACCAACGAATTAAGAACTAAGGAGAGCCTGTGATGGATGAGGGCTGGGAATGAAATTCGCTGGGAAATGGGGTGGACAGCAGCAGTGGGCAAGGGGGTGCTACTTTGATTAGGGTGGTATATCAGTCCTTCCTGCTGCTCTAACGAAATACCTTACAAACGATAGAGATTTATTTCTCACGGTTCTGGAGGCTGGGAAGCCCAAGATCAGATCGAGCTTCGGCAGATTCAGTGTCTGGTGAGGGCCTCCCCTCTGCTTCCACGATGGCGCCTTCTTGCCGCGTCCTCACATGGAGAAAGGGACGGATGCTGTGTCCTCACATGGCGGAAAGGCAAAAAGGGCCAAGCAGACTCCCTCAAGCCCTTTGATAAGGGCGCTAATCCCATTCCTAAGGGCAGAGCCCTCACAACCTAATGGCTCACCTCTTAATACTATTGCATTGGGGATTAAATTTCAACATGAATTTTCAGGGACACATTCAAAGGTGGTCAGGGAGCATTCAAGCTGAGACCCAAAGGGTGAGAAGGCGCTGGTCCCTTGAAGAGCCAGGAATAACTTCAAAGGCAGAGGGAACAGTCTATGAAAAGTCTCTGTCATTCTCACAATAACCTTGTCAGGTAGGCACCAGTACTGTGCCCCTCTTACAGATTAGGAAACTGAGGCTCAGAAAAGTGAAATTCCTTCTTGCCTGGAGTCCCTCCTCTGAGACCAGGCAGAGCAGGCTCTGAAACCCAGGGCTGCCCTCTCCTTTCCCCTCCCCCTGGTCCCCACCTCTGTCCTGAGAACTGGTTAGCAGCCCCTTCATGGGGGCAGCAGTGTAGAGCAGTGTACAGTACAAAGAGCTCAAATCTGGACCAGGAGGCCTGAGTTCTAATCCCAGCTCTGCCTCTTCCAGTCTCAGCTCTGCTCAGGGCCACACAGGGAGTCTGCTTGGATGGCCTGGCTTCCTTTCCCACACACTGCATCAGTGAGGATGCTTTTGGCTGCAAGTGACTGGGCATCAGACTCAGGCTGGCCTTTTAAGCAATAAGGACACTATACCACAACACAAGAGGAAGCCGTGAGGTGGGACAGGCCTCAGGGTCTTGCTTTCCCTTCTCCAGCAAGAGTTTATCCCCCAGGGAACAGTGGAGGCCACTTGCTTCCTTCCTTGAGTCCTTGAGGCGGGAGCGAGGGCCTCCCTGGCCCTTCTGCCTGAGCCCGCCTAGGTCACCAGAAGATGCTGCTGCACACCGATTGGCTCAGACCAGGACCAATCAACTGTCCAGGAATTGCCTTAGACCAAAGAAGGCCCCAGAGCTGGGCTATCCCCAGTCCCGCTGCACACTAGTGGGGGTGGGGATGGACGTTGGGAGGCAACACACACGTGAAAAAGGAGGATATTTTCTTCCTGTTTGACGAAGACCATTAGCTTTAGGGGCAGTGGCAGGAGCCTCATGTCTCCCCCAGCCGGGCTCAAAGTGTGGGGCGCTGGGCCACCTCACCTCGGTGTCTGCAGTGTCCAGCACAGAGCCTGGCATGGAGCGGGTGCTCCGCTGAAGGTGTGTTACCTGAATGTTGAGTGGTGCCTCATGTCTCTAAGCTCAGAGAATGCTGAGAAAGCAGCCACCAGGCAAATAAACAAGCCTCAGACTCGGGTTTCCCAGGAAAGTATTTGTCCCTTCTATGTTGGAGTCACTTGGGGGATGTATGGTAGGCTGAGTAACAGCCCCTAAAGGTGTCCAGGCTGTAGGCAGGCATGGTGACTCACGCCTGTAATCCCAGCACTCCGGGAGGCCGGGAGTTGGAGACCAGCCTGAGCAAGAGCGAGACCTCTGAGACCCCATCTCTACAAAAAAAATAGAAAAATTACCTGGGCGTGGCAGTGCACACCTGTAGTGCCAGCCACTCAGGAGTCTGAGGCAGGAGGACAGCTTTGAGGCTGCAGTGAGCCGTGACCATGCCACTGCACCCTAGCCCAGGCGACAGAGCGAGACCCTGTCTCAAAAAAAAAAAAAAAAAAAAAAATATATATATATATATCCAGGTTGTAATATCTGGAATCTCTGGATGTTGCCTTATATGGCAAAAGGGGCTTGGCAGGTGTGATCAAAGTAAGGATCTTGACGTGGGAAGATTGTCCTGGATTATCTGGGAAGGTCCTAACTGTCACCACGCATGTCCTGGAGATGGATACAGGAGAGAAAACGTGACATGAAGATGGAAGGAGAGAGTGGAGTGACTCAGCCACAAGCCAAGAAATGCTGGCAGCCACCAGAGCCTGCAAGTGGAAGGAAGGATTCCGCCCTGCAGCCTCCAGAAGAAACCAGCGCTGCCAACACCTTGATTTTAGACTCAGTTTGGACTCAGCTTCCAGAACTGTGAGAGAATAAACTTCCGCTGTGTCAAGCCACCACATTTGTAGTCATTTCTTACCGCAGCCCTAGGAAGTGAGCACAGGATGGCATGAAAATGCAGATTACTGGGTCCCACCCACAAACTGGCCCAGCTGAACCACTGGGTGCGGGGCCAGAAACTCTGTATTTCAAGCAAGCCCCTCCCACCTCCTGCCCAGGCCCCAGGACGCTG
This sequence comes from Varecia variegata, assembly GCA_028533085.1. NCBI lineage: Eukaryota > Metazoa > Chordata > Mammalia > Primates > Lemuridae > Varecia > Varecia variegata. The sequence goes on from CM052443.1 coordinate 123,900,346, forward strand.
AACGGCACACCAGGTGTGAGAAGCTCTGCATTGGAACAGACAGGGAATGTGACCAGGATTGGCCATTTGGCTAACTTGGGTTCATGGCAGCCTCGCTGGGGCCCCGAGGACCAGCCCCGTGGAACTCACCTGTGCTCTGTCAGCCTAACCGGCAACTCTCCTAGAGCTCTGCTCTCACCTGCCCTGGGGAAGCTTGTGCTCCCCTTCCCTCCTCTCCTGCTCCCTTGGTCCATGTGTCCTCCATACTCCATGGCCAGTGTCCCCATCACAGTGCTGGCCTGGGGCCCCAGCCTACCTCGACCACCAGGTATCCCCACCTGGTCACAGTGCTCCCAGCACACACTGAGGCTCAGGCAGCACTTGAAGGGGCCAAGGATGTCTCCGACCCGTCTACGTGCCCAGAGCCTCTGGCGTTGGGCAGGGGCTAGGGAAGCAGTCCAGCCGCCCACCCCAAGTGCCCCCACAGGAATCCAGGCAAAGCCCCCTACACCCACCCTGCCTCCGCCTCGGCACCCCTGCCTGGTGGCAAGCCGGTAGGTGAAGAGAGGAGAAACCCACAGAGAGAGTCCACGCCAGCCTGGCTCCTTGGGGCAGTGGGGGGCGGGGGCAGCTCTACCGTGGATTGGAGACACCTGTTTCTCACCTTGTCTCTGCCTCTAACCAGCTGTGTGACTGACTGTGGGCATGTCCCTTTCCCTCCTCGGTTCTCTGTCCCTCAGCAAATGGTGAGCAACCCCAGTGGCCCTTGGAGCTCAGGAGCAGGGTGCCCTGATCCTGTGGGTGCCCTTGTTGGAGGACACCATGTCCACATGTGGGCTGTTAACACTGACGCCTTTGTCAAGGCCTGTGCTCCCCGGCTCAGAGCTGGGTCTGCTCCCCCAGTCCATTCTCTCACTCACTTAGCTCCAGCTCCACGGACTTGTGGGCCTTTCCTTACCCTGCTCCTAGGCATAAACCAACCTTCAAATAAGCGCTGCAGCTTCCAAGCCTGTGGCAGGCTAGTGGCAAAACAATCAAAGGCAGCCCTCCCTTCTCCAGCCCAGGCCGGGCTGCCACTGCTGGCTACCTCCATGTCACTCCCCTCCTTAAACCCTCGGTGGCTCCCCATTGCCTACAGCAGTGGTTTCCAAACCTCCCTTTTCAGCAGGGAGACTTTCCTTCTACGCTCGCATCTGTAAAACAGATAGATGCTGAGCAGCTCGGGTTGAGGCAGGAGTGAGGGGAGAGGGTGGCCCTGTCCCTACCCTCCACACATTCTTGCTGCACAACTCGGTTGGCAAACCGTTAGCCAAAAGATAAGCGAGCTCTGAGTCTGACCCACACATGTCCCACCCCTCCTTGGCGCACGCATGCAGGCTGGTCTCCTGGGTCAAGGGTGCAGGAGCCTCTCCAGAGGAGGTCACACTTCTCAGCCCAGCAGGGTTCCCCCTCCCAGCACCTACAGATGCACCCACAGACGTTTGACCGCCGGGCTCTGCCTTCCGACAGGCCTAGGACAGGAAATAGTGCCAGGATAAGGTGGCAGCAAAGGGCAATGAGAACCACAAGACAACAACGCCAAGAACAAACCTGGTGTGAGGAGGAGGGATACGCTGTCCGCTGTCCAATGTGGTCAGGGAGGGCGTCTCTAGGAAGGTGACATTTAACCTGAGACCTGAATGATGAGAAGGAGCCAATCACTCCAAGGACAGGGAACAAGCAGAGTGTCCCAGCTGAGGGAATGGCAGGTGCAAAGGCCCTGTGTCTCTGCATGTTCCTAGTAGGGAATCGGGGAATAAACAAAAAGTCACATCCAGTCCCTGCCTCTTCACAAGGACAGGGACACGAGTGTTCACAGCAGCTTCCTGCATCACAGTCCAGGACCAGAAATGGCGGGCCTGGCCACTGACGGAGGGAGGAACAAGCAGTGAAATGCTACTGAGCAATGACAACGGACGTATGGAGAGACGCATGCTCTGATTCTGTGGGTGTGAAAAGGCAAAACTGTCTGTGGTGACAGAGGTGAGACCGGGGGTCCGTCTGGGGTGCACATGTGACTGGGAGGGAACTTTCTGGAGGGATAGAAGTGGTCAGAAGTGTTCCTTCTCACAGGGACACAAATGTAAGAAATCACACACTTAAGATTAGGGCCTTTTACCAAATGTAAAACATACCTCAAGAAAGCACTAAAAATAAGATGGAATACAACGTGGTCTACACAGAAGGAAAGAAGCCCTCACTGCAGCCCTCCTCACCCACACCAGGACTCTCCCCACAAGCTCCGCCTGAGGTCACAACCAGGGCAGAAACAACAGTCCCGCTCCCTTGCTGGAAAAACAACCCAAAGCCCGTCTACAGAGGATGGGGTCGGCCTCCCCACTTCTCCTCTCCTCTTCCCACTCCTTCCTCCTCCATCCTGAGCCCCGGGAGTCCGCAGGGGTCCCAGGGTGGGAATGAGGTGGACCTGCGAGGGGATCATAGTCGAGAATGTTCTAGCTGCTGCAGTGTCAGCCTGGGAAAGCCAGGCTCCTCTGTCAGCAGCTGGGCTGTAACCCGAGCCTCCGTCTAAGCGGATTTCTCCCAGGGCAGGACCCCCTCCAGTTTTGGAATGCAGCCCAGGGCGTGGGGGTGGGGCCGGGAAGGGGTAACAAAGGGTGAAACCCGCTTTGAAATTCCGCTTCCTGCCCCCCTGACACCCCCAGCCTGTAAGCACACAGGCACACAGGCCTTCTCCTCCCCAGCCTTTGCAGGGAGGGGAGGGAGCCAGCCCAAGGCTGCCGCTGCAGCTCCCGCCCCTGCCAGGGCAGCCCTGCCAGGCTGGGGTCACACGCCCACCTGAACCCCCACCCCTCCTCCGCGCCCAGCACCCAAAGCCCATGTCCCCTCCTCTCTCCTCTCGCCTTCTGGGGGCCTCTGACCTGAGTGGGGGCCCTAGTGCTGGGCCCACAGGTTGGGGACCTGGCTGGCAGGAGGCTTCCACCACTTACCCAAGAGATATCTTGTCCCCACCCCACTCTTACCTGTCTCAGCCTGTCCCCACTGGTCCCGGCCTCACTCCCACTGTCCTCAGTCTGTTTTTCCTCTCTCTTTCTGTCTCCTGCCTGCCTTCCCCATCCCCCTGAGAATGCAGCTCCTTCCAGCCCCCAACGTGCCCTCTCATCTGCTCAAGATGCCCCCAAGCTCAGGGGACTAGACCACCAGTGGGTCCATAGAGGCTCTCTGGCCCTCCCCTATCCAGCCTGCACTCTGGCCTCCCCTCAGCCCCTTCCTCCCCCACCAGTCCACAATCCTGCAGAGGGCCAGCCACTGGGGATGGGGTGGCCAGTGGCCTGGGCCACTGGAGACAGTCCCCAACACTAGGATAGAAGTTGGCTTGATGGCACCAGGCCTGAGGAGCAGGGAGAACACTACAGAAGGTGAGCTGGGCTGGGCTGGGCCCCTACGCCACACCAAACCCATGGCTCAGGACCTTAGGACCCCGCCCCTCCATCCGGCTGGGGCAGCGCTGACTTCACACACACTGCCTGTTGGGGGCCTCCTCTGGGCTCCCTCAGACCTCTGTGAGGCCCCTGCCACAGCACTGACCACTCTGGGCTGTTCTTGTCTCCATGGCTCTGTCCCCCCACCAGCCCTGGTCCTCATGGCCCATTGCCAGGTATAGAGTAAGAAGCGAATGAGTGAATGAGTGAATGAATGAAAGAAAGAGGAGCCTCTCCAGCAGCTATTCACGTGCAGGCTTCCCTCCCCTTGCGGGTCATGCCCACCCTCGGGGAGGAATTTGCCCCAGCCTGTGCTGGTCATTAACCCAATGCCTGGACTCGCCTCATTAATGAATAACTACGCTGGACAGGGCCTGACCTCGGGCTGACCTTGAGCTCCCCCTGCAAAGTCCCCCTCACCCCCATATGTGACTAATTCAGAGTGACCCTTCTCTTCTCTTCTTCTTCCCTATTGGTTGGTTCTGAATCCTGGAGAAGGAGCAGACACAGAGGAGTCCTTACACCAATCCCTGAGTGCCTAGCCAGCCCAAGAGGACAGCCACCCTGTCCCCTTCAGGATGCAGGGAGAGGGAACTCCTTTTTCTCCATACTCCTTGCCAAATTCCAGAGGAGCAGAGCTGAGATCTGGCACGTGGGCCCCCAGCTGGGCTCTGCCACTAATGCACTGAGCAGCTCCCATCTAGCTCTCCTCCATGCCCCTGGCCAGCCCACTACTGGGCCTCAGTTTCCCCATCAGTCACACAAGGAGGATGGGGTCAGCATCACTGTGATTCATTCCAGGATGCTGTGGAAATGGGGGGCGAGTGACAGTTGGAGCCAGATGAGGCCTTGGAGGCCACTTTGTCATTTGTGAAACAGGGTTTCAGAACAGTAACCTGCCAGAAATCACGCAGCAAGCTGGGGCAGGGCTGGGAGGAGGACAGGGTCTCCTGACTTCAGTCCTGGCTTCCCTCCCCTTGGAGGGAGCCCTCCCTGTTGGGCCTTGTCCATTCTATTCATTCAGTCATTCATTCAGCTGATATATTAGGCGGGGCTCAGCATGAGAGGCCAGAGTGAACCAGGCAGGGTCTCGCCCTTGGGGAGGCCCAATCTAGGTGACATAACCATGCCAGGAAGCCACAATCCAGAGCACTCTGTGCTCAGGGCAGATTCACACAGGGGAGGGGCACCTTCCCCTACCTGGGAGGTGAGAGGGCACCTGCAGCAGGCTCTCCTGTGCTTAGGCCCAAAGGAGGAGTAGAAGGAAGAGGGGAGGCAGGAGCAAAGGCCTTGCAGAGGGAGAGTGACCCATTGGGAAAGTTACAAGCAGCTCAGTTTGCTTGGCTGTATTGAGACCTGATGAGCACAGGTGTGGGGGTTGAAAAAAGACAATGAGAAGCAAGAGGTTTGAAGCTGGGGAGGGGCACAGTCAGATCTGCAATCCGGAAAGATCTCTCCGGCAGCCTTTACATGGAAAATGACTTGAATTCAGCAGAGACAAAGCCCTGGGCAGCTGTGGAAATCACCCAGCCAAGAGGGAATGGGGTCTGACCTGTGGCTGGAGGTGGGAGAAAAGTTGATCAATTCAAGAATTATTGGTGATTGATTTTCACTTCTGGCCAAGGTGGAGTAACAATAGGCCAGATTTACTATCTCACCTGAAACAACCAAAAAATTCAGAAAAAATACACAAAATAGTGGTTTTCAAGAGGCTGTAAAAAGACCCAACTGAAAGGACTAGAGGGAACAGTGCCCGGGGCACGCAAGGCTGGGAACAGTGCCTGCTCCCACCCGCAGATTGGAAAACTCATGACTCATTAGGGATTGGGTAGAACATGCAGGTCTTACCTTGGAGATGGAGAAAAGTTAGTCCTAGACTGAACACGGCTCCAGACCCACCGAATAAATCATAAAGCAAGACCCAAAAGGACCAATTGGTTCCCAAAAAACTTAACAGCTTCCTAGAACAAAGCTCATGAAGATTTATAAGAATCCAAAAGTATCCAAAATGGATAATGTCTGGCATTCAATGACAAATTACCAGGCATGCAAAGTAACAGGAAAATATGACCCATAAAGAAGAGAATAATCAGTCAGTAGACACTGACCCGGCATGGACACCGATGTTAGAGCTCATAGAGAAGGACTGTAAGACAGCTACTATAACTGTGCTCCACATTTTCAAACAGTTAAGTGGAAACATGGAAGTTATTAAAAAGATCCAAATTGAACGTTTAGAGTTGAAAATGACAACGTCTGAGATGAAAAATGCACTGAAGGGCAGATTAGACAATGCAGAAGATTTGTAAACTTGAGGGCACAGCAATAAAACCTATCCAAAATTAAATGAAAAACAAAATTCAAGAGAAAGAAAGAAAGAAAAAGAGAGAAAGAAGGAAAAGCACACCAGTGAGCTGCAGGATAATTCAAGCAGGCTAATATATGTATAATTGGAGTCCTACAAGGAAAGGAGGAAAGAGAACAGAAAAAGTACTGGGAGAATTAATGGTCAAAATTTTTCCAAATTTAATGAAACCTATATCCAAGAAACTCAACAAACCCCGAGTACAAATGCCTGGTGACTAACGGGATGTGGAGGGTGAGGGAAAATGAGGCAGCAAGTGTGGTGTCTGCCTTCTGGCTGGGAGACCTTGGCAGGGGTACAATTTCCTGAGCAGGAATCATTGAGGAGGGACAGGCGGGGGGAGATTGGGGTGGAGAGGACCTGAATGGGCTGCAGGGACACCGAATGAGCTGTCCAAAGGCAGCAGACATGATGGGTCTGGCATTCAGAAGGTGACAGGACTAGAGGTCGAAGTCCAGGAGGCCATGGGCATGGTGGGCACTGCCGGGGAGAGCTGAGGGCCAGTGGCAGACCCTGGGAGACAGGATTAGTTAATCAAGAGGCAGAGCAAGAAGAGCCACCTAGGGGGCCTAGGAAGGGACACGCAGAGCGGGAGCAGGGAAACTGAAGGATGGGATGTCCAGGTGGAGTGACTGTGATGAGAAATTGGTCAAAAGTGACAATGCCATTGCTTAGAGGTCAAGTGTGGTGAGGCTGGCCCTAGGGTAGGACCGTGGCAACATATCCTAGGGAAAGTGGTAGACATGAGGAGTCCTGGGAAGGGGTGGGATGTATGGGGACAGAGTTCTGGAAGAGGGTGGTGAGCTTAAGGTACTTCTCAAGAGAGTGAGGGCCAGATGGAACAGAGGCAGGGACATCTGACCTTCGGACCTCAGAGGCGGGGCCAAGCAAGCAATGACCAAGTCAGGGTGGACATGGTGCAGGGGACATCATGGAGGTCCCTGAGGATGATGGCATAGAGGAAAGGAGGCCAGAGGGTCTTTGTGGTGCCCAGAAGGGACACACTGATTAGGAGGAGGAGGACTCTGGGTGACCCCAGAGTCTGCAGAGGATGAGGGGTTGCACCAGGAACGCAGGTGCAGAATTACTATGAGAGAGCACACATGCTGGTTTTCTGCACATCCCTCACTATCGGCCAGGAGGGTAGCTCCAGGAAGGATGCGCTTGTGCATCTCCAGCTGCTGAGGGGAGACCCCCTGGCCCAGTCCCAGCCTGGGCCCTGAAGCCAGGGCTGTGGGCTGGAGAAAAACTCGAGAGGAGCCAGGCCCACAGCCAGGCCCCACACTGGAGCTCAGTGCTCTGAGCAGAGAGGCCCGGGGCACAGGTGTGAGAGGTACACGCGGTGGACACAGTGGCACCACGCGGCTCTGTAAGCTCAGAGAGCCTCCTTTGGTAAGGGGCTCAGGGAGACCTCAGCCTGCTCATCAAGGCTGCTGCTGTCTCCTGCCCCCACCAGCCCTGGAGGCCTGGAGGGAGCTGGAGGAGGCCACTCCTGAACTCCAGCTGGGCTCGGGGAAGGGCTGGGTGAGGAGGCAGCTGGGCACCCTTCTCGGCTTCTCCTTCCTCCTCAGCGTCCTCCAGCCAGCAACCAGCAGCCAAGCCCCGCCCTGTTCCCTCTGTCCTCCAGCGCTTCACTGAAACCCAGGAAAACAGCTCCCTCCCCACGGCACTGCACTGCACTGCACTCCCTAATGTATGTGGTCGCACACACCCAGGGATGTGCTTGGAGGCAAACACGGAGGCACAAGCACAAGCACCCATAGAAATGTTTGTGCCCCTGCAGGAAGCTACCCACCAACCTGCATGTGCGCAGAGGAATTACAATGCAAATGCAAAGAAACCACAAAGGCATGCAGAGATTATGCACTCATGCCTGCAAATATACACGGCCATCATGTACACATCACTCAACTGATGCATCCACCGAGATGCCCCTTCCACATGCTCATAACCATTAGCATAAATGTTCACCCCACACAAATGTGCACTGAAAATCAAGTACAAAAAGACACAGTACATGCAAGGCACACATAGGAACATCCACAAAGATGCACACATATGTAAATGCATGTGTGCACACACATGTAGATGCATGTGTGCATGTGAATACACACAGTTATGCATATATGGAACTATTCATGCTTATACGTATGTACATACACATGCACAGTCATGCCCATGGACAGAATGCACATATACTTATATACATACATAGATGTGCATGCAAATGTACACATGTCCTCATGCTTATAAAAGCCTGGCTAACGGCAGTCACACATATTCCTACACAGAGATACACATCCAGATACTCATTTGCACAAGCCACCGAGAGCTCCATGAGGGAAGGGACCATGGCTGCCTGGTTCACAGCTGCATCCTGATACCCAGCACAGAGGTCTGCTGGGCAGGGTACCCGAGGACAGCCTGGACAAAGGCTCAAGGCAGGAGGGCAACAGGTGAGTGGCAGGAAATCAGTCACAAGGTGGGGGAGTGGGGAGGAAGAGAAGACCAGAAATGGGGATGGATGGGCCTGGTCTGCCAAGGCCTTGAGTGTTGCACTAGGGAGTGGGTTATTCCAGGCCATGCGTGTTCTCAAAGTTCATCCTCCTTTCACCCTCCTCTTCCTCCTCTCATTCCCCACTTGTACTCCTCTGCTCACCCCTGTGTATACTGATGACAGGTGGACGTCGGATATTGGCAGAGGGGCCACAGAAAACATACGGCCTTGTAGCCAGGTAGGCAGGTCTTGTTTCAAAGCTTGGCTCTATCTTAGTACTGGAAGACCTGGCCAAGTCACTGATTTGCTCTGTGCCTCAGTTTCCTCACCTGGCCAATGAGAAGACCAGGGGGTTTTGATGCTTAGCTGCCATAGTCGGTCCTTTCTCACTGGCCCCTGCCAGCAGGAGCATTCTATGGTCCCGAGAATCCCAGAAACCGGTCAGGTGGGCTCTTCAGCCCTGGCGGAGTGGGAGACAGAGCCCCCACCAGCATGCACAAGCTGGGCTCTGCACCGCCAGCAGTCAGTGAGGAGGCCCGTTTCTCCCAGGGCCTCGCCCCTGTCCTCTGCTATAGAACACTCGCTCTTACTCACAGGCTGCCGTCTTTGGGCTGCTAGAAGCTCAGAGAAGAGAACCAGTGGAACTTCTCATTGCAGGGTGACGCACATACGCAGAAATACATCCCAGGTGTTCAGTTATACGAACCTTTACAAAGGGAACCCATCTGTAATACTAGCATCCAAATCAAGAAACAGAACATACCTCTTCCCTAGAAGCCAGGTGAGGGTCGGTTTTTACACAACCTAAGGCAGCCCCAGTCCCAGCAGGCCACCTTGTCCCTCTGTAGCTTTCTGGGTTCCCTTGCAGCCAGCAAGGGGACACTTTGTCTCCTCAGCCTGGCTCCCTTTGCCCCAGGCCACGCCCCCATCTCACATTAGCCAGGGGCCCCAAAGAGGGGGAGGCAAGGATAGCCAGCCCAGTGGGCCTCCAGCCCCCGCACCCAGCCTCTCCTCGGCACCAGGCCAGGGCTCCTGTGGCCAGCAGGGTGGCCACCACCTCCTCCATCATGGAGGATATTCTGTTCTGGATCTTGAGGACCATCTCTGGAACCCCACCTGGGGAGCCAGGAAAGCTGGGGAGAGCACAGAGACCCCAAGTTTCTGTGCTGGCATGCACCCCTTTGAGCACTTGTTGAACACCCCCTAAAGTCCCTTGAAGACTTGAACCCAGGGCTGTCCCCGCAAAACCCACAGCTACTACAGCAGTGGAGATCATGATAGCCATTTTACAGAAGAGGAAACTGAGGCTCAGAGAGGCCAAGCACGGAGCTGGGCCTCCAGTGCAAGATTTCTGCACGCCAAGCCCATGGATGAACAGAAAGACAGGCTTCCAGCAGTGGGGCTAAACTCTACCCTGTCACTTCCCTGCTCAAACCCCTTCTGTGCTCCCCTGCCCTCCGGGTGGAGTCTAACCTTCCCAGTGCCAAGCCCACGTGGTCCGGCCTCCCCACCTCTCCTCCTCTGCTGTCATTCTCCAGCATTCTCGGCCTCCTGAATGCTGACCTGTCTCTGTTTCTCCAACGTTCCAAGTTCCTTGTGGACTTGAGCCTTGCTTCATGCTGTCCCCCTTGCCCGTGCCACCTCCCACTAGTTTCACCGACTCTGGGAAGTCTTCCTGGTGACCCACCTCCCAGCACAGCCCCCCTGAACTCCCCACAGGTGTAGGTACATGGCTGTGTAATGATTCGCTTAATACCCGTCTTGCCCCCAGAGAGCTGGATGGGGGCTGTCTTGTCCTCAGCTGTAGCTGTATCTGCTGTGATCAGCACAGTCCCCACACCCAGTAGATGCTCCAGGACCATGTGCTGAGCCTCTGAGATGAATGAGACTGTGGCTAGCAGGCAGGCAGGAGCCCAAAGAGCCTAGGGGGACATGAGGCTTCTCTTTGTAGAAGGCCTGGGAAGGGACAGGAACCTGCCCAGGTCACACGCTGGTGAGTGGAGGATCAGGAGGAGAACTCAGATCCCCAGCCCCCCAGCCTAGTGCTGGGAAAGGAGAGGGTGGCCGCTGTCTTCCAGCAAAGGTTCTCCCCGCCCCTTCCTTCCCTCCTCCCTGGAGGCTGGGGGGGGCACTGGCTCAGCAAGGGCTGGGGAGCCCAGACCTGACCCCTCCACCCTCCGCCCAGGCTCTGCCATGTCAGCACCACTGGCTGAGAAGAGCCGGAGCAGGCTGACAGGGCTGCAGGTGTCAGGAGTCACCTCCAGCTGTTCCTGCCCCCTTGCCCCTCTGAGAGCCGGTTCTGCAGTCCTGGGCCACTGCTTGCTGTGTGTACCTGGACAAGGCGTCCCCCTCTCTGAGCTGAGTTTATTCTTCTATAAAAAGGGGTTATGACACATCTCCTAGAGTCGCTGGGAGGAGTCAGTGATAGGGACGCCAAATAAAGCCCCGACGGGCTTCCGGGTTGAGTCCCGCAGCAGCGCAGGCGCCCTCCCATTTTACCCTCTCCACCAGCAAGGTGCAGGGACCACCACCCCGGTTTATCGATGAGGAAACTGAGGCTCAGAGAGGTCTTGAAACTTTCCCAGGCAGCTGGCCTCCAAACCCGGGCCTAGTGGGGACAGGGCTGGCTCCCAGCCCCGCCCTCCTGTCCTCGTGCGTGCCATGAGGCCTCCAGTGCAGGCCCTTCCTCCCCGGGGGCAGGGCCCGTGCGTGCCAGGCGCTGGGTGCCAGCCCGCGGGCGCAGCGGCCAGCGCGGGGGTGGCCGAGCGGGAGAGGAGAGGGCAGCGGGGGCGCAGGGTCGGCCCCGGGTCCCTGCAGTGGATGGGAGGGGAGAGCGCAGAGCGGCTGGGGGCGGGGGCGAGAGGAGGAGGAGGAGGAAGAGGCCCCCCAACGCCCAGCGGGCCTGGCCAGGTCTGCAGCCGTCAGCGCCGAGCGCGGCCCCGCGGCCCCGCCGAGGGATCGATAACTAATTTCGCCGCAGCAGCCGCCCCAGTTTTTTCCCGATAATTGTGCGCCGGCAGCTGCGAGCGAGGCCCCCAGCCCGGCGCGCAGCCCCGCCCGCGCGCGATCAATTGACACCGCCACCGGGCGGCAGGAAAACTCATTTTTCTCCGGCTCGGGCTCCGGGTGGACGCGGGCTAAGCTCCGCCTCGGACCAGGGGCTGCGGGGAGTTGCGGGGGTCGGGGCAAGCCAGGGAGGACAGGCGCTGGGACCGGCGCGGGCTGGGAAGGAGGCCGGGGTGCCTGAATGTCCCCACTCCACCAGCAGGGACGTGGCCAAAGGCCTGTGGAAGTCGGCTGCGGGCGGAACTGACCAGATCCCTCCCGCTTTGGAGGTGGTGGCCAGCGACACACCCGGCCAGCCCTGGCTGGTGGGAGGAAGAGCTAAGAGTCAGGCACCGCGGCCTGGGGCCTGGACTCCTCCACGTACCACTGTGTGACCTTGCATTCATTCTTTGCCTTGTGCTCGTCCTCTGTGAGCTTGTGTCCCGTCTTCCCAAGGGACCTGGCTTAGTCCTGGGTAGGCAGAGCCGTTGCTCAGACGCAGTGAGGTGGTGCGCAAGGAAGTGCCTGGTCGTGTTGGCTTGGAGGAAATCTTCATTCATTGAGTGACTACTGTGCACCAGGCACTGACTGCTCTAGGCCTTGGCTGAGGATGGAGCAGTGATCACTGCAGACAAAAATCACTGCCCTTGTGGAACTGACACTCGAATGAGGGGACGGACGATAAATATCACACAAGACAAGTAAATAGTGGGAAGATAACACATGCCACAGGGGAAAGTAAGGCAAGGTAAACAGGATGGGGTGTGGGGGGCCACGGCGATGCAGCCCCCAGGACTGAGCGGAGGCCCAGCCCCAGGCTCTCCTTGCGAAGCTCTGAGCTGCTGGCTTCCAAACTGCCGGCTGTTCAAGGTCATGAGAAACCTGCAGACTTGGCATTCTCCGAGGACAGAGGACGGGAAGCAAGAGGAGGGAGAAGCCGGGATGCCGTGGGAGAGTCTCCCTGTGGCCCACAGGAGGGCCAGAGAGAGAGGTGGGGGCTGCAGGGCACCAGGGAGCAGGGGGTGTGGACAGAGCTCCGGTGGCCAAGGTGTCCTAGAGCGTCAGGTCAGAAGAGACTCAGGTGCAGGCCTGCCCCAGGTGGGCCAGTGAGGCCCGGAGAGAGACAAGAACCAAGGCCACAGTACATGCAGGGGACGGAGAGGGGCTCCTGGGTCCTGCCACCAGACCCTGAAGAGGGGCCAGAGAGGAAAGGACGAGAGAAGAGAGGACAGAGAATCATGGGGCAGGGGTGGCGGGGGTCGCTAGGTACTGTATGGTCTCAGAGGCCATCTGGAGCTTCCTGGGAGCCACGAGGGTTGTGCAGGGACTTCCGCAGGACTCAGCGTGACTGATGGGCCCTGGGAATTGGCCAGCTGACCAGCTTCCTGAACCCCCAGTTACCCAAACTTGGGCAGCAGTTCTAAGGCCCTCACGTTGGCGGGTGAGCCAGGCGGGCGGGCGCCCGATGCTGCTGGGGAAGCGGCTGTGCCAGGGCTGAGCAAACCTGTGGCTGTCCCCCTTCTCAGTTTCCTCATCTTAAAAGTGGAGCTGGTGGGAAGGTTCTGAGGCTCTGTCAATCTTTCTTCCCTGCACGTGCCTGGCGTGCCTGGCCCCAGGACTGGGTCGAGCGCAGTGACTCTGCAGAAAATGGAAGAGGGAAGCGATTAGCCACCAAATGAGGTTGGCAGAGGAGGCCCGGCTGGACCAGGTGGGCTGGGATTGGAACAACAGAGCTGGGTCCTTCCTGCCCGTGGTCCGTGTGCCCATCCATCCACTCATCTAAACATTTATTCGGCCACTCAGCAACTATTTAGTAAACAGCTACTACGTGTGAGGCGCTGCAGAGGGGGTGGGCATAAGGGCACCTCCTCACCTCCTCCCCGCAATCCCACCCCCACACCTCTCCACCTTCATTTTCTTTTGGGGTATGTCAAGGGGGCCCTGGACTGGGAGTCAGGACTGGACTCAGGCCTGCTGGGTGACCCAGGAAGGCCCCCTGGCCTGTCTGTGCTTTGTGGACCAATGAGCATTAGTAGAATCTGGGTCCTGCCTAAGAGAGGCTGGCCCTGGATTAACGGCAGCTGTGGGCCCAGGGCCTCGCCCCAGGATCTCCTTCGGTCCCCGGGAAGTGAGGTGAAAGAACGGGGACTGTGACTCACCGGGGTCCCACAGCCAGCGCTGGGCAGTGCACTGAGCTCAGGGCTGGCCGACCCCAGAGCGCTGCCCACTTGCCTGAGCCAGAGGAGGAGGAGTGCCTATCTGGAGGAACCCTAGGGTCCTGGACAGAAACGGGGCCATAGGGTGGGGGGGGCTCAAGTCCCCTTGTCCTGCCCGTCAGTTGGTGGCTTTGGCTGCCAGCCATGTCAGGAAGGCCTCTGTCGATAAGAATAACAGCTGCCCCTGGAAGGCCATCTGGGGTGACTTCAGCCTCCTCGACATTCCTGGGGCCAGCACAGGCAGCGAGCCTCCTTTAGTGAAGAGACGTGCCCTTGCTCGCTCAGCTGCGCGGCAGCCTCATGGTTACAGCACAGGTTTTGTAAGGCCTGGGTCCCCAACCCAGCTCTGCTGCCCACTGGCACTGTGCCCTTGGGCAAGCTGCCTTTCTTCTTTGAGCCTCAGGCTCCCGATCTATAAAATGGGCATAGTGGCAATTCCATAGCAGCCCACCACGCTAGACACTGTGCTGAGCCCTCTTTGCTCCTGCCCACTGAGCCCTGCAAGGAGGCAGCACGACCCTCTTACGTGCCTCCCGTTTCTCTCAACCTGGCCTCAGAGTCCAGCCACGGCATCAGGTCTGTGCCACCTGACAGCATGCCACAGCACCGCTGCATCCAGAATGCAGTCCTGAATGCCCAATCTAGGGACATGGGATCCTGCCTTGAACCAAGGGACACATTTTATGGCAAGGGAGGATCACAGTGGGTACAAGAGCACAATGCCCATGGGGCTCACGCTGGAGCCATGGGCCTGATCGAAAGTCACCCTCTTGCATGAAGTGTTTGCAGGGACTGCAGATGGCCAGCAGCTCGAAGGGGACTCTGGCGGGTGGACCCCATGGAGGGTGGGGCAGAGCTGGGTGCTGCGAGGGGCGGGCTGCGTTGAGCAGCTCTCCTGTCTACTTCAAACCTCTCAGCTTTGCCTCTTAATCCAGGCCCAGCTGCGGTAAACAGCCCTTGCAGGCTTTGACAGGCTTTGTGCAGCTGCAGCCTGACAAAGGCTCACCCTGGGCAGCACGCTTGCCTCTTGCTTCCTGCCCGGGGCTTTGCTGATGCCATAGTGCGGGATCCCCCACCCCCTGCAATGACCCACTCAGCAGTTACCCATGCTCAACTGCAAGTGCAGGGCAGTAACGCCCTACAGGCCAAGCCTTCTTCAAGGGCAAGAGAACCCTGGGACCAATGCTTCCTCCCTTCCTCCCAGGGGCAGACGGTTCTGAGCTGCCTTTCATAAGGCAGCTCAGATGATCCCGTGGGACTGGGCACCAGACTGCACATGTCCCATTGCTCTCTCTCCTCTCCTGCATTGCTCTCCCCTCCCTGCGCCTCACTCTCACCCTGGGAGGACACTCCCAGGCAAAATACAGGTACCTCGGCCTTTATTTCAGGGGAACCCAGACCAAAACAGGTGTTACGGGCTGAATTGTGTTCCCTAAATTTGTATGTTGAAGTCTAACCCCCGGTACTCCGGAATGGGACTGTATTTGGAGACAGGGTTCTATGGTCTGAACATTTGTGTCCCCCCTAGAATTCACATATTGAAACCTAACCTCCAATGTGATGGTGTTAAGCCTTTGGGAGGTGGGAGGCTCCACTGTCAAAAATGGGATCGGTGCCCTCATCAGAGTCCTCATGGAGCTTGTGTGCCCCTTCCGCTGTGTGGGGACACAGTGGGAAAGCATCATCTATGAACCAGGAAGTGGCCCTTGACAGACACCAAATCGGCTGGTGTCTTTTTTTTTTTTTTTTGAGACAGAGTCTCACTCTGTTGCCCGGGCTAGAGTGAGTGCCATGGCGTCAGCCTAGCTCACAGCAACCTCAAACTCATGGGCTTAAGCGATCCTCCTGCCTCAGCCTCCCGAGTAGCCGGGACTACAGGCATGCGCCACCATGCCTGGCTAATTTTTCTATATATGTATTTTAGCTGTCCATATAATTTCTTTCTATTTTTAGTAGAGACGGGGTCTCACTCTTGCTCAGGCTGGTCTCGAACTCCTGAGCTCAAACAATCCACCCGCCTCGGCCTCCCAAGTGCTAGGATTATAGGCGTGAGCCACCGCGCCCGGCCTTGGCTGGTGTCTTGATGTGGGACTTCACAGCCTCCAGGACTGTGAACGATAAATTTCTGTTCTTTATTTACTTTTTATTTTTATAGATTTAGGGGTACAAGTACAATTTTGTTACATGGATATATTGCACAGTGGCGAAGTCTGGGCTTTTTGTGTAATCATCACCTGAGTAGAATGCATGGTACCCGTCAGGGAACTTCTCTTCCCACACCCGCTTTGAGTCTCCAGTGTCTATTATTCCGTTCTCTGTGTCTGCATGTGCACACTGTTTAGCTCCTGCTTGTGAGAACGTGTGGTAATTGACTGTTTCTGAGTTATTTCACTTAAGATAATTCAGTCCATGTTGCTGCAAAAGACATGATTTCATTCCTTTTTTGTGGCTGAGTAGTATTCCATGGTATATATACCCACCACATTTTCTTTATCCAATCATCCATTTTTGGACACTTAGGTTGATTCCATGACTTACTACTGTGAATAGTGCTGCAATAAACACATGAGAGTGCTGGTATCTCTTTTATACAACAATTTCTTTTCCTTTGGGCAGACATCCAGCAGTAGGATCGCTGGATCTAACGGTAGCTCCACTTTTAGTTCATTGAGAAATCTCCATACTGTTTTCCACAAAGGTTGTACTAATTTACATTCCCACCAACAGCATATAAGTGTTCCCTTTTCTCCACATCCTCCTAACATCTATTGTGTTTTAACTTTTTAATAATAGCCATTCTGACTTTCACTTGAGCCCAGGAGTTTGAGGTTGCAGTGAGCTAGATGACACTACTGCACTCTAGCCTGGGTGACACAGACAGATCTTGTTTCAAAAATAATAATATTAGTAGTAGTAGCCATTCTGATTGGTATAACATGGTATCTCATTGTGGCTTTGACTTGTATTTCTCAGACGATTAGTGATGTTGAGCATTTTTTCATCCGGTTCTTGGCCATTTGTATGTCTCCTTCTGAAAAATGTCTGTGTCTTTTGCCCACTTTCTAATGGGGTTATTTGTTGTTGTTGAGTTGTTTGAGTTCGTTATAGATTCTGGATATCAGTCATTTGTGGAAAATTCTGTTCTTTATAAGCCACTCAGTCTATGGTAATTTTTTTACAGCAGCCCAAACAGACTAAATAAGACATAGGGTCTTTAAAGAGATAATTAAGTTAAAATGAGGTCATTAGGGTGGGCCCTGATCCAGTATGACTGGTGTCCTTATGAGGAGGAAATTAGGACACAGACACGGAAGACGCAGGGAGAAGGCAGCCCATCTACAAGCTGAGGAGGGCAGCCTCGGAAGAAACCAACCTGCTGATACCTTGACCTTGGACTTCTAGCCCCCAGAACTTTGAGCAAATAAATGTCTGCTGTTTAAGACACCCAGTCCCTGGTACTTTGGGAAATGAATCCACAGGTACGTTCTGTCACCATCTCCATTTTACAAGTGAAGAAACTGAGGCTCTGAGAGGCAAAGGATTCACCGAGGGTTATGCAGCTAAGTCGGTGGCGGAACCTAAATTCAGACCCGAGTCTTTGAGCAGCGAGTGCAAGTTCTTGGCACCAGGGATGCCAGGGAGCCAAGCTGGTCTTTGGACCCCCTGGTCCAGAATTCTCCCACAGTCTCCTTTCCTGGATTTTGGCAGCTTCCTCCTTCCTCCAGCGCCCACCCTCCTTCACTGGGCCTTGTTGGAGCCTGCCCGCCCCACTTACCCACCTCTGGGCTGCTGGCTTAGCTGTTACCGCAGTGCTGGGTTTTTCCAGCTCATTCCCTCCCTTCCCTCCACTGAAGGCTTTTCTCCTGCCAGCTACACACACACACACACACACACACACACACACTCAGCGCTCACCCCTTTTCAGCTGCCACTCGAGGTTCTTTCTACTGCCCTCCTTAATGCCTGCTGCAAACCAGCAGTGGAGTGGCTTTGGGGGCTCCCCTTGGAGACCATGTCCCCAGGCCTCCATCTGACACTGGCGCCCAGGTAAGCACCCTCCTGCCTGTGCTGAGCAGGAGTCTCACTGACTCTCACCCCCTGCAGTGGGGACCAGTACTGTCTGCATTTTATAGGAGGAACCAGGGCCTGGAGAGGCACAGCAGTGAGTGGTGGGGCTCAGAGAATGGGCTTTATTCCGAAATGTCGTGGCTAAGGCAGGCCCTGGCCAGAGAGCAGGTTGTGATGTGGGGCGGAGGGCAGGAGCTGGGCATGTGCACGCAGAGGTCACCCCTCCACCACTGCCCTGATCCTTACCACGGCGGGTCCTGCGTGGCTGCCTGACTCCTCAGGTGCCAGGGTGTTCTGCAGAGACCCTCCAAGACTCCCACAGCGCGGGGAGGGGAGGTAGCAATAGCATCTATTATGTGCCAGGCTCCTGGCTGGGTGCAGCAACGGACTAGAGCCACACACGGCCCGAGTTCATGTCCAGTGGAGGAAATGTAATTATTCCACAAGCAGATGTGACTTTCTGACTGTGACAGACACTGGCGGGAGAGAGGCATGGGGCTGAGGCAGTCGATAATGGCGTGATTCGACCCAGTTCAGGTGGAAGCTGGGGAAGGCTTCCTAGAGAGAGTGGCCCTAGAGCCTGGATCTGGAGAATGAGTGGGCGTTACCCTGGTGAAGAAGGGAACAGCATTGCAGCCTGAGGGGAACAGCATGTACAAAGGGCGGCAGAGGTGGGACATGGAAAGTACAGGGGTGAGAGAAAGCCTGTGAGGTGGAGCCCAGTGAGCTGCAGGGAGGTGAGTCTTCCAGATGAGGCTGCACAAGCTCCCAAGGGCTGGCCCTGCAGGATCCTATGGCTGTGTCAAACTCTAGTCTTGCTGGGCGCAGGGGCCCATCCTGTAATCCTAGCGGCGCCTGTAGTCCCAGCTACTCTCGGAGGCTGAGGTGGGAGGATCGCTATAGCCCAGGAGTTAGAGGCTGCTGTGAGCTATGATTGCACCACTGCACTCCAGCCTGGGTGACAGAGCCAGACATTGTCTCTAGAAAAATAAAATAAAAAAAAAGTCTCCTGTCTTTATCCAGCACAGATCGGTTTTGAAAACCCCTGCACCGGCTACAGGCATCGAAGCACTGAAGCAGGTGGGAAATCGAGAGGCTGGTGCACACAGTGGCCAGGCAGGAGGCCTGGGGCGTGATTATTTGGCACTAATATTCAGAAAACCCCCAAAACCCAAGACTCAAGCAAAGCAGTGACAATAACATCCAGGCCTTATTTCAAAGCTGGAGGGGCCTTGGAGAGTCCTAGTTTGTGGGCCCATTTTTACAGATGCAGAAACTGAGGCCGGAAGAGAGGAAGTGCTTTACCCCTGACGCTGCCAGGTCATTCACTGGGCACACGTGTATTGAGACCTGCTAGGTGCCGGGCATTTTGCTGGGGCCGGGGAGGTAGAGATGACAGACCTGTCCCGCCCTCTCAGGGGCCCTCTGGGAACAACCACAAGGTCCCCATGCAGGAAGGAGGGAAGGAAGGAAGGGAGAGAAGGCTGTGGGAGGGAGGGAGGGAGGGAGGAAACAATAATGATGATGACAAAATTATACTTACTGAGCATTTTCCAATGCTAGACATTGTGTGGAGCCCTCTGTAAACACAAGCTCATTAATTGCTGCAGGGCTGCAAAGAAGGGCTGCTGCGCCATTTTACAGATGATTAGGATCAGAGAGGGAGAGCAATCAGTCCAGGCCACACAGCCATGGGCTGTCTCAGCCAGGCGTGGGGAAGGGGCTGGGCCAGCTGTCTGGGCTTCAGGGCCAGGCCAGGCTCTCAGCCCCCCTCCCCCCAGAGCCTCTACTCTGACCTCCTCCTGGCCTGAGCAAGAGCTGGGGGTGGGGAGGGGACACCAGAAGGGCTACTGGGCTGAGTGTCCCCTGGTGACCCTGGAAAGTCTCTGCCCCTCCTCCATTCAGTGGAGGGGCCCAGGCTTGGCGGATGGAGGTCACCAGGAGGTCAGGGAGGGAGGAAGAGGCTGCTGACTGCAGGTGTCCAACTCCCTCCCACCCCACATTCTCCCCCTCCCCCACAGCAAGGCAGCCTCAATAGGCCCACAGTCTGCGTGGGGCGTGGGGACTGGTGGGAAGTGGGAGGCAGTGGGCACTCTGTCTGCCCTCCCTGCAGCCCCCCACCAAGGTACAGTTTCCCCGTCAACAAAACAGGAACACAGCCTGGCACACACGTGCTGCTACCCATCCTGCAGCGAGCAGCCGCCTTGCTTGTGCACCCATGTGAGTTCATTCACTCATTCAGCAGAGGTGCTGAGGCCCACTCTGGGCCACGCCCGTGCTGGGCACAGCGGGCAGGGAGAAGTGAGGCATTGTCACTCCTGCCCTCAGCGGGTGCACAGCTTCAAAGTGAAGAGGGGTGCTCAGGAGTGATTATCACAGATGTGGTCAGTGCTGAGGCCAGGGGAGCACACAGGAGGGAGGAACCATGGGGTCAAGGGGGAGAGGCAGCACCCCTGTGGGGTGGCAGTCAGGGAAGGCTACCTGGAGGAGGTGGTAGACCCAAAGACTGAGTAGGAAGCTAGTCAGTGAGGAGGAGAAGGGGAAAATATTCCAGGCAGAGGACTAGCGCAGACGAAGGCCTGGACTCCCACAGAACACACCCACCTGAGGGATGGGGAGGAGGAAGGCAGGCCCGGCTCTCAGGTGCAGGCTGGGGAGCCAGGGCATGAGGCTGAGAGGCTGGCAGATGATGGACTGGCAGGGTCTTGTAGGCCTTGCTGAAGATGTGAATTGCTCCCTAGGGTAGTGAGGGGCTGGGAGTAGGGAAGTGACAAGTCAAAGGTGAATTTCAGAGTACTCATTGGGCTGCGTATATACCTGCACACACACCCCTGCAATGCATACCTGCACATGTGTACCTGTACACACATGCCTGTACAAGCATACCTGCACACACATGCCTGTACAAGCATACCTGCACATGTGTACCTGTACACATACCTGTGCAAGCGTACCTGCACACACATGCTTGCAATGCATACCTGCACATGTGTACCTGTACGCATACCTGCACATGTGTACCTCTACACATACCTGTGCAAGCATACCTGCACACATGCACCTTTCCACCCATACCTGCACATGAGTACCTGCACACCCAGACACCCACAGCGGTGCACCTGTGTGCCCGGCGCTGAGCTGAGCTCTTCACAAACATAACATCCAATAGGGTCCTAGAGGTAAGTTCATTTTATTCTCTGTATTTTACAGGGGAGGAAACTGAGGCTGAGAGAGGTGGAAGGACTTGCCCAACCCCACACAATGAGGACTCAGCAGAGCTGACAGTTGGCACCCAGGGCAGGTCTCCGGCCTGGGCTTGTGATGGCTGGGCTCTGAGGCCTCCTGGTGAAGAGGGTGGTGGCAGAGAGCAGCCTGGCCCAGGGAAACCCAGCGACTCTGCTTTTTAAGGACGCGTTCCCATTTGTTTTGGAATCTTGAGCCTCTCACTCTCCCTGCAGGCCCAGGCCGTAGAACAGGCCAGTTTAGTTTCCTGAAGAAACTACAGATGGAATGTGCCAGACTCCTGTGACCTGGTGGCCTTGGGAAGCTCCCACCACCGACCCACGGCCCTTTAATCATTTACAGAGCAGGGTCACACACGTTATCTCTTTTCTTTCTGGAATATCAGAACTGGCTAAGAACTGGAAGAAGAGCTGGTGCAACTTCCTCTGTCCGTTTCCTGTTGCTGCCGTAACAAATGACCACAAACCCGTGGCGGAGACAACACAGATTTATTATTCTCCTACAGTCTGGAGGTCAGAAGTTTCAAAGTCAAGGTGGCTTCCAGAGGCCTTGGGGAATCTGTTTCCTTGCCTTTGCTAGCTTCTAGAGGCCGCCCACGTTCCTTGGCTTGTGGCCCCATCCTCCTTCTCCAAAGCCAGCAGTGTAGCATCCTCCTGTCTTCTTGTCTCCCGCCTTCCTGTCTCTCTTACAAGGACTCTTGTGATTAAAATAAGCCCACCCTCCCCAGCCTGACTGTGACCTCCGGGGGGCTGCTCTCCCACATCCACCTCCGACAACCTGCACACACTGCCCAGGACTGGGATGGGGCCCATCACCGCTGCCCAGAGGACAGGGAGACCCCACCCAGGTTTCCTGGGAAAGCATCAAGTTGCTCCCCAGACCTGAGGGCCCCTGTTCTGTTGGCAGCGGTTCTCACCTCTGGCCTGAGGGGAAGCTGAAGTTTGCTCTGGTGGGGACCCCTAGGCCGCTCAGTGCCTCCTGCCTTTGGGGACTGCTGCCAGGAGCTGATTCGCTGGGGCCTACCAGGCTCCGGACCTCTCTCCCGGAAGGAGAAGGGAGAGGACCAGGGGCATGACCAGGGATCTCGGAGCAGGGAATCCGTGCTCTGCCATGTACCCCCGGGCCATGCATGAGGGCTTCTGCTCCCTCTCTGAGCCTCAGGGGCGTGTGTGGAAGCGAGGATGACCTCAAAGCCTTCCTCTGGGGTTGCGCTGCCCGGGATTCAGTGCAGCTTGTTGGGCGCGTCCCGTGTGTCAAGAACAGTTAGGGGTGCTGGGGAGAGACGTGTGCACTCCACAGACGTGGGCCTGGATGGGGCTTCCCCACTCTGCATGAAAACAGCCCTGTCCCGCCTGGCCCAGTGACAGAGGGTGACACAGAGCAGAGCTGCTGCCCTCCCACAGCTCAGCTGACATCCAGCAGGGACAGGAATTAGATCTCTGTGGTTACAAGGCACTGAGATGCGGAGGCTGCTCCTCACCACAGCGAGAGCTGACCCACCCACTCTCTCCTGGCTGAATCCAGTTCCAGCTGGTACTCTCCTTGTCTGCCCTCCTCGCCTCCCTCTGCTTTTGGGGACCGTCGTGTCCAGGACCCCAGGCTGAAGAAATCAGCAAGTTGGTTTCTTCTCCCTTAATTTCTGAAATTCCTTGGTTTTGGGGCCAGGGCACTCTGCCCGTCCAGGACTCCTCCCTCTTAGCTATGGGCTCCTCCCCAGCTCCTCCCCAGCCTCCCTTCCCTGCCCTCCCAGAACGCCCTGCTCCGCTAACATCATCTCTGCACCCCAGTTAGAGCAGAGGTCCTTAACCTGGGCTGTGCCGTGCATAGAATTCAGGGCATTCATGAACTTGGATGGGAAAAAATTCCAGCTCCATGTTCACTAACGTCTAACCACAGTTTAGCATTTCCTTCAGTGATGAACACACGCGACAGAGCCAGGAGTCAGCAGTACCTGCGGCTTCGTTCCCAACAGAAATCACTGATATCTTCGGATTACATCAAAGTTGGTGCAGATTTCTCAAAAGCTCTCTCATCGCTCCTTCATTTTAGACCCGCTGCTGGACCTTGTTAATGCTTAATAAAAAGGCACATTTATTAATTACATCACAAATGTGATTTTTAAAAATATCTTGATAGATATATTTCAAATACTTGGTTTCCTGTGTAATCCTATGTATTTCTTATGCATTTACAAACAAGACAGGGTAAGAAGGTGTCACCAGATGCCACGTTGGTCCATGGCACAGAAAAGGTCACCACCCCCCACTGCAAAGAAAGGCACCAGGGATCTTGGCTACATGGACAAGAAGCAGGACCCTCGGGCTTCCCAGGGCACAGCTGGGAAGCCTGCAGACTGCAGGGGCCTGGCAGGGAGCAGCCACTGTGCACTATGAGGTTGAAGCTGTGTGTTGAGGATGGCAGCCCAAGCCAGGGCTGGGTGGGGAAGAGAGTGGCATCCTCTGATTGTCTGGGGTCTCTCTTCCTGGAGGACGGTGCCACATGCGGCAGGCTGGGTCTTTCCAGGGTCCCTGTGGCCTCCTCTCTCTGCACCAAACCCACACTAAGTAGGAAAGTGTCCCCAGGAAGAGCCCCTTGGCAGAGATCCCAGGGGGAAGCAGCCACCGCTCAGAGGAGAGGGCTGGAGGAACGCTGGCTGGGCAACATCCCTGGGCTCCTCTGGGCCCCAAAGTGCTCAGCAAGAGCCTGTCCCCTACCCCAAGATCAGGTCACCCTAGGAGTCTTGGCAGGGACACCCTAGGCTCTGCTATGCCCTGGAAAGGTCTTTGCAGACTGATTCAGTCCCAGTTTTGGAAAAGGCTGTCTCTGTGCCCCTCGTCCCCTGGTTCTCTGGAACCCTCCCTCACAGTTGTCCCTGCCCCTGCTTCCCCTCCCTGTAGCAAAAGCCCTGCCCCATCCAGGAACTGGCCTCTCGGAGTCCTCGTGGATAAGGCCAGCTCAGTCCTGGAAGCCGTAGCCCAGGCCCCAAGCCAGACCAAGGGGCAGGGGGAAGAAGCCACATTGTCCGAGGTCCAGTCTATTCATGGGCCACATGCAGGCAAGAGCAAATTCAGTAGGTTAAGTCATTCATTCCACAGTGAATGGGTTGGATTGGCAAAGGAGGGACATATCAGCTCTCGAACCAGGTGGTCCTAGGTTCAAATCCCAGCTGGGCTATTTAGCAGCTGGGTGGCCTTGGGCAGGTGATTTGACCAATTCTGTTCCTTAGTTTCCCTAACTTGAGGATTAAATGAATGACTACAAAGTAAAGTACTAACTACATGTCAGCTATTATTATTATGAGCCAAGAGGTGGGGACTATGACATAAGCTGTGGGTTCTCTTCTCTCCTCTTCCATAAGAACAGCACCCCATCCTTAGCTGGGCAGATGGCCACTTGGCCTAGGACTACATTTCCCAGCTTCCCTTATAGCTAGACATGGCCATGTGATCAAGTTCTGGCCAATAGGATGCTGGCAGAAGTGGTTTGGCTCACTTCCTGGGAGTTTTCTTTAAAGGACAAGGGCGACACCTTCTTTTTTCCTCCTTTCTGCTGACCAGAGTGTGAGCGTGGAGGCTGGAGCGGGAGCAGTTATTGCGCACTGTGAGGTTGAAGCTGTGCGTTGAGGATGGCAGAGCAACAGGACAGTAGCCCCATACAGCCCTGCTTATATTTACTTGAGCAGGAAATAACCCTTTATTCTTTAAACCACTGTTGTTTGAGGTCTACCCTATTTGAAGCACAACAGAATCATTTTTAACACAAGCACAGCGTTACCGTAAGATATACAGTCCTGCCTCCTAGGAATCTCAGTCTGGTTAGGGAGACACAATAACCATGTAAACAAAGAAGGAAATAATTGCAGTTGTGAAAAGAGCTGTAGGAGAATGAACCTATGGGATAGATGATGACGAGCCGAGAGGCACCAACTGACCCTGGGAGGACAGTGCCTGGGAGGGCCTCCTGGAAGAGACAGCTGAGATCTAGCAGGTGGGAGGAGCAGAGAGGGACCCTGCAAAGGGAACAAGGGAGCACAGAGGGAGGCAGCCCAGCTCCGATTCAGAGCACAGGCACTAGAGTCGGGGGTCCTGGGCCCCTAGCCTGGCCCTGCCTCTTACCCACTGTGGGCCCTGGGCAAGCCACTCCCCTCTCCCCTCTCTGGGGCAAAGTGCTCAGCATGTTTCTGACACATAGTAGGTGTTCAATGAAAGATCACTGTTTTAGAAGACAGGTGAAATGTGAATGGAATCACATTTCCCAGGGGCGGGGCAAAGCCTGGGAAGATCTGGGAAGTCTTCACAGCAGAGGGAACATTTAGATTGGGTCCTGAGGGTTGTATGGGAGTTTGATCAAGGTAGTGAGAAGAAAGGGTATTCTAGGAGAGTGGGTCACAGGCCCTTTCTACTCCCCCTGCACTTTGGGAACAGCCCCATCCAGGACACCTCCTCAGAGCCTAGCTTCCTGTTTCTCCATGTCAGTCTCTGACCAGTCCATTCCAAGGGGGGTCTGAAATCCAGGCTGGGATCTTCTTCTAACCCCAACTCAAGCCTTCCTTCTTCAGGTCCCATTCTTTGAGTTCTCTCAACTGAGGGGTGGGGACATCCTGGGCTGGATTCTATGGGTGCCTGGGTCCTACAAGGGCCCTATCCTTACCCCTTTCCACGCCCTTGCCTCTGCCACACCAACCTGTCCTTCCCTCCTGGGCAAGCACTTCCTCTCTCCCCAGCTCACATCTCTGCCCCTCATCCCCACACTCTTCCCCTCCCACCACTCACTCTCCTTGGTCCTGGCCTTTGCTTTCAGCTCATCTATGTCACTTCCCTGATGTCTGTGGCTGGGTTCTGGCCTTTTCTCTGAGTTGCCTGTGGTCTCACCATCATAGCACAGATTTATGGATCTCTTTGATTTGTGTCTGTTTCCCCCATGATACGGCGAGTCTGTCTTGTCCACAGAGGTATCCCTAGCATTTAGTGCAGGGCTGGTACATAGTAGGTGCTCAGTAAACACTTGTTAAAGGAAGGAAGGAGGAGAGTTAGTCTAGCCCTTCAGGAAAAACGAGAAGCCAGGCTGAGAAGCTGGGTGGGGGGGGAGGTGGGGGGTCAGGTCTCCTGCTGCTGCCCCTTGAATGAGTCCCCCATTCCCCTCCCCTCTCCCCTGTGCCTGCTGAACCTGGCAGTGGAGTTGGGTGGGGGTAGAGGCAGTGTTATCGGTGGTGGGAGCTGCAGAGAGAATACCCCAGGGAGGCAGACCTGAGAAAGCTGAGCTCTGAGATCTCCAGAAAAGCAGGAGCCAGCAGGCAGGGAGGCTGAAGCTCACATCTGGTCTCGCCCACCCAGGCTGCAGCTCCCTCGGGGGCGGCACAGCCATCCCTGCGTCTCCACTGCCCCTTCCACCCTCCTATACCCCATTCACCCCTCCTGGGGGGCTTGCGAGGGCCCCTGTCAGGGCTGCAGATTTAGTCAGATTTGTGTGTGTTCCCGCAGCACGTGCAGCCCAGACTCAGGATGCTCTGTGTGCACCAAAACATCCATTCCTGAGAGGCAGCGCTGAGACCTGCTGACGCCCGAGGCCAATTTGCTTGTGTTTAATATTCTGACGACCCTCCGTCCTACCATGCATGGACAAACGGACAGGGCCTGGGCCCTCTCACCATCCCAGGAGGCTCTGGTGGAAGAGTCCTAGGTTTGAAACTAGCCTGGTGGCGCCCCCGCCCCCATCAGCTCCCCAGGGGCCTGATGCCCAGCACGGCCACCTCAGCCTAACCAGCTACCTTGACATCGCTGTGGGCCTCAGTGTCCTCATCTGCAACTTGGAGCTAAAACTCCGTCCTCAGCCTGCAGCGCTGGGCCTGGGAGCAGCCAGTAAACCGGTGGGATGGGGCAGAAGAGAGGGCCCAAGGAGGCTGCTACAAAGCCTCCTGGGACTCTGGGGGCTGAGAACTCTGGAGGCCAGCAATTCCGGGGGAATGCCAATGGCTGAGCCCAAGGGATGCAGTGACGGGAGGGGGGCCCTCTGCCTGGGCCGGAGGTGGGGAGAAAGTGGACCCCTTCTCCCTGTCTCCTGAGCGCCCCCACACAGCTGTCCAGGCCAGGGGCTGCAAGGGTGCCCTCCAGGCACCCACAGCTGGGTCCTGGGCAAGGGATTGCTGGAGCGGGAGCAGCCCTCGGGGGGCGCTGAGGCAGTGGGCGGGGGAGGGGGCAGCGGGGGAGGAGGAACTGCGGCTTCAGGAGGCCGGGCAGGGAGAGACCACGCCCACCCCAGCCCCCAGTCCCACACCGGCAAGGAGCCAAGCCGAGGCCTGGGAGGTAAAGATGGGACGGGCGTTTCTGGCAGAAGGAACAGCGTGAACTAGGGCCCGGGATGGGGCAATAACCTGTCGGGCCGAGGGGCCGAGGCGAGCGTGGGAACGGGCGGTGCAGGCAGGGCCTTGAATGCCGGGGCAACTCATTCCTAGCTCCTCGGGCAGGGCCTGGCCGCCCTCCGGGTCTGGCCCCTGGGCAGGGCGTCGAGCCGAACCCTTTTCTGTCTACCTCCTCCCCCCGCCCATTTCACCCCTCCCCCGCTGCCCGCCCAGTCCCGGGACCGGTCGCGGCGCCCTTTCAAGTCGGCCTCCCGGAGTCCCCCGAGCGGTCCGAGCGCGGGGGCCGCGGCGCGGACATCAAAGCCCGGCGCCCCCAGCCAGATCCGGTTGCGGAAGGGGCGGGCGAGCCGGGAGGGAGGCAGGTTTCGGCGGATTCCCCTTTCATCCCCGGCTGGGGCCAGGCGCGGACCTCCGGAGGCCCCGCACGTCCCAGCTGGGCAGGTCCCTGCAGGGCCCGCGGCGGGCGGGGCCCGAGGCAGCGCCGCCGGGCTGGGCGAGGACTGAGCCCCGACTTGGGAAGCGGGCGACCGGGCTTCCGGACCCCGCCTGGGCTGTGCTACCCCAGGTCAGCCCCTGCCTGGGCTTACCCAGCTGCCCTCCTCCCTGCCCAGGAAGCCCTGGCTCGAGACCTTCTTGGGGAGGGGCCTTTCAGGGAGGGAAATTCGGGAACATTCGGTGGCCTTTTGGATCTTAGGAATGCAAGCAGGGAGCCGGGCTCTGTTTGGGGTACCTGCACCTCCCCCCGCCCCCAGGATCCACTTCCTGCATCAGGCAAGCCTGTGCCCCTGTGTGACCCATGGTCCCATCTTCCCCCTTCTGGGACTTAGCTTCCTGGAGCGTCGAAGGGTGGGCGTCAAATGCCCTCCCTCCCTGTCGAGGTGTGACACATCCCTTCTTGCAGTCCTGTTTCCCCACCGCTAATGCAGGGGTGGAGGCCCTACCTGTCTGGAGTAACTACAGGAGTGAAAGGGACATCGGTGCTGCCTGCCAGTCTGTAGCCTTCCACAGGCTGTCCCCGCCTCTCTCCCTGCAGGGTCCCATCCAGACCTTCCAGCGCCCCGTGCCCTCGCCCTCCCTGTAGATGAAGGACATCCTTTCTCAGGTGCACATCCTCGGGCTCAGAGAAGGGACGGGGCTTGCCCCAGGTCACACAGCCAGCAGGGGAAGTGGCTCCTGGCTGTGCTCCTTGGACTTTCTGTTGACCGCAAAACCTTCATGGGGTGAGGTGAGACCAGGCTGGGAATAATGAAAGCAGATGATGATATAACCCTGAATGCACGCAGCCAACCTAAGAGGCAGGTGTACATATTATCCTCACTTTACAGATGGGGAAACTGAGGCACTGGGTGGTCACACAGCCAGCTAAGTAGCAGAGCTGGGTGTTGACCTGGACTCTTTGGCCCCAGAGACTTGGGGCCTAGCCACTGCTCCTGGAGTGAGAGAGGCAGGGCTGCTGACCCCCAGGGTGCAGGCAGGAAACCATCTGGTCAACACAAGGACCCCAGGGGGGAGGTGTGGGATTATGCCCATTATACAGACCAGGGACTGAGGCACAGAGAAGTGAGTGGTGAGCCTCAGTCTCACTGTAGTGACTGAGTCAGAATTTGAATCCAGCCTGTCTGGCTCCGGAGCCCTCATGCTTGATTGATTTTATAGCTGGGGCCAAAGAGAGCAGCGTCTCCCTTGTCATGGGCCAAACAACACGCCGTCACAGAGCCCTGGGAGAGTTTCTCTGTGTGGGACTTAGCTGCCAAGAGCGGGCAGTTTTAGCAGGCCTCCCCAAGAATGCTGGGCGCACCTAGGCTGGTGTGATGGGACAGGTGCCCAGATACCCAGCAGATGCCACCCCAGCCCACACTTGCCAGCCCAGAATTCCTCCCTGGAAAATCAGGTAATCAAAGAAGTCACACACCGTGAAATGAGTGTGGTCCTTGCCAGAAGCCCAGAGGGAACACCAGAGAGTCACCATCACATGGCCGGTGCAGGCAAGGGACCGCCCCCTTGTCTTATAGGCAGGGAAACTGAGGCAGAGAATACAGCAGGGAGATGCCCACAGGTAGGATCCCACCCTTTTCCCAGCTTTTACCCAGACCTTCTACTTGGCAGGCTCTGGGTTAGGGGCCCGTCCAGGCCCTGAACTCCTGGAGCCCAGGGTCTGCCGAGCGTGGGCCTGTGTGCACCGGTAATGAATGCTGCCACTGTTCACGTCCGATTGTGGTAAGTGCCACACAGCAAGGAGAACCCTGGGGACCTGGCTTCATTTCGGAGGGCTTCCTGAGGAGGTGACATCTGAGACTGATGCTAAGTAGGAGCCAGAGAAGCAGGTGAGAGGAGCATTCCAGGTATTGAGAAAAGCACGTGCAAAGGCCGTGGGGCATGAGGGGGTCTGGCTCAGGAGAGGAAGCAGAAGCCTGAGGCCTACTGCAGAGGGGGAGGGAGCACAGAGGGAGAGAGGAAGGGAGGAGGGAGGAGGCAGAGGGGCAGGATCTCAGGCTTGGAGGAGCCTGTCCAGTCAGGGCTAGATGGGGGTGGAGGGCAGCAGACCAGGGCTGCAGACCAGGAGTCCAGCCCGTGGTGACCATGCTCAGGGATACCCCAGGACTCCAAACCTCAGGAGAGCCCTGGTGGGAGCAGGAGAAAGAAGAGAGCAGTCTCTAGTTTTATTCTAAGCCCTATTCTGTTGAGCTACTAAAAAAAAAAGAGAGAGAGATCAAAAGGGAAAATTTGCAAGTTAGATTTACCCTCAATTCTATTAAACCACCAAAAACTGTTGGAAAATAATATTAGGGTCTTAACTCCACAAATGCTGGAAATCCCAGCCTGGAAGGCCCAAGCAGGCCATTCATTCCCTGTACTCCCAGGGCAGGGGACGGGGGCAAGAGGCCCCAGATCCAGATCCATGGAGGTGGCCTGGCCTGGTCTGCAGCCCAGCCTCGTGGCCCTCCCTGTCCTCTGTGGGCAAACGCAGGCCCCCAGGTGGAAGCAGCAGCTCCCCAGACGGTTCGGCACTTCTCAGAAGTGTGCTGTTTAAGGAGGTGGGCTGTTTGTCCCCAGGATAGAGGCCTGCCTGTAGGGGTGAGTAAGTCTTGCCCCTTTCTGTGGGTGGGGAGAGTGGGGAGAGGGAGAGAGGAAGGCAGGGAGGGGGGAAGTGAGAAGGGATGAAAGAGGGAGAGAGGAGGAAAGAGAGAGGGAGAGATAAGGGAGAGAAGAGGAAGAAAGGAGGGGAAGAAGGTAGGGAGAGAGAAGATGGGAGGGGGAGGGAGGGAGGAAATTGGGGGTGGGAGGCAGGGGTGAGATGGGGAGAGAGGGGAGAAATGAAGGGGGGAAAGAGGGAGGGGAGAGGAAGGGCAGAGGGAGAAGGAGGGGACAGAGGGAGAAGGAGGGGGCAGAGGCTGTCTATGCTGGGTGGCAGTCCCTGGTGAGGGGTGTCCCCACTGTCTGTCACTCCTTCACAGTAATATCAGCTCCTCCCCACTCTCTAGCCCTGGGCCAGGGGACCTCCAGGGTGGCCTCACCTGATCGTCACAGAGGATTGGACCTCAGTCACCCGGCTTAGCCAGACCCAAAGCCTGGGCACTTAACCTGGGCCCTTCCACCCCAGGCTGTCCCTGGGCCTCACCCACAGGTTTACTCAGGAGCCAGGCGCCGTGCTGGTGGCATGTGCAGTGTGCGTGTGTGCACGTGTGTGAGAGTGTGTGTGTGTGAGTGTGCGTGTGTGTGTTTGAGTGTGTCAGTGTGTGTGAGGTTAGGAGTGCAGTCCTGGGCCACACTGGCTGGGCTTGGGATCCTGACTTCACTACTTCCCAGCGGTGTGACCTTGGATGAGTGACCCAACCTCTCTGTGCCTCAATTGTGAGGAGTAAATGAGTTGATCAGAGAAATCCCAAAGCACAGTGCCTGAAACCGTCAGTGTTCAGTTCGAGCTGCTATGATTGTGATACCAAAAGGCTGACTGTGAGATCCCTTTAGAACAGGCTCTAAACTGGAGGGAGGGGTCCATGGGAGGGCCTCAGAAGGTCCTGGAAGTTCCTTGAATTGATTGAAAAGTGTACATAGGGACGTTTTCCTGGGCAAAGAAGGCCCTTAGCTTTCAGGACAGGGTCTCATGACCCCCCCCAGGGTCGCGCCTCCCTGCATCAGCACTGCCGGCGCCCCCAGCACTGTGGAGCTTTCATCACACAGCTCTTGAGGGGCTGCCGCCCCCCTGCCCCAGGCTGGCCAGGACACGTGGCTGCTGCGCTGTCCTGCAGCCCCGCCACAGGCGCCCGCACAAGAGGGGCCAGTCCTGCTCAGGGAAAGAGCCCCCGACTCAGGGGGAATTGTTTTCGAGGCTGAGATAACAGCGGATGTTGTATCCAAACCAGCTAGGATGGGGAGGCAGGAAAGCGGATTTCCAAGCTGAGCTTTGGATAAACAAAACACAATAAAAATGATGCTTCAAACCCAAATGCTGAATCGGATGGCAGCCCCAGGCAGGTTCAGCCAGCTGATGCCAGCCCTCCCTGGCGACCAGACAGGCTTGGGGGCGTTCCAGGAGCCTCACGGCACAGCTGGGGCCTAGGAGACCAGGCACCCACACCTGCCCCGCCCCCCAGCCGGCCACCTGGCCCCACCCCACCCCCTAGGCCTAGCTGGGACCCCTGCCAGCTCCATCCTAGTGGCTCTGTCAGGCTGGGAGGATCCACTGCCCAAATCTTACCTGCTGAAGTCAGGGCTTCCGCGTCCGGTGTCATGGAGATTGTGCCCCACCCCGGGGACATGAACCTGCTCTTGGAAGGCAGTGCGGCTTTGTGGGTTCCAACCCTGATTCAGCCGTGTGGCCCTGGGACAGTGGCTGTGCGTCTCTGAGCCGCAGGTGGAAATGGCCATCACACGGTACCTCTTTGGCAGCCCTTGCAGTTAGGACAGGAGAGAGGCTGTGGGGAGGCCTGGGCGTTTGCTGGGCACAGTGAGGGGCATAGACTGCTCCATGCCAAGGCCAGGCTCTATGCCTGGGCCACCAGAACACCCACATTTGCCATATGACACCCTGGGCCCCAGTTTCTCCATCAATACAATGCAGTGACCTTGAAAGAGCCTTTTATGATCTCCCAGTTGGATTGTGAAATGAGAAGCCAAGTGCAGGAGAGTGTGTACAATACAGACTTTATGTAAAATCGACACTAAAATATAAAAATCCACGCATGTACGTACTTCCTCGTATGTGCACAGAGTATCTCTGGAAGGCGCAGAGGAAACTGGGTTACCTAGTGGGAGGGACCAGGGCCGGGGTGGGGGGGCTGGCTGGGAGGGGCTTTCTTCTCCCCGGTTTCTTGTTCCTGCCTTCCGAATGCTGTGCCGCGTGCGTGCCGTATTTAGTCCATACATAGGTGGAGGGTATTTTTAAAGTCCTTCGGGAGCTTTGCTGGTCCTGAGGAGCTGCCCTGAGGATCCAGGGACAGTTAGGACAGGAGGTTTGGGGTCAGGCAGAACAAAGCCTGCCCCTTGATGTCACCTCCAGGGAGCTGTCATCCCCTGAGCCTCACTCTGGCCCTTCAGCCTCTCTGCCTGGACAGTTCTTCCGAGAAACTCTCTGGGATCCTCCCACCAGCCCTCCATGTGGACCCAGCCCAGCATTTGCCAGTTTAGCGTCTGTGTCGGGGGCCCCTTGTTCAGAA
Organism: Varecia variegata; assembly: GCA_028533085.1. Classification (NCBI taxonomy): domain Eukaryota; kingdom Metazoa; phylum Chordata; class Mammalia; order Primates; family Lemuridae; genus Varecia; species Varecia variegata. The sequence continues at coordinate 123,933,253 of CM052443.1, forward strand.
TGTATTATGGATTTCAAGATGGCAAGAGCAGAGCGTGAAACCATTGCAGGGCCCCTCTGAGCACAGGCCCTGAGTGCCACCAGTCCCACCTGTGTCTCCCCCACCAAGACGTGGGCTCCCGAGGCAGGAACCCTCCTGTCTCATTCACAGGGCCCACCACACCGTAGTTGCTCAACGAACGTGTTCTGTGAACAAATGAAGGAATGAGGAGTGAGGAATGGAACCAAAAAGTGGGCAGCATCTGCTAAGATTGCCAGCCTGGACACATTGGCTACGGCCCTGTGTGGCTGGGCTGGAGGAAATCTGGGCTGGCTTCCTGGAGGAAGGCTCCTCAGCCTCAGAGGAGGCAGCTGCTCCATGTTCCCTTCCACAGGTGCCTGTGCCTCCCGAATGACAGCTTTTACCATGATTTATCTGTAGCTCAGCTGTGTGACCCTGATCAAATTACTAAATCTCTCTGTGCCCTGGTTTCGTCATCTGTAGGAGTAGTGCCTACTTCCCAGAGCTGGGCCCTCCTTCAAGGGCAAGGAAGCTCTAAGCAGAAGTGTTTGGATCAGTGTCTGCACATAGCACTTGCTCAGCGGCACTGACTGTGATTCCTCTGGGATTTCCCGCTGCGCTCTGAGCTCTGTGAGGGCAGGGCCCAGGTCCATCTCGTGGGTTCCTGGTGGCTCTAATTAACACTGCCAGAATGACTACCCAACCTGGGGATGTGGCTTCCCCTGAAGAATATGCTTTGGGTCCTCGAGATGGCTGGAAACTGTATGGGCCAGCAGGTTCCTAAAGGCAGTTTGCAGTTTGCTGGGGTCTGCAGCCATGAGAGCTGGAAGTCTGCCTGGAGCCTGGCAGGGGGCTCCCTGGGAGTTTGGGGGCATCACTGAAGCCCCCACAGCTGCCAAGTGCAGACAGTAAACCAGGGAAACCCTGGTGGGTGGGTCTCTAAGGATCCCCACGCTCCATGATGGGTGGGGCAGAGGAACTGCTCCTGGCTGCTGCTCTCAGGGTCCAAGCCTCACTGTTCAGGAGAGTTCCAGAGCCCCAGAGACACCTGGCCCAGCCTGGTGAGTCCAGTCCCTGCTTCTGGCTCAGACTCCACCTAGTGCCCAAAGCTGGCTGTGATGGGCACAAATGGCACAGTGAACATCACTTGTCTCCTGCTTTCCTGGAGCTGTTTATAGGGCAGTGTTGAGGCTTGTGGGGCTGCCT